>PIJE02000546.1:242181-297181 GCA_002895965.2 Coryphaenoides rupestris | reverse complement strand
TAATCACCTGCTCACAAATGCTTGTGGAGAGATGCGGAGATGATTCTGGGATCGAGTTAGATTCAGACGGACCCGGAGACACGCCGTTTCAAAATAAACTGTGCTGCACGAAACACTCCGAGCTGACGCCCGCGTGCAATATGTACTTTCATACCCGAGTAGAAATACACAATGTGTGTGCAATGTGTACTTCTACTCGGTGCCCCCGTGGCCAAATATGTGAACTTCAATCTGTAATTACAAAAAGAATAGATAAGAATAAACGCTTATTAGACTCCGTGAACATCCGACACGTTTTAAGCAGCGTCCAACATCATAGCAACGTAGCACAGTAATGAACAGCGTGTTAGCTCCGGTGTTTACATATATTCAGACGTAGGCTACTTGTAATAGAATTATTATCCATTATTATGCTTGGGGATGATTATTTTTTATTTATGTAGGCATTTAGTTAACAACTCGGAGCTGCCACTTCTCTCTTTTAATTAAATGTAATTCATTTAAAATGTCATTTAGTTTTTAATTTCAATCATTTATGGCATATTGGGAATAGAGGCTCTCACTATTGCTCTCTCTATTGCTTTCGTGCAATTCATTTGAGTTTAAACGCCTTCAATGTGATCAGTGGCTGGAGTAGTAAACAAGATTTTCCCTCCGTGAATTAGGCTTAATCGCAAATGGCGGGTTTATACCTCGACCACTTCTTTCTATATTTCTCTCTCTCTCTCCCCAACGGGACAGCGGGACGCTAGCTTACGTTTTATAAATGACCGAAGTGTCGAAGTATCGCCCGCGCTGCTCGTTGTCATCGGTGGAGGAAGTGGATATTAGCCTCGAGTCTAAGGGGAGATTCCACAAACGATTTCCCTCGCGAGCGACGACAAGATTTATTGAAGCCGTACGTTTCCAAATGGCTGTCGTTGCTATTTCGGAAAGACCTTAAAGCGGAATAACTTATTGGCAAACTCTTTGTTTCCCTCGAATGATTATGTGAGTTATCAGCGGCCATCTTTACTTTCAAGCTGATATATATAGATTCTCTATGATTGATTAATGTGCTGTCTGGACAACGAGACGCGTCACGACGCCGCACGGCGATCCCTACGCACCCTCAAGGGGTCATTCAAGGTGCGTGTTTCATCACTGCACTGCCTGAGCTTTAGGCCCGGTGTCCACGAGATGCTGGCAGCGCCTATTTATAATACAAACCCTATGAAGTTCAGCGTTTACAGCGCTCAGCGCCCTCGGCGTTCAGCTTTTTTTTTTCCGCTCCGCTCGCAGCGCTTTCAGGTGAAAATAATGGAACAGCGATGCGCTCGTCAAACGTCACTTCTCTCTTGACGGCCAATTAAAATCGAGGAGGGGGCGGGACATACGATGTCAACACTGTCAACAATGGCGGAGCAGAACCTAATACTGGCTCTCACGGACAACCCGGTGATCGAAGGTACATCGATGTCTGGAGCTGCTGCCGATGCCAGGCCGCGATTTCTTTCTAATAGAATAGAAATAGGCGGGATATGCTAATGTGTAGAGCTAATGCTAGAAGAAGAATCGGTTCAGAAGCGGTTGTGGGCACTGCCACTGGTAAAAACACATTAAGTTGTGTATGACTAACCCTCGGTGCTGGTTCCTGGCCCGGTGTGTAACGTTGCTGCTGTCAGGGGAGCTCGAGCTCATTTGAGACTTCTTCAAACCAAGACGCACCCGACCCTCTCTTGGCGGCGCTCCACTCCTGATCGTGATACGAGACGCTGTTGTTGAGCTCCCTCGTTTGCGGCATTGTTCATAATAAAATGAAACATAAACAAATGGGTGTATAAATAGATACGTCCATCAAAAACCAAGAAGGTCATGAAAGATTAAATCTTCTAATGAATGAATGAATGAACGACAATGTTGAAATAACAACAACAACATTGCAATACCGACAACAATGAAAAACGCCGGGGCTCCGGGGCCCGAGCCCTGATCCGATGTCTATTAGCGCTCCGCTCCGCTGTAGCAACTCGCCGGGAGCTAAGGGAGCAGCAGGCAGCCAGTCTTCAGTCTGGGTCCAGTGCCGGCCCCGGCCTCCAGGGGGCCCTACGCAAAGACTATTACTTTCCGGATAATAACGGTTGAGGATGGGCGGGTGAACCGCAGAAGGGGGGCCCTGCGCATGTGTGTGTGGGGGGCCCCTACGCAACGCGCATAGTCTGCTTATAGGGGGCCGTTCCGAAAAGATCGTTAAGCTTCTTGGACGCGTAACGGTGCAGCTCCCTGGTGTGTGTGTGGCACATTTCATGTACAACATCAATCATTCTTATTATTATTTGTGGAGTGTGTGTGTGGTTGGTGGCTGGTTTAAGCAGCCTCACCTGGCCCAGTTGCAGAGTCTCTGGGCTGGGTGAGGGGCTGCACGCCTGTGGTGCATTGACTAATCAGTGCACACACACACACACACACACATACACACACACACACGTTAAACAAGCCGTCACCACACACACACTCAAGGAGGGTGCTAGCATGCTGGCTGTGACCGAGTGCTCTCTCGTTTCATTTAATCTGCAGATTTCTACAATAAAGCGGTTTTACCATCAACTGCCTTGTGGCCCATTCCTCGGCGCACAACTAAAAGCCACTTTAGTGAGGCGTGGAGCTTTTGTCATTGCGACGTGATTATTATTATTATTATTATTGTTGTTGTGCTAATCCTAAAGAAAATCACAAAGTTGCCATGAGCCGTAACACGGGGATTTTTCTAATCTCAGTTTCCGAATTTCCAGCTGAAATTGGGTCCACCTTAAAGTCGTATTGGTTCTGTGCGCTCTGAAACAGTTTAGTTAGTTTAGTTAGTTAGAACTTCACTTTTAAATTAAACCCACGCTTTTACTCGCTGCTTTACTTGAACGCTAACCCCTGCGCGGGATCGTCAACGCCATTGAAACGGATCCTGCGCTTGAGTCGTTGGAGTTGAATTGAGCCGACGTTTTGTTCGCCTTCCGGCGGTCGGCCCTTTAACGATCAACGCAAATCAATCACCGTCGGACACATCCGTCTCACTTAGACCTCCCTTTATATACACACACACTCCCAGCCTCACATCCGTCATATCAGTCGCTCTCTTAGCATATTGTCATCATCATAGACTGTTTGGTTACTGATCTGTTCATAATACGGGGGATGGGTCGGATGTAATTGCGTTCAGTCATAGCTCATTGATTTTTTTTTGGCGGAAATCCTCACCCCTCTCTCCGCCGTCTCTCCCGCTTTACGTACGTCACTGATATGCCGTCAAGCCAATCGTATGTCTGGAAACATTTTGATAACCAATCGAGACTTATTCATATTACGGAAGTGGCATTATTAACACACATTTTTGTGTTTTTGTCTTCCCATATCTCCCGTGTATAATATGCCCTATAAAGATCAATTGGTTGATTGGTTAACTGGTTAATTTGTGGATTTATTGATTCTTAATTTGATGAATAGAGTAATTGACTGAATCCCTGTTTGTTTGAGTGATCGATTGTCAATTTAGTTGTTGAATTGATTAACTGACTAATTACTTGTTTGATTGATTGCTAGTTTAGTTGATAGGTTGATTGATTACTTGTTTGTTTGATTGATATCGGAATGTAACATAGTCTCACCTTAATGTTCATACGTCTGTCGGCGAGCTCAGCCAGCCCGTTATCAAGGACGGTTAAAACTATTAGACAGCTTAACCTGCTGTGTCTCATTTAATAGGACTTAGAGTAGAGAAGCACGTATCCACAGAGTACACCTGCTGCCCCTTGCCTTAATTAATAGACATTTCACTTCATGGGGAATACATCATTTTCTACGGCCTCGTAAAAAGTTACTTCTAAAAGGCATAATGAAATGAACAGGGAGGAAAAGGCAGGCGTGACCTTAAATGACCAGAGACCCATGCGAGCCGGAACAATGTCTCATTGAATCTTACATTGATCTTACATTGATTTCATAATAGGTTTTCAATGGGAACGTGATTTACTGTTTGTCAATACCATATAGTCTTCTTCACCACCATACTAGACTTTCGATTGGACAACAATTAAAGTAAATTAAAATATGTTGATGAAGAAGAATGACACGTTGTTCATATGAAGTATTGTATGTCTCAGGGGTCCTTTTTGGCATTAACAGGTCCTCATCAGACATACATTTCAGAATGAATTTCATACGTCTGTGTATGTCAAGATTATTGTTTTCTCCGAACATGTCGTGTCCTAGGGTGGGTCTATCGTCCGGATCATTCATTATAAATAAAAGTAGATTGTTGATGGTCAGGGACAGCGGTTCCTAAAATGAAATTATCACGGTCAGTATTACATTTGGTCTTGTTTTTTATATAACAGTGTTTGCGGCGTTATCCCACGGCAAATAATCAAATACAAAAATAACCATAATCGCCGTGTACGGCAAATCAAAACGCCATTGCTTTTTCTATTGTTCCCTTTATCCGTGCCGGCCAGCACAAAGCCGCTCTATTCCGTTGTCGCTCTTGCCGCCGCATTAGCTGAAGGTTGCGCGTGGCGGGCTCCGTGTTAGCTCCTATATCCGAGGCGCCGGGGTCCGCCGTTACACCTATATTGGCTGCACGGAATCCCATCAAGGAGAGCCCCCCGGCAAGCACTGGCCTCTCTAATTTTGTTCAATTTGAACTGGTATTTGCTCGGATACCCTATGAAAATGCCTTCAATTTAGGGTATTATACTTCTATTAGAGACGGTGGAGTGTGTAGAATTGAGCGATGGCGGTACACCGTTGATACTACGGTGACCTTCGAGTGCCGTTAAGTCCCGGTATTAATCATCAGGCCTTTCTGTTTTTTAGAGGGGCCGTGAAATGACCAAATCCCACACGTTAGCGGAGGTTTCCCCCCCGGTCACCGGGACCAGCCGGAGAGAGAGGTAAGCCGCAAACGTTTCAACCACCTGGGGGATTGTGTTTAACCCTTAATGTGGAACGACAACGTTTCCGACGTACGGGAATGCTCGACTCTAATTCGTCAGGGCCAGACCCATCGTCGAGCGATTGTGGAATAATTTATCCTACCATTTTTATATATATTATATATATCTATACTGTATATGATGGCACATTTCATGTGACTTTGTGTGGTTTAAATGCTTCAAAATAATCAATTGGCTTATCAAGGTTTCCGTACAGCTGTCTATTAGCAAGGCGCAGTGCGTCGACTAAAAATGACATCCATAGCCTCGATAAACATTTGAACTTTTCACAATCTGGCGACAATGTGTCTGTTTCACGTCAGCATCTGCATTCAATTTGACAGACAATACAGGCTATTGTTTGCCTAATATACTCAGAGTTATAATAATACATCGTATGAAATGAAACAGTGGTCGGCGTCTGTGGAGACCGGGAGAGCTCCGTTCTGTCTGATGATGCCCGCTGTTCACGTCCCCGATCGTGTCGAAACCCCGTCGATATGCAGACAATGTGAGAAGCATTTGAACTGTTTAAAAATGTTAAAGTGAACCAATGCGACGCCGTTCAATTCAGCAGAACATCGAACGTGCGCTAACGAGAACCAAGAGAATCATTTCCACAGGCATGAATGGAAGGATGTGACGGCTGCTATTGACACAGTTTGAGTTTGACTTTTTTTGGGGGGGATCATCTTGAATGGTTTTCGAAACGCTGCCAGTTTTACTGACGTTGTGTAACCGGTCGACAATGTGCTGCTCGTCTCCGCAAACAGAAACTGCCGTCATACACAGGGGTTATCCAACAGATCCAATAAGGACATTTATTGAAAGCAAAGTGTAACAGAGCAAATTTCACACAGAAGGCAGTCAATCCCCCCGCCCCCTGTAAAAAAACATTGTACAACTTGTAGGCTTTTCCTTCCAGAAGCCAAGCAACGGTGCAAGTACCCCTGGCTGCAGGACGCAGAATGGGGCGGAGTCGGACATGCGCGCGATGGGCGGGGTTAAACAAAAATGCGACGGGCGGGTTTAGTGGCGTGGTCGAGAATGACACTTTGTTCGTCATATTTAAAAGATAATTTTGTTACCGGGATGTAGTCTCTCACGAGTGATGGGTTTTGCCTGTACTTTTACAAAAAAAAGGACGATATAAGGACGAGGAATGCTGGAATGCCGTATGTAAGAATAATGAATCCGTTCAGGGACTACATGTTGGATTTTACAGCACAAATCACTTTAAATCACCAGTTTGTGAGCAGGTTGTGGTTGAAGTTAAAACATGAGAGCTTCCCCCGACTCTCTCTGTTGTAGAACAGCTTTTGGGTGATTTCTCTTATATTTGAGTCGGGTCGGATTTTGCGGGAAAAAGGAACAAAGTGACGTGTAAGCGTGAATAATTAAAAAAATATATATATATTTCCTAGCTTTTTTAAATGTGGACAAGGTTTAATTATGATTAGAACTAACATTAGTTTCTGATTGTTATTGTCTTGTCTTGATTCTTACTTACAGTACCTTTCAAGACAACGCAGCAAAGATTTCAATCGTCAAATATCCAAGGTCACCCCTAAGTCGTGCTAAAATAGAGATGATATAGCATACATTAATAATTCATTCATTACAATGAATTCAAATCACTCAATTCATAACGTTACATTGATTTTCCTTGATGAACCTACGATCCTCGTGTGTCTGAAAGTACAATTGAAGTAGTGTATCCACCCGCAGAATGTCCGCCGACACACTACTACATACTACTATAGCATTAACGTGTGACACTCTTGACCGAGGGGCCAAGGTCATACGTCATCCACGACGGCACACCGCCGTCTCGTGGTCGAGGAAGCCGCCACTTAATCTAATTCAAGTGCATTAGGAGTAAAGCTGATGGGAAAGCAAGCCATGCATTCACAAAAGGTCAGGGGTCGCTCTTAAGTGACCTCGCCCGACGCTTGAAATGTGAGATTGAAACGCGACGCTACTCGAGCGCTTTCTGGATCGTTCGCTGAAAGAAAGAATACAAGTATACTATGTGAGAGGAGTTCGCTTTCTAGAGCGCTGTGTCGTCTGCAGCAGATCCGCTCTTCTTCGAAACACACCTGGAAACCCTCATCTTCTTCTGAGAATACCTCAGCAAATGACTTGTTGTAGTGGGGGGGGGGGGGGGTTACTTCTTTGTGCTTAGAACTGACTTTGCTGTTGTGCTTCACTCCTATATGTGTTGGACTCCCACTAGGCAATACATCTGCTATCTGCACTCTTTAAAGTTAATGTTTTTGTCTCGTACAGAACTCACAGAATGTTACTACGTCGTTACAGAGTTGATTGAAAACTTTGATTGTTCTCGTCCTCACTCGTGTACGTGGCTCTGGATAAAGGTGTCTCCGCGAAATGACGACATGTAAATGTGATTGAGATGAGAGCGCTGTGATTAACATAATATAATTGGTAGCAGCGTACTTAATTTAGGCGAGACACATATCTTTTGACAATGTTTCGAGCCGAAATGTTTTATCGTTTTTGGGAAATTGGGCCACAGATGGAATCTGAATTACGCACGCCGTCTGAAACAATTCAATTAAAATCAAGACTTGTTTCAGACACGATTCATCGTTGACATCTACGGGATGAATAGCGCGTTCTTTTTAGCCGGACTCACGCCTTTTTGTTTTCGTCCTTACACTCACATATTCCATAATGACCTCTCCAACCACTGCCATCAATGACAAAGCACAGATTAGTTATTATTATTATTATTATTATTAGAGGCAGATCGGGACACTGTATGTCCACGTTACAATTGAATTAAATAACATAATCCCTCTTTAACATTACAAATGAAATGGATCAATGTATATCGAGTGTACGAGTCATGTCGTCACATCGTAGAGAAGGCAAATGAAGGTGGAATACATCGAACCGGTACGATATTGATTTTGCGGTGAATAATTTGGAGACATTTCCTTGGCTAAATTTAGTATAAGATAAGATAAGATAAGATAGAACTTTATCAATCCCGAAGGAAATTCTTGTGCCAGGTTGCATAGCAATACAATAAAACAATGGAGAAATCAACAGAATAATAAAAATAAACTAACAGATTTAAAAATGTAGTCAAAATATAAATATAGGCAAGATAAGTTATTCAGACGGCGAAAACAATTTGGCATAATTGAAGTGTAATACAGCTGTGATAATAATAATAATAATAATAATGGTAAGGGGACGTATTGCACATGAGAGAAAGAACATTGCACATAATGTTGAACGCTAATGGAGAAGAGGTGTTGAATCAGTCTCACTCAGATTGTATTTAAATATAAATTGTGGACTAAATGTGTTTTAGAAAAGTGTAAGAGATGTAAGAGCAAGCAATTATATGTTTAACAGAGCTCTGTATTTATTGTAGTTAGAATTCTCTTGGCCCTTTGAACCCATCTACAGCTTCACTGGTCGAGCGTGGCGATAACTACAGCCGGGGTTAGGGGTTCAAATCCCATCGGGGGCCCCGCAGGTTATGAATGCACTCACGGCGGCGTGCTTCCGATAAAAGCCTCCACCAAATGTATATGATTATCTATAAATAAGCTTCGTGTTGACCTCTTATGAATTCGAAATGAGACACCGTGGTACACGTCCGACGGTGTTCAGCGCTTATGAGCCGTTCCAAATATCCGTGATGTGTGTCTCTGCCGTCCGCCGGTCGGCGCCATCGCCAGCCGGTTGACTGGCGGCGGGGAGGAATGCGAGCGGAGGTGTGTGTTGCTCGGATAAGCAGTCACCTTCTCCGTGACACGCCGGTGTCACAATCACAGGTAATGAGAGGGAGAGACGGGCCAGAGTCTGTCACGAGCACGCACACACACACACGCACACACACACGCACACACACACACACACACACACACACATCAGATGTATACCCAGGGGGCCCTGACTATACCATGGCTGGCTGTCACGAGTGGACATCAGCCCCACTACACAGATAACGACCATGCTTCAAACGCTGTGTGTGTGTGTGTGCGTGTGTGTGTGTGTGTGTGTGTGCGTGTGTGTGTGTGTGTGTGCGTGTGTGTGGTGGGCGGTGGAGGGGTGGACTAGTGCACTAGGACAGACGTGACAAAGGATAACTTTCATATTCTTGAAACCTGGAGCCCACTTCCCCATCATTCGGGGGGTCTGTAACTGACTAATGCGGACGAACACTTTGGAAATCGGTCCGGCGTTGAGTCTGCATTGTAACCCGTCGGGGGGCAATTCCACCGCGCAATTTAAGTGCTTGTTTTTGCCCCCGGCGAGCTTCGATTGTTATACGTGTTTGACAACATTATGGAAGGGATCCCCACAGAGCAATACGACTTCTTTAGTTTATTTTGTTCTTTCACTTGATCCACTCTTTTGTTTGTCGTTGTGTCGAAACCAAAGCCTTGCTACACGGAGAAGTACTCGCTCTGAAATCCTGCAAGAGTTGAACTGTTGCAGGAAGAGAGAACAGCAGAAACAGGAGTGGGAGTCAGAGAGACGAGTGCCGGCAAGAGTTTGTTGTGTTGGACGACAGAAAGTGTACCTTAGGCCCTGTCCACATTAACCTCGGTAAATCTACAAACGCATAAATATTTATTCCTTTAGCCCTTCCGCCCACATTAGAACGGCGAATTCCAACACTGAAAACGATGCTTTTCAAAAACGATCGCTGAGGTGGATAAATGTGAAAACTCTGCGTTCGCGTTGTAGTGTGATCAGGGTCTAAAAGTGCTTATTTTTGCCACTGATGGGCTCCGATTGTTGTCAGTGTTTGACTTTCACATTATAGACAGAGCCCTACAGACAAATACAACTTTTCTTCTTGACCCTTCAATTGATCGGGCCTGTTTGTTGTTGTGTCTCAGCAAGTCTGGCTCCGCAATCTCGTGAAATCTCACAGAGTCAAAATCAGCTAAATATTCAGACATGACTCCAAATCTTTTAGATGACACTAAGGCCCTGTCTACATTAACCCGGGTAAATATAAAAATGCACATTCGCAATGAAAACGATCTCCGTCCACACTATTGTTTTCATATTGTTTACGGAATGTTTTGCATCCACGTTCCACACTGAAATGATTTTGATAAACAGTGGTTGTCATGGTTACGCGACTCCCGCCACGCCTCTCTGTTTAGATTACAGGCGCGCGATCAGCTGATAGCGTTACTTACTGAGGTAAAAAGTTGCGTCTTTGCGTTTTTTTCTCATCGCTTAAGCACAGCAAGTACAGCGCTCGCCTTCGGCGTTGGAGTAACGAATATGTATTCAACAGTATGCCGAGTTGTAACTGAAGATACACAAGTAAATTGCTCAATCATTCGTCCTCTAAAAGTGCTTATTTTTGCCACTGATGGGCTCCGATTGTTGTCAGTGTTTGACTTTCACATTATAGACAGAGCCCTACAGACAAATACAACTTTTCTTCTTGACCCTTCAATTGATCGGGCCTGTTTGTTGTTGTGTCTCAGCAAGTCTGGCTCCGCAATCTCGTGAAATCTCACAGAGTCAAAATCAGCTAAATATTCAGACATGACTCCAAATCTTTTAGATGACACTAAGGCCCTGTCTACATTAACCCGGGTAAATATAAAAATGCACATTCGCAATGAAAACGATCTCCGTCCACACTATTGTTTTCATATTGTTTACGGAATGTTTTGCATCCACGTTCCACACTGAAATGATTTTGATAAACAGTGGTTGTCATGGTTACGCGACTCCCGCCACGCCTCTCTGTTTAGATTACAGGCGCGCGATCAGCTGATAGCGTTACTTACTGAGGTAAAAAGTTGCGTCTTTGCGTTTTTTTCTCATCGCTTAAGCACAGCAAGTACAGCGCTCGCCTTCGGCGTTGGAGTAACGAATATGTATTAAACAGTATGTCCATTGTTCTTTTTTCTTTTTATTATTTTTTTTTTTCTTTTTTTTTTTTTTTTTTTGTTTTTTATTTTTTTGTTGTAACTGAAGATACACAAGTAAATTGCTCAGAGAAATCATCATTTCCATTTCACCTGCCATGTTTGTTTAGATGAGCGTCTCGCGGTCTCGAGCGCAAGCTTGCGGCGGTGTCATGGCAACCGAACGTCATCGTCTCTGAAAGCCTTCGTCTGCCCTGATCACACTACAACGCGAACGCAGAGTTTTCACATTTATCCACCTCAGCGATCGTTTTTGAAAAGCATCGTTTTCAGTGTCGGAATTCGCCGTTCTAATGTGGACGGAAGGGCTAAAGGGATAAATATTTATGCGTTTGTAGATTTACCTCGGTTAATGTGGACAGGGCCTAAGGTACACTTTCTGTCGTCCAACACAACAAACTCTTGCCGGCACTCCTCTCTCTGACCTCCCACTCCTATTTCTGCTGTTCTCTCTTCCTGCAACAGTTCAACTCTTGCAGGATTTCAGAGCGAGTACTTCTCCGTGTGCAAGGCTTTGGTTTCGACACAACGACAAACAAAAGAGTGGATCAAGTGAAAGAACAAAATAAACTAAAGAAGTCGTATTGCTCTGTGGGGATCCCTTCCATAATGTTGTCAAACACGTATAACAATCGAAGCTCGCCGGGGGCAAAAACAAGCACTTAAATTGCGCGGTGGAATTGCCCCCCGACGGGTTACAATGCAGACTCAACGCCGGACCGATTTCCAAAGTGTTCGTCCGCATTAGTCAGTTACAGACCCCCCGAATGATGGGGAAGTGGGCTCCAGGTTTCAAGAATATGAAAGTTATCCTTTGTCACGTCTGTCCTAGTGCACTAGTCCACCCCTCCACCGCCCACCACAGACATACACACACACACACACACACACACACACACACACACAACACACACACACCACACACACACACACACACACACGCACACACACGCACACACACACACACAGCGTTTGAAGCATGGTCGTTATCTGTGTAGTGGGGCTGATGTCCACTCGTGACAGCCAGCCATGGTATAGTCAGGGCCCCCTGGGTATACATCTGATGTGTGTGTGTGTGTGTGTGTGCGTGCTCGTGACAGACTCTGGCCCGTCTCCCTCTCATTACCTGTGATTGTGACACCGGCATGTCACGGAGAAGGTGACTGCTTATCCGAGCAACACACACCTCCGCTCGCATTCCCTCCCTGCCACCAGTCAACCGGCTGGCGATGGCGCCGACCGGCGGACGGCAGACACACACATCACGGATATTTGGAACGGCTCATAAGCGCTGAACACCGTCGGACGTGTACCACGGTGTCTCATTTCGAATTCATAAGAGGTCAACATGAAGCTTATTTATAGATAATCATATACATTTGGTGGAGGCTTTTATCGGAAGCACGCCGCCGTGAGTGCATTCATAACCTGCGTGGACCCCCGATGGGATTTGAACCCCTAACCCCGACTGTAGTTATCGCCACGCTCGACCAGTGAAGCTGTAGATGGGTTCAAAGGGCCAAGAGAATTCTAACTACAGCAAATACAGAGCTCTGTTAAACATATAATTGCTTGCTCTTACATCTCTTACACTTTTCTAAAACCCATTTAGTCCACAATTTATATTTAAATACAATCTGAGTGAGACTGATTCAACACCTCTTCTCCATTAGCTTTCAACATTATGTGCAATGTTCTTTCTCTCATGTGCAATACGTCCCCTTACCATTATTATTATTATTATTATCACAGCTGTATTACACTTCAATTATGCCAAATTGTTTTCGCCGTCTGAATAACTTATCTTGCCTATATTTATATTTTGACTACATTTTTAAATCTGTTAGTTTATTTTTATTATTCTGTTGATTTCTCCATTGTTTTATTGTATTGCTATGCAACCTGGCACAAGAATTTCCTTCGGGATTGATAAAGTTCTATCTTATCTTATCTTATCTTATACTAAATTTAGCCAAGGAAATGTCTCCAAATTATTCACCGCAAAATCAATATCGTACCGGTTCCATGTATTCCACCTTCATTTGCCTTCTCTACGATGTGACGACATGACTCATACACTCGATATACATTGATCCGTTTCATTTGTAATGTTAAAGAGGGATTATGTTATTTAATTCAATTGTAACGTGGACATACAGTGTCCCGATCTGCCTCTAATAATAATAATAATAATAATAATAATAATAATAATAACTAATCTGTGCTTTGTCATTGATGGCAGTGGTGGCAGAGGTCATTTTAGTGAGTGTCAAGGACGAAAACAAAAAAGGCGTGAGTCCGGCTAAAAGAAACGCGATATTCATCCGACCCTGTGCTACATCCCGTAGATGTCAACGATGAATCGTGTTTGAAACAAAGTCTTGATTTTAATTGAATTGTTTCAGACGGCGTGTGCGTAATTCAGATTCATCTGTGGCCCAATTTCCCAAAAAACGATAAAACATTTCGGCTTGAAACATTGTCAAAAGATATGTGTCTCGCCTAAATTAAGTACGTGCTGTACCAATTATATCTATGTTAATCACAGCGCTCTCATCTCAATCACATTTACATGTCGTCATTTCGCGGAGACACCTTTATCCGGAGCCACGTACACGAGTGAGGACGAGAACAATCAAAGTTTCAAATCAAACTCTTGTAACGACGAGAACATTCTGTGAGTTCTGTTACGAGACAAAAAACATTAACTTTAAAGAGTGCAGATAGCAGATGTATTGCCTAGTGGGAGTCCAACACATATAGGAGTGAAGCACAACAGCAAAGTCAGTTCTAAGCACAAAGAAGTACGCCCCCCCCCCCACTACAACAAGTCATTTGCTGAGGTATTCTCAGAAGAAGATGAGGTTTCCAGGTGTGTTTTCGAAGAGAGGATCTGCTGCAGACGACACAGGCGCCTAGAAAGCGAAACTCCTCTCACATAGTACACCTTTCTTTCAGCGAACGAATCCAGAAAGCGCTCGAGTAGCGTCCGCGCTTTCAATCTCACATTTTCAAGCGCCCGGGCGAGGTCACTTAAGAGCGACCCCTGACCTTTTTGTGAAATGCATGGCTTGCTTTCCCATCAGCTTTACTCCTAATGCACTTGAATTAGATTAAGTGGCGGCTTCTCGACCACGAGACGGCGGCGTGTCCGTCGTGGATGCACGTATGACCTTGGCCCCTCGGTCAAGAGTGCACACGTTAATGCTATAGTAGTATGTAGTAGTGTGTCGGCGGACATTCTGCGGGTGGATACACTACTTCAATTGTACTTTCAGACACACGAGGATCGTAGGTTCATCAAGGAAAATCAATGTAACGTTATGAATTGAGTGATTTGAATTCATTGTAATGAATGAATTATTAATGTCTGTTATATCATCTCTATTTTAGCACGACTTAGGGGTAAAATCTTTGCTGCGTTGTCTTTAAAGATACTGGAAGTAAGAATCAAGTGCATTCTGAGCTCGGTGGGTTGAGACAATAACAATCAGAAACTAATGTTAGTTCTAATCATAATTAAACCTTGTACACATTTAAAAAAGCTATGAAATATATATTTTTTTAATTATCCACGCTTACACGTCACTTTGTTCCTTTTTCCCGCAAAATCCGACCCGACTCAAATATAAGAGAAATCACCCAAAAGCTGTTCTACAACAGAGAGAGTCGGGGGAAGCTCTCATGTTTTAACTTCAACCACAACCTGCTCACAAACTGGTGATTTAAAGCGATTTGTGCTGTAAAATCCAACATGTAGTCCCTGAATGGATTCATTATTCTTACATACAGCATTCTAGCATTCCTCGTCCTTATATCGTCCTTTTTTTGTAAAAGTACGGGCAAAACCCATCGCTCGTGACTCGAGACTACATCCCGGTAACAAAATTATCTTTTAAATATGACGAACAAAGTGTCATTCATGACCACGCCACTAAACCCGCCCGTCGCATTTTTGTTTAACCCCGCCCATCGCGCGCATGTCCGACTCCGCCCCATTCTGCGTCCTGCAGCCAGGGGTACTTGCACCGTTGCTTGGCTTCTGGAAGGAAAAGCCTACAAGTTATACAATGATTTTTTACAGGGGGCGGGGGATTGACTGCCTTCTGTGTGAAATTTTCTCTGTTACGCTTTGCTTTCAATAAATGTCCTTATTGGATCTGTTGGATAATGACGGCATTTTCTGTTTGTGGAGACGAGCAGCACATTGTCGACCGGTTACACAACGTCAGTAAAACTGGCAGTGTTTCGAAAACCATTCAAGATGATTCCCCCCAAAAAAAAAAGTCAAACACAAACTGTGTCAATAGCAGCCGTCACATCCTTCCATTCATGCCTGTGGAAATGATTGTCTTGGTTCTCGTTAGCGGACGTTCGCTGTTCTGCTGAATTGAACGGCGCCGCATTGGTTCACTTTAACATTTTAAACAGTTCAAATGCTTCTCACATTGTCTGTATATCGACGGGGTTTCGACGCGATCGGGGACGTGAACAGCGAGCATCATCAGACAGAACGGAGCGGTGTCTCCACAGACACCGACCACTGTTTCATTTCATACGATGTATTATTATAGCTCTGAGTATATTAGTAGCCTGTATTGTCTGTCAAATTGAATGCAGATGCTGACGTGAACAGACACATTGTCGCCAGATTGTGAAAAGTTCAAATGTTTATCGAGGCTATAGATGTCATTTTAGCCGACGCACTGCGCCTTGCTTACGGACAGCTGTACGGAAATCTTTGATAAGCCAATTGATCATTTGAAGCATTTAAACCACACAAAGTCACATGAAATGTGCCATGCATATACAGTATATATATATATATATATAAAAATGTAGGATAATGATTCCACAATCGCCCGACGATGGGTCCTGGCCTGACGAATTAGAGTCGAGCATTCCCGTACGTCGAAAACGTTGTCGTTCCACATAAGGGGAGGGTTAAACACAATCCCCCAGGTGGTTGAAACGTTGCGCTTACCTCTCTCTCCGGCTGGTCCCGGTGACCGGGGGAAACCTCCGCTAACGTGTGGGATTTGGTCATTTCACGGCCCTCTAAAAACAGAAAAGGCACTGATGATTAATACCGGGACTTAACGGCACTCGAAAGGTCACCGTAGTATCAACGGTGTACCGCCATCGCTCAATTCTTACACACTCCACCGTCTCTAATAGAAGTATAATACCTAAATTGAAGGCATTTCATAGGGTATCCGAGCAAATACCAGTTCAAATTGAACAAAATTAGAGAGGCCAGTGCTGCCGGGGGGGCTCTCCTTGATGGGATTCCGTGCAGCAATATAGGTGTAACGGCGGACCCCCGCGCCCTCGATATAGGAGCTAACACGGAGACCGCCACGCGCAACCTTCAGCTTAATGCGGCGGCAAGAGCGACAACGGAATAGAGCGCTTTGTGCTGGCCGGCGACGGATAAAAGGAACAATAGAAACAAGCAATGGCGTTTTGATTTGCCGTACACGGCGATTATTGGTTATTTTTGTATTTGATTATTTGTCGGGGATAACGCCGCCAACACTGTTATAGTTTAAAAAAACAAGACCCAAATGTAATACCGGCCGTAGATAATTTCATTTAGGAACCGCGTCCCTGACCATCAACAATCTACTTTTATTTATAATGAATGATCCAGACGATAGACCCACCTAGGACACGACAAGTTCGGAGAAAAACAATAATCTTGACATACACAGACGTATTGAAATTCATTTCTGAAATGTACGTCTGATGAGGACCTTTTAATGCCAAAAAGGACACCTGAGACATAACAATACTTCATATGAACAACCGTGTCATTCTTCTTCATCAACATATTTTTATTTAACTTTAATTGTTGTCAATCAAAAGTCTAGTATGGTGAAGAAGACTATATGGTATTGACAAACAGTAAATCACGTTTCCCATTGAAAACCTATTATGATCAATGAAGATCAATGTAAGATCAATGAGACATTGTTCCGGCTCGCATGGGTCTCTGGTCATTTGAAGGTCACGCCGTGCCTGTTCATTCGTCATGCCTTTTAGAAGTACACTTTTATGAGGCCGTAGAAAATGATGTATTCCCCATGAAGTGAAATGTCTATTAATTAAGGCCTGGGCAGCAGGTGTACTCTGTGGATACGTGCTTCTCTACTCTAAGTCCTATTAAATGAGACACAGCAGGTTAAGCTGTCTATAGTTTTAACCGTCCTTGATAACGGGCTGGCTGAGCTCTCCGATAGACGTATGAACATTAAGGTGAGACTATGTTACATGATGTTACATTCCGAATCAATCAAACAAACAAGTAATCAATCAACCTATCAACTAAACTAGCAATCAATCAAACAAGTAATTAGTCAGTTAATCAATTCAGCAACTAAATTGACAATCGACCCACTCAAACAAACAGGGATTCAGTCAATTAGTCTATTCATCAAATTAAGAATCAATAAATCCACAAATTAACCAGTTAACCAATCAACCAATTGATCTTTATAGGGCATATTATACACAGGAGATATGGGAAGACAAAAACACAAAATGTGTGTTAATAATGCCACTTCCGTAATATGAATAAGTCTCGATTGGTTATCAAAATGTTTCCAGACATACGATTGGCTTGACGGCGTATCAGTGACGTTACGTAAAGCGGGAGAGACGGCGCGGAGAAAAAGAGAGGGGTGAGGGATTTCCCGCCAAACGAAAAAATCAATGAGCTATGACTGAACGCAATTACATCCGACCCATCCCGTATTATGAACAGATCCAGTAACCAAACAGTCTATGATGATGGACAATATGCTAAGAGAGCGACTGATATGACGGATGTGAGGCTGGGAGTGTGTGTGTATATAAAGGGAGGTCTAAGTGAGACGGATGTGTCCGACGGTGATTGATTTGCGTTGATCGTTAAAGGGCCGACCGCCGGAAGGCGAACAAAACGTCGGCTCAATTCAACTCCAACGACTCAAGCGCAGGATCCGTTTCAAGGTGAAGTTCTAACTAACTAAACTAACTGAACTGTTTCAGAGCGCACAGAACCAATACGACTTTAAGGTGGACCCAATTTCAGCTGGAATTCGGAAACTGAGATTAGAAAAATCCCCGTGTTGTGGCTCATGGCAACTTTGTGATTTTCTTTAGGATTAGCACAATAATAATAATAATAATCATGTCGCAATGACAAAAGGTCCACGCCTCACTAAAGTGGCTTTTAGTTGTGCGCCGAGGAATGGGCCACAAGGCAGTTGATGGTAAAACCGCTTTATTGTAGAAATCTGCAGATTAAATGAAACGAGAGAGCACTTGGTCACAGCCAGCATGCTAGCACCCTCCTTGAGTGTGTGTGTGTGTGTGTGTGTGTTCGTGTGTGTGTGTGTGTGTGTGTGTGTGTGTGTGATGTGTGTGTGTGTGCACTGATTAGTCAATGCACCTCAGGTGTGCGCCTCACCCACCCCAGAGACTCTCACTGGGCCAGGTGAGGCTGCTTAAACCAGCCACCAACCACACACACACTCCACAAATAATAATAAGAATGATTGATGTTGTACATGAAATGTGCCACACACACACCAGGGAGCTGCACCGTTACGCGTCCAAGAAGCTTAACGATCTTTTCGGAACGGCCCCCTATAAGCAGACTATGCGCGTTGCGTAGGGGCCCCCCACACACACATGCGCAGGGCCCCCCTTCTGCGGTTCACCCGCCCATCCTCAACCGTTATTATCCGGAAAGTAATAGTCTTTGCGTAGGGCCCCCTGGAGGCCGGGGCCGGCACTGGACCCAGACTGAAGACTGGCTGCCTGCTGCTCCCTTAGCTCCCGGCGAGTTGCTACAGCGGAGCGGAGCGCTAATAGACATCGGATCAGGGCTCGGGCCCCGGAGCCCCAGGTTTTTTTTCATTGTTGTCGGTATTGCAATGTTGTTGTTGTTATTTCAACATTGTCGTTCATTCATTCGTTAGCAGATTTAATCTTTCATGACCTTCTTGGTTTTTGATGGACGTATCTATTTATACACCCATTTGTTTATGTTTCATTTTATTATGAACAAATGCCGCAAACGAGGGAGCTCAGCAACAGCGTCTCGTATCACGATCAGGAGTTGAGCGCCGCCAAGAGAGGGTCGGGTGCGTCTTGGTTTGAAGAGGTTTCAAATGAGCTCGAGCTCCCCTGACAGCAACAACGTTACACACCGGGCCAGGAACCAGTACCGAGGGTTAGTCATACACAACTCAATGTGTTTTTACCAGTGGCAGCGCCCACAACCTCTTTTTCAGAGCGCTTCTGAACCGATTCTTCTTCTGGCATTAGCTCTACACACTCGCATATCCCGCCTATTTCTATTCTATTAGAAAGAAATCGCGGCCTGGCATCGGCAGCAGCTCCCGACATCGATGTACCTTCGATCACCGGGTTGTCCGTGACAGCCAGTATTAGGTTCTGCTCCGCCATTGTTGACAGTGTTGATATCGTATGTCCCGCCCCCCCACTCCTCGATTTTAATTGGCCGTCAAGAGAGAAGCGACGTTGACGAGCGCATCGCTGTTCCAAGAGGTGAACTATTTTCACCTGAAAGCGCTGCGAGCGGAGCGGGAAAAGGAGGAGGGGGGAGGAGAGGAGGGGGGGGAGGGGAGGGGAGGGAGGGGGGAGGGGGAGGGGAGAAGGGGAGGAGGAGGGGGAGGAGGAAGGAGGGGGGGAGAAGGAGGGGGAGAGGAGGAGGAGGGGAAGAGGGGGGGAGGAGCGGAGCGGAAAAAAAAAAGCTGAACGTCGAGGGCGCTGAGCGCTGTAAACGCTGAACTTCATAGGGTTTGTATTATAAATAGGCGCTGCCAGCATCTCGTGGACACCGGACCTAAAGCTCAGGCAGTGCAGTGATGAAACACGCACCTTGAATGACCCCTTGAGGGTGCGTAGGGATCGCCATGCGCCGTCGTGACGCGTCTCGTTGTCCAGACAGCACATTAATCAATCATAGAGAATCTATATATATCAGCTTGAAAGCAAAGATGGCCGCTGATAACTCACATAATCATTCGAGGGAAACAAAGAGTTTGCCAATAAGTTATTCCGCTTTAAGGTCTTACCGAAAATAGCAACGACAGCCATTTGGAAACGTACGGCTTCAATAAATCTTGTCGTCGCTCACGAGGGAAATCGTTTGTGGAATCTCCCCTTAGACTCGAGGCTAATATCCACTTCCTCCACCGATGACAACGAGCAGCGCGGGCGATACTTCGACACTTCGGTCATTTATAAAACGTAAGCTAGCATCCCGCTGTCCCGTTGGGGAGAGAGAGAGAGAAATATAGAAGGAAGTGGTCGAGGTATAAACCCGGCATTTGCGATTAAGCCTAATTCATGGCAAAAATAAGCACTTTTAGAGGACGTGGATTGACACGCCGAATTGCCCCCAAAGGGTTCACAATGCAGACGTCACTCAATACTGGACTTCATCAAACTTCAAAAATGGTCAGCTAGTCTAATGCGGGTCTGTGTGTGTGTGTGTGTGTGTGTGTGTGTGTGTGTGTGTGGGGTGGGGCGGGGCGGGAGGGGCTACAAGCCTGTGGTGCTTTGTCTAATCAGTGCACCACAGGTTAAGTCAGCCACCAGCCACACACACACTCAGGAGAGCAGCTCGCATGCTAGCTGGTTACCATCTGCGCTGTCATTTCTCTTCACCTGAACCCTTTTGCAATAAACCAGACTTTCAATCACAAACCAGCCCCCGTGTCCTCGGAGGAGCCCCGGAAACACAACTCGTACGGTTGAGTTGAGTCGGAATTAAAAGCCACGACCGACGCACAACTTCGGAAGTCGTACGGTGTACGCCCGGCTTAAGGCGAGAATTGTGGACTGTGTGTTTCCAGCTGGTTCCATCAACCAGGTTCTCATCCCACTGGTTCTCATCAACACCGCCCAGACGGAGGGTGGGATGAGAACATGGCGGCGGACTGTGGGGTTTTTTTAGTCCGCGTTCTCCCTCCGCGTCGCCGCTGCATCCGTACGTGTCTCTCGGTTAACGTGGAGGCGGCGGTGTGTCTGGAGGAGATCTGTGTTTCGTTTCGGAGAAAATGTCACAACCGCATTAAAATGATAATGTAATACTTCAATAATTATCTGGACGTCGCGATCAAATGTTGTGTTTTGTGCCCGCACAATAAAGAATGAATACAAATTGAAAAACAACGAACAGATTTACCTTGGAGGTACGATAATGCTTCGTCCTGATTGAAAACGCATTCAAAATGTAAGACGCTGGTAATGAACTCTTAAATTCCGACTACATTCCAATATGAATACGCAATGTGAAGCCCCCCCTCCGTCCCCCAGCGACAATGGATGTCATTTCAGATGAACAGATGCTTTTTTTAATGTTTTTTTAAGCCCTGCAACCATAGTTTTACAACGGGGCTGTTGTGTTGAGCAGCGATGCTTGTCTCCTGTTATCGCCGAATTAGTCGGCGGCGGCGTGAGCCTCCTTGTCATCCGTGACGATCAACCAATTAGCATAGAAATGATCGACGGATCGATTAACAATAAAGACCATTGTGTACTTACAGAACTTTACGGCCGGGATTGTTTTGATGTTGCGGTTCTTCAGAAAAAAAAAGAGGCAACATTTATAAAAAAGGCTAAATTCCAACAATCCACATGGAAACAATTTTGCAATGCTCTCATTGTTTTTCTACGTTTAATATAAAATGAATGCGACAAGACAACAAGCCAGTTCTTCCAGATATGTCGTCTCGTAATCATAGGAATGACTCACGCGCTACGATGGGGGACCACGGCGCTGTCTCTTCGTAAACGGATTGCATTTATATATCGCTTTTCTCCAAAGCGCTTCACAGTGTTGCCTCACGTTCACCCGTTCACACGCCGACGGCCGGCGCCGACCGTGCAAGGTAACAACCGACACGTCAGGAGCAGTTAGGGTTACGAGGCGTCTTGCTCCGGGGGGGACACCTCGACACTTATCTCGGCGGAGGATTTGGGATCGAAACCAGCAACCTTCCTGTTGCCAGGACAACCGCTCTTATACCTCCTGAGCTTACCTCCTCGTCGCGCTTCTCAAATAACGCTCCGTGGAAGCCGCCGAGTGGCCGTGCAAAAAAATATTGAGCAAGACTCGTACGTCGATAGCGTCTCGTCGTTGTGAGCCATCGCTCTCCTCGCTGCCTGACAGATTTGGACCGTTCGCACCCGATGTGTGCGATCTGCATCCGTTCTGGTCATCCCAAGTCAGAGGAAATAACGTAACAGCAGACCTGCAGGATAACAAGCAGGACCTTTTTGATTGAGGACCAAAGTCTCTCGTTAAAACAACCGATCGAAATTGGTAACACAGGGGCTTCGTACAGTATATGATGGGATAAATATTGATCCAGACATGTCCCTGTTATAGGATGTGTATTCTTGAAAAGACAATCGTAAAAAAAAAAAAGTTCATGTTGACACGGGGACACTAACAGACAGAGAGGGGAGCCAATTGTAACAGTGTTTTATTTTTTAGTAATTTTATTTTCATATTACAAAGCTGCATTTTCCATGGGTTCATTTCGACATCGCATCCCCAATCGTGGGCGCCGCAGATTGTGTTAAGGGGCCGGGTGTGTGTGTGTGTGTGTGTGTGTGTGTGTGTGTGTGTGTGTGTGTGGGGGCGCGCATGGCGTGAATCAATCCAATCGTCTGTCTCCCCGAGTCTATTTCAACGTGTCTCCCAGCAGGTGGCTAAGTGAATCTGGAGGTTATGGAGTTGCGTGGGGGGGGGCTCATTAGCTGAACCCCCCCCCCCCCCCCCCCCCCCCCCCCCCCCCCCCCCCCCCCCCAAGGAGAATGCACACCAGGAGACCAGACCCCCCCCACCACCCACCCCGGCGCTCACGTCCTGCTGATGTCACTTCCTGCGTACCTCCGTCAGGGTATGTCTCCCGTTGCCTTCTTCTTCTTCTTCTTCGTCGTTTATTTCCGTCATTCTCTTTCTTTCTTTTCTCTTTCTTTATATTTCTCTTTCTTTCTTTATTTCTCTCATTCTGTGTTTCTCCCATTCTTTCTTTCTCTCATTTTTTCTTTCTCTGATTTGTTCTTTCTCCTTTCTTTTGGTCTTCCTCATCATGATAATCTTCCTCTAATTCTTTCTTTCATTCCTTCTCACAATCTGTCTCTAATCCTTTCTTTCGTTCGTTTCATTCTTGGAGAGTCTCCCTTTTCTCGTGTTAAACTATATGCATTATTCAAATACGTCTAATCGGATGCTTGATGATCACACGTTTTACTTTGGTTCATTTCAGAGTCAGTTTGTTTTTTTATTTCCGTCCTCTGTTCTTCACGGGGCTGTTCATCCCCTCGTTGTACTTGACGTGTGTGTGTGTGTGTGTGTGTGTGTGTGTGTGTGTGTGTGTGTCTCTAGTCTTTGTGTCGTAACTGTCAACCTTCCCGTCTTCTAGGCCATGTGTGTTCGTGGCGTGCATCTAGTTTCCTCTCCAGCGATTAATAATTTGTATTGTATGTGTGTGGGAGTGTGTGTGTCTGGCTGGCTGGCGTAATTGGCCTCACCTGGCCCAGTTAGAGACTGGGGGGGGTCGGGGGTCGGCTGCAAGACCGTGTTGCTTTGGCTAATCAGTGCACCGCAGGTTAAGTCAGACACCAGCACACACACTCAGGAGAGTGCTAGCGTGCTAGCATGGCACGATCTGTTCTGTCTGACATTATCAACCCTTTTTACAATAAAGCAGACTTTTCACCACAAACCCGCCTGTGTCTTAGGAGGAGCCCCAAACTAAGCCACACGTGTGGCATTGTGGCAAGGAGAATTGCTACAGTATGACAGCATTTCTTTGACTCTCTGTGGAAGTCAGCCGGTCTCCGTTTCCCTCAGACGTGTGGGTGGCAGCCGGCTGCAGCAAGCTAGCCGAACACGGCGGACCTCTGGAACACATTCCGGTGTGCCGTGCAAATTGACTGAACAAAAAGTGAAGGTCCATTTTAGATCAGCCTAAAATTGGGTTAAATAGCGGCGCTAACTTTGGGATTGCCAAAGCGGATTGGCAGCTTGATACACACACCTGTGTGTGTGTGTGTGTGTGTGTGTGTGTGTGTGTGTGTGTGTGTGTGTGATGCGCTGCTGACTGCAGGATCTGGAGGGAGGGGTGGACAAGGAGAGGCGATCCCAGAAACAGGGCTGATGAAAACTGGCTGCAGGCGGACTTGTGGGAAATATCGAAGGGGTGACATTTATTGTATGTGATTGGATGTCAGTGGGTGGGAGGTAGTCAGTGTGTGTGCGCGTGTGTTTGTGCATGTGTGTGGGTGTGTGTGCGTGTGCGAGTGTGTGTGTGTGTGTGTGTGTGCATGACATCACACAGACTATCTGATGTCATTGTCAGGGTTTTTGTACATCTCGTACAAATGTCATCACAGTGTAATCAATTGACAACTAGTCCAATTGTTATCAAGGACCCGGCAGCAGATGAGGGCGGGAAAAATGGCCCAAACTACCTAACCACTGCAAACAGAGGCAATCTCGCAACAACAACAAGGTATCTTTTACACAAACGTAAATTGTCTATTAATGGATTCGTAATACGTCTCTTCAAAGTAAACGTCTGAATGGAATGGAGTTTTAATGAGTCAACCGACATGGGCATCCATAACGTGATGGGATTTTGTTCCTCGACCCAAACCGCTCCTCCTGGACGCGAGCGATCCATCAGCGAGCCGCTTTGTTTTTCGGAACGAGCCAAAGCACTCAGCGTGAACCTCAAACAGCATCTCTCTGTTTCCCTATTAGCTCCGAGACCTTCATCTCCAGGTGATTTATGGCCGGGAGGAGGAGGAGGAGGAGGAGGAGGAGGAGCAGCCTTGACAATGTTCAGCAGCCACTTGTCAGACATTAAGTGGTAAAACGTGGCAATTATGTCCTCGCCGATGTTTTATTCATCATCGCGCTCTTAAATAGCTTCCTGTGTTAGCCTGGCTTCTCACTGCATTATATTGTGTCGCTGAACACCTTGGATGTGTGGAGAGAGCATCGTGATGAACACAAGAGCATTAGAACAGGATAGCATTAAGGTCACGTCGTTTAGCATTGGCCCTCACTTACTTTAACTTAATTATTTGCACTAATAACACGTGGGGTTTTTCTTATTATTATTATTAGTGATTTCATTATCGATTTTCTATTGTGTTTCCTTGCGCTGGGGCACTGTGCCCCAACCAAAGCCATAAAGGCCCAAACCCATTCATAGAAGTTGGATGGATGTGGTGCCCTCTGGTCTCAGCTCCCGACTGTCCTCCATTACTGTTATAATTGATTATCAATGTTTATCTTGTATAGACAGTATGTCAGCCTTGCTGTTCAGCTTCCTATGGACCCGTCCTCGCAGGGAACCTAGCCATGACCCATCAGATTCAAGATTCAAGATTTCTTTATTGCCAAAAGTACAATGGAATGCTTACTATGCCCATTCACTCCTGCAGTATTCTTCTATACATACATTCTAAAACAACTCTAAACAACCTAACAAGTACAGTCAAAAGTGTTCTTCCAAACAGTATTCTGATACCTTTACACACGAGGTATTATAAAAAGGTCACACAGCCATAACATAGTGCAATTACACACATATTTCAACAGGATAGAAGCAGCCATAGAACAAATACACGTTGCATCAGCTGACTGGACATTTATTTTTTCTTTGTGCCACTTTCAAAATTATTCTATTGAAAAAAAAAACAGACAGTTAAGGATCCGAGTCTTTAAAAGCACAGATCATAGGAGGCTACAACTTTATATTTTGAACATTGGCCACACATCAGCACGTCATTGTAAGCGTCGACTGATTTGCGTGCAGGAGTATTTTCTTCAGTACATGCACAGCTTTTCGATCAAATTATGTGTATGGTTCCATTCATTCCATTCAGGAAATAGTATAAGAATCCTGTAACGTGTTCCAATTAGCGAGAAATCATTTTGTTTCTGTCATCGACAATTACATACACACAGATGATTTAAATGCACGATATTCATCTCCGGAAATAGCGTTTTATCATTCAATTACACTTGAGGCTATACAAGGAAAAATGCAATGCAAGGTATTACAATTGATTTTGACACCTAATGTGACCCCAGCATAGTTCAAGGTGGCAATGCTGGTTTATATTTCCCCCATGATGGCACAGCCATCCGACCATGTTTGAAAACGGGAAATTCGTCTATTAGGTAGTTTTGTTGGTCATCAGGTTGTAACTGCAGTTAAAATTGCTCTGAGGAAGCAATGCCCCCCCCACCCCCCTCGTTCTAAACATCCTGATATTTCTTGCAATGTTCTTCCAGGGACAGGTTTCTCTCCTGAGTCCCCACCTCTCTCCCAGTCCCATATGGGGAGGCTGCACGGTCCAAGGCTGCTCCTCCTCCTCCTCCTCCTCCTCCTCCTCTCCCTGCCATAAATCCCTAAACTTTGCCTCGCACACACACACACACACACACACACACACACACACACACACACACACACACACACACACACACACACACACACACGTACACTAGAGTGCAGCTGGGGCCACCGTGGAATATATCAAATTGTTTGCCACATATGAGACCCAGACATTTTTTTTTTCTACACTGCTGAGGTTCAGGGTTTTGATTGCATTTCTTTGTCTGGACATATTTCTATTAGACAACTGCTGATGCTTATCCCTATCTGGTCGGGGGGGGGAAGCGAAGGCCGTGTGGTTTGTTGCGCAGTGAATGCGGGCGACATTTGTACGAATGCTAAAATGTTTTCGCTTGATAACCCCGCCGATAATGGGATCTCTGAGGCTATTGTAAAATTCTGAATCTCGCCAACATTTTGTATGACCAAATATAAGCAACACTCTTTGCTTGTATTACTTTCATTAGTTTCAAAATTCCCCCATTGTTCCCATGTATTATAGCGATGTGCTGTGGAACGGTGTGTGCTATGGGAAGCGGTTCACGTTGAAGCATCAATTCTAAAGACCAAAATGTACATTATAATGTATGACGTGAACAGGGGTGTAAAAAGTACCCAGAAATTATACTTAAGTGAAAGTATGGGTACCGTCTCAAAATCTTACTCAAGTAAAAGTCAGAGTATCTGGCTAAAAACACACTTGAGTAAAAGTCAAAAAGTTTCTACTTTTAAATGTACTTAAGTACTAAAAAGTAAAAGTTAAAACTTTTTTTTATTGCAAGGCCATGGGTGCTCGTCTTGTCCGTCCACGCCGACCGTTTCGTCCTCTTCATCACTCGTACTATCGTTTGTGGTCATCTTCTGTAGCTTGTCACTCTGACTGTCTATTCTTCTGATAGCAGGTGTTTCATCAAAGATCCCCGCTGTCTAGTCTTGCACAAGGACCAATCAGCATGGGTATGGGCGGGTTCATTTTCCATTGATGGGGATTTGATTGGCTGTTTTTAAATAAAGTGCGGCCGCAGGATTAATAACGTTAACGTTAGTTCGGCCAGAGAAACAAATATACAAATTAAAATTGTTGGACCTGCGAGATTTGTACTTTGTACTTTGTAGGTCTGCATTTTAAATGTAAGGAGTAAAAAGTATGTTTTTTTTCTCTGAAATGTAATTGAGTAAAAGTACAAGTATACAAATCTAATAATACTCGAGTAAAGTACAAATCCCCAAAAACAGTACTTAAGTATTGAAACGAAGTACAATTACTCAAGTACTTTACACCCCTGTACGTGAATAAGGTGGATCATTTCTGGTTTAAAGTTGTGATGAGTTCCTGCTGTGTAAAACACACATAATACCGATTTATTTTCCACCACATTGAAACGGCAGCTCCCTGCTATTATGCAAATTAAAGCATTTCATCACCGACCACGCCTCGTTGCTAAGATACATGTCATTATTACTACTGCGCCGGGTGCTCCCACGGTTCAGCCAATCACGGAGCAGAGAAACAGCGTGGAGAGAGGTTCCTCCTCAACTCATCAGAGGTGATTATCCAGTGAATGCTCTTAATGAGGAACTGACAGGTTTGATTATCATTAGTTTTCTTTGTGGAAAATGAGACAAAGTGAAAGCCCACACTGTTCCTCACAGCGGCTAAGTGAAAGCTAGCGGGTTTTTACAGGAATGAAACACGGCAACGGAAGAAAGAGTGAAATGACTAATTTGGAGAACACAATGTTGACCGCTATCTCTGAAAAGAGGCTCTCGTGGGTCAACTTTTACTTACTTACTTCTTCTCGAGGACTTCTTCACCATCTCACAATCGCAGAAGAATAAGATGGGAGATTAAATGAATGAGAAATTAAATGAACTACCCCCGGCTGTGGCACAATGCAACAAAGCGTGTTACAGTCAAATGACGATATATCACTTCCTTAATATGAATTTAAAACCACAATCCTAAGCCACTGTTTCAATGCTAATGTGAAAATTGGAAATGTGAAATTAATGTGAGATTGGAAATGAAAATGTCACCTTCTCTATGCACCAGAATTTAATGAGACTTAATGAGTTTTCCACACAGTTACACAATATTGTGGCCAGGTGATTAAGGGTTAATGTGCATGGCTGTGGAGTGTGCGCACTTGTGTGTGTGTGTGTGTGCATGTGTGTGTGCAAGCGCGTAGGTTTGTATGTGTATATACGGTATATATACAATATATGTCTGTGTTTGTGCACATTTGTGTGCGTGCATGCATGCGTCCGTGTGTGCACATGTGTATGTGTGTGTGTGTGTGTGTGTGTGTGTGTGTGTGTGTGTGTGTGTGTGTGTGTGTGTGTGTAATCCCTGCAGGTGTGCGGTTCTGGCATTCCAAACACTGCAGCAGCGAGGAACCTTTCCAGGTTCTCCTCCCCCAGAGGGAGTTCTCCAGAGGAACTGCCTGATTACTCCGGTCGTTATTTCACCAAGGACCACTTTTACACGTCGCTCGTAAAAAAACAACGGAGAGCAGACCGTGAGATGGACCCATCAGCTACTAGTGTTACCTCAATATAGAAAATATGAATGTCTATAGTCCATGCAAGGATAAGTCGTCATGTAATAGAGTAATAGAGTTTGAGTCTTTTGTAATGTCACAGCCTGTGGCCAAAATGTGTTTTTTGTTCTTGTATTGTATCTAGCACTGTAATCGTACAGTATAGTTAACATTTTAACATTGAACACATGCTGCTTTGATCACATTCAATTGAAATAGTTGTTGGTTCATTGGGGGATGTTGTTCGACGAGTGTACACACACTCCACCACGCTTATCGTGACCAAGTCAACCGGCGTGGGGTTGCTGTCAAGTCATGTCGACTGCTTGACGGCCACAGATATAAGTTCCTGGGAGATCAAGTGAAGGCGTTCCGCTTCAACACTTGCAGACTTGCAATGACGAGGCATCTTGCTCAAGGGTATCTTCCAGGTGAAGCCGCTGTCATCAGTATACACAGTAGATCATTTGTGGCTTCTATAAGTGTGAGTCACAATGTTTATATGGAGTGGGAAGAACAGTCCTGCTCAGTCACATGGACTTTGGTCTCACAAATCAGATTTGAAACACATTCATACCTTTTAACAGCTCCTCCATGTTATTCCCGTTAACACTGTCTTCACAATTATGCGGATTGCGATCGATTTCCTTCCAAAGCGCCGCCATCCGTCTCCTCCGTCCTCCTTTCACATCCTTCCTGTGGGCACGGCCTCGGATTTCAGCTTCTTCAAGGTCTATCATTTTTTTTTTCCCCCACCTCAAATATGTGCATTTAAGTTGGCACAGTTTGCGCCATCGCAGGGCGGACGCATTTTTTTTTTCTTTGCGAAAAGCTGCGTGAAACTTCTCGTATCCTCCGCATCACCGGGCACGGCCGTCCTGCTGACTTCTGGAAATTACATTTCCGTGTCTCCTAAAACATCCCCCCCCCCCCCCCACGAATAATACACGGTAAAGCAATGCGGGGAGATACGTTTGAACCTGGCCAACCACAGATGCATCAACTGCTGCTGCTGCTGCTGTGTTGTAAACCCCCCCCCCCATGGAAGTCTCCATTCCCCCCTCAGACAGAGCGGATGCATTGTGTATGTGTTCACCGTGAGAGACTTAGCGACGGCCGCCTTTTTCTTTTTTTAAATAAAGCCAATCTTGCCCTGACTGTGCTCGGCTCGGCCCGCGCGCCGCGGAGGGGGGACCGTCCGGGGCGGGCCGCACGGCGCCTATTTTGGCAAGCGTGGACACCGACCGACAACCTTAAGCGGTTCGGTGTATTCCGTTCTATGTGTGGATCGTAAGCCACGTGCAATATGTGTTTACAGTACAGTACAGTACAGTACAGTACAGCCAGGATTACACCCACAGCCTGTAAAGCATATCCAAATTGAATTCGATGCGTATACAAAAAAAAGTATTGTCTTGCTCGGCCAATAGTGTATTGTATTTGGGCGACGTTTGACTTGAAAATAGTTCCCATATGTTTGGGTGCAATGCTAACCATATGGATAGTATTCATTATTATTTATATGACTTATATATGACCCAAATACCAAGGAGGTTGACGTGATAGCGCTCCTGTCTATCGTCTCCCGTCCGTCGTCAAGATACATTTTCCTACCGAGGAGTATTCTGTTCGTTGGAAGTTGCTTGGCTGTCACCCGGGAAACAGACTTCATAACGCACGCTTGTGTTTACTGAGCATTTAGAAGAGCTCGGTGTTTCGTAAGGTTGTGTTCTAAAAGCGATCTATAAATACATAACGACAAAGACGTGTCGTTTAACGCTGAGCCTTTTTAAGACCACCTGATGACAAATCTCAATGATCTATTTGATTGACTTTAGAAATGTACAAGAAATGTACCACCCCACGTGCACGTGCCGTTATGCTAAGTATATGTATCCCATTTGAATAACATGAAGTGATTTCCAATGATCTGAAATCAATAACCAAATAAGGTCCAGTGATCTATCGTGTTTAACCTTGTAAAATCAATTGTTGCAATTAAGGCCAACTTCCAGCCATATATTTACTTGACAATGACAATGATGTGTCACGGTACCTTTACTTAGTTGCATAACACTTGTTTATGGGGACCTAGGACCTAGAACCTAGGACCCAGTGACAGCAAGCAGGCAATAGGAGGGGAGGGAGGCATCCTACTAATGCTCTGGCTGCACTCAACGAGTCTTTTTTGCTGTAGCAAGGTTCCTAACTGAGTGAATAACCCGGACGTATCTTAAGTGGCAGCCATGATAAGAGCTGTTCGAATTGCCAAAATGCTAAGGAAAGGTGGTTCAATGCTTCCTTTGGTGTCTCTTTTAGTGTCGGGTACACTGGACCGTCCCTTTAGGAAAGGAAAGGAGACAATGCCGTCCCACAATTCCTTGCGGCGGACACATTTACTGTAATACCTGTTTTCTTGTTGTGCGTGTGTGTGTGTGTGTGTGTGTGTGGGGGGGGGGGTGGTCTAGTGTAAGTGCTATTCTCTACGCATCACATCGCAGTCGTCCTTATGAATTTGTCTGACCTCATGACCTGTTCAGACATAAGACTTCAATTTTTTTTTTCCTGTTTGTCTGACTGCCACACGTGCTTGATTCAGGTCTCACTCAATCTAATGATGCGGTGTGTATTGAGGTATAAATGCCCGGGATGCTACGCTTGCCCAACTTAGTCACCTTTCAAACAACTCTGGTTGAGGACTGATTTACATTTACAATGTTCAGCAGCCACTTGTCAGACATTAAGTGGTAAAACGTGGCAATTATGTCCTCGCCGATGTTTTATTCATCATCGCGCTCTTAAATAGCTTCCTGTGTTAGCCTGGCTTCTCACTGCATTATATTGTGTCGCTGAACACCTTGGATGTGTGGAGAGAGCATCGTGATGAACACAAGAGCATTAGAACAGGATAGCATTAAGGTCACGTCGTTTAGCATTGGCCCTCACTTACTTTAACTTAATTATTTGCACTAATAACACGTGGGGTTTTTCTTATTATTATTATTAGTGATTTCATTATCGATTTTCTATTGTGTTTCCTTGCGCTGGGGCACTGTGCCCCAACCAAAGCCATAAAGGCCCAAACCCATCCATAGAAGTTGGATGGATGTGGTGCCCTCTGGTCTCAGCTCCCGACTGTCCTCCATTACTGTTAGAATTGATTATCAATGTTTATCTTGTATAGACAGTATGTCAGCCTTGCTGTTCAGCTTCCTATGGACCCTTCCTCGCAGGGAACCGAGCCATGACCCATCTGATTCAAGATTCAAGATTCAAGATTTCTTTATTGCCAAAAGTACAATGGAATGCTTACTTCCCATTCACTCCTGCAGTATTCTTCTAAACATAAATTCTAAAACAACTCTAAACAACCTAACAAGTACAGTCAAAAGTGTTCTTCCAAACAGTATTCTGATACCTTTCATATGCGAGGTATTATAAAAAGGTCACACAGACATAACATAGTGCCATTACACACATATTTCAACAGGATAGAAGCAGCCATAGAACAAATACACGTTGCATCAGCTGACTGGACATTTATTTTTTCTTGTGCCACTTTCAAAATTATTCTATTGAAAAAAAAAACAGACAGTTAAGGATCCGAGTCTTTAAAGCACAGATCATAGGAGGCTACAACTTTATATTTGAACATTGGCCACACATCAGCACGTCATGGTAAGCATCGACTGATTTGCGTGCAGGAGTATTTTCTTCAGTACATGCACAGCTTTTCCATCAATTATGTGTATGGTTCCATTCATTCCATTCAGGAAATAGTATAAGAATCCTGTAACGTGTTCCAATTAGCGAGAAATCATTTTGTTTCTGTCATCGACAATTACATACACACAGATGATTTAAATGCACGGATATTCATCTCCGGAAATAGCGTTTTATCATTCAATTACACTTGAGGCTATACAAGGAAAAATGCAATGCAAGGTATTACAATTGATTTTGACACCTAATGTGACCCCAGCATAGTTCAAGGTAGCAATGCTGGTTTATATTTCCCCCATGATGGCACAGCCATCCGACCATGTTTGAAAACGGGAAATTCGTCTATTAGGTAGTTTTGTTGGTCATCAGGTTGTAACTGCAGTTAAAATTGCTCTGAGGAAGCAATGCCCCCCCCCCCACCCCCCTCCTCGTTCTAAACATCCTGATATTTCTTGCAATGTTCTTCCAGGGACAGGTTTCTCTCCTGGGTCCCCACCTCTCTCCCAGTCCCATACGGGGAGGCTGCACGGTCCAAGGCTGCTCCTCCTCCTCCTCCTCCTCCTCCTCCTCCTCCTCCTCCCGGCCATAAATCACCTGGAGATGAAGGTCTCGGAGCTAATAGGGAAACAGAGAGATGCTGTTTGAGGTTCACGCTGAGTGCTTTGGCTCGTTCCGAAAAACAAAGCGGCTCGCTGATGGATCGCTCGCGTCCAGGAGGAGCGGTTTGGGTCGAGGAACAAAATCCCATCACGTTATGGATGCCCATGTCGGTTGACTCATTAAAACTCCATTCCATTCAGACGTTTACTTTGAAGAGACGTATTACGAATCCATTAATAGACAATTTACGTTTGTGTAAAAGATACCTTGTTGTTGTTGCAGATTGCCTCTGTTTGCAGTGGTTAGTAGTTTGGGCCATTTTTCCCACCCTCATCTGCTTGCCGGGTCCTTGATAACAATTGGACTAGTTGTCAATTGATTAACACTGTGATGACATTTGTACGAGATGTACAAAAACCCCGACAATGACATCAGATAGTCTGTGTGATGTCATGCCACACACACCACACACACACACATGCACAAAACACACACACCAACATGCACCAAACACACACACACACATGCACAAACACACGCGCACACACACTGACTACCTCCCACCCACTGACATCCAATCACATACAATAAATGTCACCCCTTCGATATTTCCCACAAGTCCGCCTGCAGCCAGTTTTCATCAGCCCTGTTTCTGGGATGGCCTCTCCTTGTTCCACCCCTCCCTCCAGATCCTGCAGTCAGCAGCGCATCACACACACACACACACACAACACACACACACCACACACACACACACACACACACACACACACACACACACACACCACACACACACACAGGTGCGTGTATCAAGCTGCCAATCCGCTTTGGCAATCCCAAAGTTAGCGCCGCTATTTAACCCAATTTTAGGCTGATCTAAAATGGACCTTCACTTTTTGTTCAGTCAATTTGCACGGCACACCGGAATCTGTTCCAGAGGTCGCCGTGTTTCGGCTAGCTTGCTGCAGCCGGCTGCCACCCACACGTCTGAGGAGAACGGAGACCGACTGACTTCCACAGAGAGTCAAAGAAATGCTGTCATACTGTAGCAATTCTCCTTGCCACAATGCCACACGTGTGGCTTAGTTGGGGCTCCTCCTAAGGACACAGGCGGGTTTGCGGTGAAAAGTCTGCTTTATTGTAAAAAGGGTTGATAATGTCAGACAGAACAGATCGTACCATGCTAGGCACGCTAGCGCTCTCCTGAGTGTGTGTGCTGGTGGCTGACTTAACCTGCGGTGCACTGATTAGCCAAAGCAACACGGTCTTGCAGCCGACCCCCGACCCCCCCAGACTCTAACTGGGCCAGGTGAGGCCAATTACGCCAGCCAGCCAGACACACACACTCCCACACATATACATACATATTAGCAAGTGATCTATGCCAGCACACACACACACACGACACACACACACACACACACAGAGAAACACACACTAGACACACACACACACACACACACACACACACACACACACACACACACGTCAAGTACAACGAGGGGATGAACAGCCCCGTGAAGAACAGAGGACGGAAATAAAAAAACAAACTGACTCTGAAATGAACCAAAGTAAAACGTGTGATCATCAAGCATCCGATTAGACGTATTTGAATAATGCATATAGTTTAACACGAGAAAAGGGAGACTCTCCAAGAATGAAACGAACGAAAGAAAGGATTAGAGACAGATTGTGAGAAGGAATGAAAGAAAGAATTAGAGGAAGATTATCATGATGAGGAAGACCAAAAGAAAGGAGAAAGAACAAATCAGAGAAAGAAAAAATGAGAGAAAGAAAGAATGGGAGAAACACAGAATGAGAGAAATAAAGAAAGAAAGAGAAATATAAAGAAAGAGAAAAGAAAGAAAGAGAACGACGGAAATAAATGACGAAGAAGAAGAAGAAGAAGGCAACGGGAGACATACCCTGACGGAGGTACGCAGGAAGTGACATCAGCAGGACGTGAGCGCCGGGGTGGGTGGTGGGGGGGGTCTGGTCTCCTGGTGTGCGTTCTCCTTGGGGGGGGGGGGGGTTCAGCTAATGAGCCCCCCCCCACGCAACTCCATAACCTCCAGATTCACTTAGCCACCTGCTGGGAGACACGTTGAAATAGACTCGGGGAGACAGACGATTGGATTGATTCACGCCATGCGCCCCCACACACACACACACACACACACACACACACACACACACACACACACACACACACACACACGCACACACACACACACACACACCACACACACACACACCACACACACACACACAAATCTGCGGCGCCCACGATTGGGGATGCGATGTCGAAATGAACCCATGGAAAACGCAGCTTTGTAATATGAAAATAAAATTACAAAAAATAAAACACTGTGACAATTGGCTCCCTCTCTGTCTGTTAGTGTCCCCGTGTCAACATGAACTTTTTTTTTTTTACGATTGTCTTTTCAAGAATAGACATCCTATAACAGGGACATGTCTGGATCAATATTTATCCCATCATATACTGTACGAAGCCCCTGTGTTACCAATTTCGATCGGTTGTTTTAACGAGAGACTTTGGTCCTCAATCAAAAAGGTCCTGCTTGTTGTCCTGCAGGTCTGCTGTTACGTTATTTCCTCTGACTTGGGATGACCACAATGGATGCAGATCGCACACATCGGGTGCAAACGGTCCAAATCTGTCAGGCGGCGAGAAGAGCGATGGCTCACAACGACGAGACGCTATCGACGTACGAGTCTTGCTCAATATTTTTGCGCGGCCACTCGGCGGCTTCCACGGAGCGTTATTTGAGACGCGCGACGAGGAGGTAAGCTCAGGAGGTATAAGAGCGGTTGTCCTGGCAACAGGAAGGTTGCTGGTTTCGATCCCAAATCCTCCGCCTAGATAAGTGTCGAGGTGTCCCCCCGGAGCAAGACGCCTCGTAACCCTAACTGCTCCTGACGTGTCGGTTGTTACCTTGCACGGTCGGCGCCGGCCGTCGGCGTGTGAACGGGTGAACGTGAGGCAATACTGTGAAGCGCTTTGGAGAAAAGCGATATATAAATGCAATCCGTTTACGAAGAGACAGCGCCGTGGTCCCCCATCGTAGCGCGTGAGTCATTCCTATGATTACGAGACGACATATCTGGAAGAACTGGCTTGTTGTCTTGTCGCATTCATTTTATATTAAACGTAGAAAAACAATGAGAGCATTGCAAAATTGTTTCCATGTGGATTGTATGTGGAATTTAGCCTTTTTATAAATGTTGCCTCTTTTTTTCTGAAGAACCGCAACATCAAAACAATCCCGGCCGTAAAGTTCTGTAAGTACACAATCGTCTTTATTGCTAATCGATCCGTCGATCATTTCTATGCTAATTGGTTGATCGTCACGGATGACAAGGAGGCTCACGCCGCCGCCGACTAATTCGGCGATAACAGGAGACAGCATCGCTGCTCAACACAAACAGCCCTGTTGTAAAACTATGGTTGCGGGGCTTAAAAAAACTTTAAAAAAAGCATCTGTTCATCTGAAATGACATCCATTGTTCGTTTGGGGGACGGAGGGGGGGGGCTTCACATTGCGTATTCATATTGGAATGTAGTCGGAAATTTAAGAGTTCATTACCAGCGTCTTACATTTGAATGTGTTTCTTCTTTTTCCAATCAGGACGAGAGCATTATCGTTACCTCCAGGTAATCTGTTCGTTGTTTTTCAATTTGCATTCTATTCTTTATTGTGCGGGCACAAGAACACACATCCTTGATCGGCAACGGTTCCAGATTAAGTTATTGAAGTATTACATAATCATTTTAAATGTGTTGTGACAGTTTCTCCGAAACGAAACCACGATCTCCTCCAGGACACACCCGCCCCGCCTCCACATTACACGAGGGACACGTACGGATGCAGCCGGCGGACGCGGAGGGGAAAACGCGGACTAAAAAAACCCCCACCCAGTCCGCCGCCTGTTCTGTTATCCCACCCTCCGTTCTGGGCGGTGTTGAGATCCGAGAACCAGTGGGATGAGAACCTGGTTGATGGAACCAGCTGGAAACACACAGTCCACAATTCTCGTCTATAAAGCCGGGCGTTACACCGTACGACTTCCGAAGTTGCGCGTCGGTCGTGGGTTTTAATTCCTGTCCCCATTCTGGCTATTGACAATTGTCTGTAAAAAAAAAAAAGCTCCTTGTTTTGCTAGTGTGAACGAACTTTGTTTGTTTCGAACCCTTAAACAAAAAAAAGCTCAGCGCATATGGAATCATGACACGCGGGTTTTGTGTTTCCGGGGCTCCTCCGAGGACACGGGGGCTGGTTTGTGATTGAAAGTCTGGTTCATTGCAAAAGGGTTCAGGTAAAGAGAAATGACAGCGCAGATGGTAACCAGCTAGCATGCGAGCTGCTCTCCTGAGTGTCTGTGTGTGCTGGTGGCTGACTTAACCTGTGGTGCACTGATTAGACAAAGCACCACAGGCTTGTAGCCCCACCACACACACACACACACACACACACACACACACAGACCCACATTAGACTAGCTGACCGTTTTTGAAGTTTGATGAAGTCCAGTATTGAGTGACGTCTGCATTGTGAACCCTTTGGGGGCAATTCGGCGTGTCAATCCACGTCCTCTAAAAGTGCTTATTTTTGCCACTGATGGGCTCCGATTGTTGTCAGTGTTTGACTTTCACATTATAGACAGAGCCCTACAGACAAATACAACTTTTCTTCTTGACCCTTCAATTGATCGGGCCTGTTTGTTGTTGTGTCTCAGCAAGTCTGGCTCCGCAATCTCGTGAAATCTCACAGAGTCAAAATCAGCTAAATATTCAGACATGACTCCAAATCTTTTAGATGACACTAAGGCCCTGTCTACATTAACCCGGGTAAATATAAAAATGCACATTCGCAATGAAAACGATCTCCGTCCACACTATTGTTTTCATATTGTTTACGGAATGTTTTGCATCCACGTTCCACACTGAAATGATTTTGATAAACGGTGGTTGTCATGGTTACGCGAACTCCCGCACGCCTCTCTGTTTAGATTACAGGCGCGCGATCAGCTGATAGCGTTACTTACTGAGGTAAAAAGTTGCGTCTTTTGTGTTTTTTTCTCATCGCTTAAGCACAGCAAGTACAGCGCTCGCCGTCGGCGTTGGAGTAACGAATATGTATTCAACAGTATGCAGAGTTGTAACTGAAGATACACAAGTAAATTGCTCAGAGAAATCATCATTTCCATTTCACCTGCCATGTTTGTTTAGATGAGCGTCTCGCGGTCTCGAGCGCAAGCTTGCGGCGGTGTCATGGCAACGAACGTCATCTTCTCTGAAAGCCTTCGTCTACCCTGATCACACTACAACGCGAACGCAGAGTTTTCACATTTATCCACTCAGCGATCGTTTTTTAAAAGGCATCGTTTTCAGTGTCGGAATTCCCGTTCTAATGTGGACGGAAGGGCTAAGGGATAAATATTTATGCGTTTGTAGATTTACCGAGGTTAATGTGGACAGGGCCTAAGGTACACTTTCTGTCGTCCAACACAACAAACTCTTGCCGGCACTCGTCTCTCTGACTCCCACTCCTATTTCTGCTGTTCTCTCTTCCTGCAACAGTTCAACTCTTGCAGGATTTCAGAGCGAGTACTTCTCCGTGTGCAAGGCTTTGGTTTCGACACAACGACAAACAAAAGAGTGGATCAAGTGAAAGAACAAAATAAACTAAAGAAGTCGTATTGCTCTGTGGGGATCCCTTCCATAATGTTGTCAAACACGTATAACAATCGAAGCTCGCCGGGGGCAAAAACAAGCACTTAAATTGCGCGGTGGAATTGCCCCCCGACGGGTTACAATGCAGACTCAACGCCGGACCGATTTCCAAAGTGTTCGTCCGCATTAGTCAGTTACAGACCCCCCGAATGATGGGGAAGTGGGCTCCAGGTTTCAAGAATATGAAAGTTATCCTTTGTCACGTCTGTCCTAGTGCACTAGTCCACCCCTCCACCGCCCACCACACACACGCACACACACACACACACACACACACACACACACACACACACACACACACACACACACACACACACACACCCACACACACACACACACACACACACACACACACACACACACACACACACACACACACCACACAGCGTTTGAAGCATGGTCGTTATCTGTGTAGTGGGGCTGATGTCCACTCGTGACAGCCAGCCATGGTATAGTCAGGGCCCCCTGGGTATACATCTGATGTGTGTGTGTGTGTGTGTGTGCGTGCTCGTGACAGACTCTGGCCCGTCTCCCTCTCATTACCTGTGATTGTGACACCGGCATGTCACGGAGAAGGTGACTGCTTATCCGAGCAACACACACCTCCGCTCGCATTCCCTCCCTGCCACCAGTCAACCGGCTGGCGATGGCGCCGACCGGGGGGGGGGTTTACAACACAGCAGCAGCAGCAGTTCATGCATCTGTGGTTGGCCAGGTTCAAACGTATCTCCCCGCGTTGCTTTACCGTGTATTATTCGGGGGGGGGGATGTTTTAGGAGACACGGAAATGTAATTTCCAGAAGTCAGCAGGACGGCCGTGCCCGGTGATGCGGAGGATAAGAGAAGTTTCACGCAGCTTTTCGGAAAAAAAATAAAATGCGTCCGCCCTGCGATGGCGCAAACGGTGCCGACTTAAATGCACATATTTGAGGTGGGGGGAAAAAAAAAATGATAGACCTTGAAGAAGCTGAAATCCGAGGCCGTGCCCACAGGAAGGATATGAAAGGAGGACGGAGGAGACGGATGGCGGCGCTTTGGAAGGAAATCGATCGCAATCCCTCCCGACGGGCGGGAAAATCACTTTTGCTTTTTTTGTTATTCACGGCATAATTGTGAAGACAGTGTTAACGGGAATAACATGGAGGAGCTGTTGAAAGGTATGAATGTGTTTCAAATCTGATTTGTGAGACCAAAGTCCATGTGACTGAGCAGGACTGTTCTTCCCACTCAATATAAACATTGTGACTCACACTTATAGAAGCCTTATAGAAATGATCTACTGTGTATACTGATGACAGCGGCTTCACCTGGAAGATACCCTTGAGCAAGATGTCTCGTCATTGCAAGTCTGCAAGTGTTGAAGCGGAACGCCTTCACTTGATCTCCCAGGAACTTATATCTGTGGCCGCCAAGCAGTCGACATGACTTGACAGCCACCCCACACCGGTTGACTTGGTCACGATAAGCGTGGTGGAGTGTGTGTACACTCGTCGAACAACATCCCCCAATGAACCAACAACTATTTCAATTGAATGTGATCAAAGCAGCATGTGTTCAATGTTAAAATGTTAACTATACTGTAAGATTACAGTACTAGATACAATACAAGAACAAAAAACACATTTTGGCCACAGGCTGTGACATTACAAAAGACTCAAACTCTATTACTCTATTACATGACGACTTATCCTTGCATGGACTGTAGACATTCATTCATTATTTTCTATATTGAGGTAACACTAGTAGCTGATGGGTCCATCTCACGGTCTGCTCTCCGTAGTTTTTTACGAGCGACGTGTAAAAGTGGTCCTTGGTGAAATAACGACCGGAGTAATCAGGCAGTTCCTCTGGAGAACTCCCTCTGGGGGAGGAGAACCTGGAAAGGTTCCTCGCTGCTGCAGTGTTTGGAATGCCAGAACCGCACACCTGCAGGGATTACACACACACACACACACACACACACACACACACACATACACACGCACACACACACACACACACACACATACACATACACACATGCATGCACGCACACAAATGTGCACAAACACAGACATATATTGTATATATACCGTATATACACATACGAACCTACGCGCTTGCACACACACATGCACACACACACACAAGTGCACACACTCCACAGCCTTGCACATTAACCCTTAATCACCTGGCCACAATATTGTGTAACTGTGTGGAAAACTCATTAAGTCTCATTAAATTCTGGTGCATAGAGAAGGTGACATTTTCATTTCCAATCTCACATTAATTTCACATTTCCAATTTTCACATTAGCATTGAAACAGTGGCTTAGGATTGTGGTTTTAAATTCATATTAAGGAAGTGATATATCGTCATTTGACTATAACACGCTTTGTTGCGTTGTGCCACAGCCGGGGGTAGTTCATTTAATTTCTCATTCATTTAATCTCCCGTCTTATTCTTCTGCGATTGTGAGATGGTGAAGAAGTCCTCGAGAAGAAGTAAGTAAGTAAAAGTTGACCCACGAGAGCCTCTTTTCAGAGATAGCGGTCAACATTGTGTTCTCCAAATTAGACATTTCACTCTTTCTTCCGTTGCCGTGTTTCATTCCTGTAAAAACCCGCTAGCTTTCACTTAGCCGCTGTGAGGAACAGTGTGGGCTTTCACTTTGTCTCATTTTCCACAAAGAAAACTAATGATAATCAAACCTGTCAGTTCCTCATTAAGAGCATTCACTGGATAATCACCTCTGATGAGTTGAGGAGGAACCTCTCTCCACGCTGTTTCTCTGCTCCGTGATTGGCTGAACCGTGGGAGCACCCGGCGCAGTAGTAATAATGACATGTATCTTAGCAACGAGGCGTGGTCGGTGATGAAATGCTTTAATTTGCATAATAGCAGGGAGCTGCCGTTTCAATGTGGTGGAAAATAAATCGGTATTATGTGTGTTTTACACCGTACAACACAAAGTGTTGCGCCACACACTGGAGCCCTTAATGGTGAGGAAGACTTCTTTCATGCTGAGACTGTTTCTTCACAGCGCGAAATATAACGCACACGGTCCGTGAGTTATCAAAGTGAATTATTCAGAGACACGGGGCCAGCATGTGAGAGAAACAGCTCAATATTCCCTTCACAGCCATTCAAGATTTATTTTGTCAACACAAACTTTCCTTAACGTCCCTTTTAGCGTTCCCCCGCTTGGTCCGACGGGAACGCTGGGAAGACAGGCGAACGTCGCCCACTGTCAAGCCGGGACGGACATTTTCTTTCCTCTTCTTTTCTTTAATCTTTTGCATACTCTGAGCGGCACTCAGATACTCTTGGTGTTTATTTGTCTCGTGTTTTGCGCAAACCCCCGAGAGAAATGTCTGCGACGACGGTCGGAGTTAACCGCCACATCCATCATGCCGATGGCCCCCACTGACCTCCTTTCCTTTCCTTTCCTTTCCTTTCCTTTCCTTTCCGCCGAGAGATACGAGGAGAAGGAAAGCGATGCTACACAGCAACACAAAAAAATAAAACTAAATTGAGGCCCGTTGGAGGAACACAGCCAATCAATCCCGGGGAGAAATCATACTGGATAATCTTATATGCATTCAGAATAAAAAATATATATAGCGTCTGCCTGTATGATCAGTCATGAATACAATGACGCATTTTTACGTTAATTGATTAAAAGCAATGACAATGGGTATTAGGGAGCCATTTGCGGTTTAAAGGAATTATGGATATTGTAAAAAGTCAGACAATTGAAAGCTGGAACCATTAAGACCACTGTAAGATAGATTAGCCCATTCGTGCGACGGCTAAACCATATGAGAGCGGACCAGCGTGTGACAACCAGATGAGAACTCTCTACTCTCTACTCATTGTGTGTATTGCGATCCAACACGCACACGTCTTGTATTTAGTTTTATATTATAGCGTATCGTCAAATGTAATTGGTTCGTTTTTAGAGACACTTCATACATTTGGTTAGTTTCAGACATGGACGGAACACACACACAATTATATTATTCAGCAGCGATTCATTCGGTTTGTCATGTCGTCCAACCTCCCGTCTCCAGAACACGGCGAGTCTTTTTCAAGCCGTTTTGTTTTGCGAGCGTATATATTGTCAAACTTAAATCACTGCGGTGCGCTTCTATCCAAACCTTCATTAACCTTTTTAATTATAGTTAGTGGAACGAATGAATCAAATCGACAAGTGAAGCGGTTGAGAACTCTGCGTATTCTGCGTGCATAGCCGACGCGTCTCAGAAAAGCATTTATTGTCGTTAGTGGTTAAATTAGTTGGTATGCTTAATATATACAGTATAGTATATAATATATATAGACAGAAGACGCAGTTATATTTCACATTGGTCCTATCATAATGCTTTGTGGAAGTCTTTGCTAGTCACGCTTCATCACTGAACTCTGAATGACACTGAATTATAATATGACACTGAATTATATTATTATACTATACGATACTTTTTTTCTTACACAGATGAGTGCTATAAAAAAGAGAAAAAGAAACATATCAATGTATGTACAAGTCACTTATAAATGGATCGCATTTTATAGATCGCTTTACAGTATTGCTTCACATTCACCCATTCATACACCGACGGCGGTGTCAACCATGCAAGGTAACAACCAACACGTCAGGAGCAGGTAGGGTTAGGTGGTGTCTTGCTCAGGGACACCTCAACACTTAGCTAGGTGGAGACTGGGGATCGAACCAGCAACCTTCCTGTTGCCAGACAACCGCTCTTACCTCCTGAGCAACTGCCGCCCCCCTCATCACAAAAGGAGTAACTCATGATAGCCCTGACAGGAGGCCTACATTAAACAAAGATGATATGACACCAGCATGTACGTGTATGATGACACTGAAGTCACACACACACACACACACCACACACACACACACACCACACACACACACACACACACACACACCACAGACACACACACACACATACACCACAGACACACACACACAGCCGTTTCTTGACAGCAGACTATACTATGTACATGACGACACTGAAGTCACACACATACGCACGCACATATACACACACACACGCACGCACGCACACACGCACACACACACACACACAGACAAGCTGTTTCTTGACAGCAGACTCCAGCCAGGCGGACGGGGGCGAGGGAGCACACTACAATAGCATCTGAGTGACACCGAGTCACCTGCACATCCTTAATGCCAGCGCGGGTATACCAGCGGCCGGGCTGCACATCGACAGCTCAATTACCTCACGGCGAGCGAGCGAGCGAGCATGAGAGAGAAAGAGAGAGAGAGAGAGAGAGAGAGAGAGAGACTGGCATTCTCACTCTCTTATCAGCTGTTCACCCATGCAGGCGACTCACCGTGAACTGTGAGAGGGGGAAAAGCAAAGAGACCAATTATCTCGGTGAAAGCCAACGGTCCAACCGAGCTCTTCCTCCGTGACACGCAAACACACACACACACACACACACACACACACACACACACACACACACACAGACACACACACACACACACACACACAGGCCCACCCCGCTGCAATGACCGCCAATTATCTTACAAGCCTGTGACATCATAAAGGTCTCGGGGAAGCAGAGAAGGTGGTTGCGTGGCGATGGGCAGAACCGTCAACGCATCTCTGCTGCTGCTGCTGCTGCTGCTGCTGCTGCTGCTGCTGCTGCTGCTGCTGCTGCTGCTGCTGCTGCTGCTGCTGCTGCTGCTGCTGCTGCTGCTGCTGCTGCTGCTGCTGCTGCTGCTGCTGCTGCTGCTGCTGCTGCTGCTGCTGCTGCTGCTGCTGCTGCTGCTGCTGCTGCTAGCTCTCATTGTGCTGTTTATGTTTGTAGCTTTAATAGGGTCAGGTTCAGCTCAAGTGGAGAGCAATTAAAGCACTCTGGTACTGATCGGTGCTCCTATATACTGTGTGTGTGTGTATATATATATATATATATATATGGTATGGGAAATACCCGTTCTATTCGTCTCGTAAATAGGAACGCTCGAAAACAGCTCTATTCTTATCTTCAGGTACCACGGTGATATATTGCTGCCTCTCCTTCAACAAATGTACTCTTTGTACGTCGCTTTGGATAAAAGCGTCTGCCAAATGCCCCTAAATGTAATGTAATGTAAATGGAAATAGATTTGGATTTTTATCGCGCTTTTATCCAAAGTGCTTGCATTACATTGCCTCACAATTACCCGACGGCGGTGTCGACCATGCAGGGCAGCAGTCAGCTCGTGGGGCGCGGCGGTGTGTCTTGCTCAGAGACACAATCTGCAATCTGAATCCACACCAAAATCTGATGCCACTAAAATCTGGACACAGTGCACGTTTACGGTCTTTCAGTCTCAGCATACTAGTTATGCATACTATTTATTTTACTTCAATGAAATAAGGCTTAAAATGGGAATAACATCCAAATATACTGAATCAATTATCGGATCTGGTGGCACAACGATTTTTTGAGAAATTCATTAAAGTAGAACTTTTGGAAAAACGTCAATGGTATTTAAAATGCTGTGCGCCCGTATGGCGGCCCCCCTGATCTCTTCTGAACCGCAGATCAGACTCGGACACCGGCTGCGAGGCGGGAGGTCTGTTTTAAAGTGGATGATCGTTTGTCTGATCTCAGTCTTCCGGTTCTAGCGTAATCCCTGGGGATTACCGTAGCATGGAGAAAGATACCCGCTCGTTGGCATATTAGGATTGACCTCCTTTAAACCATAATGGTGGGGTTTCCCCCCCCGCCGCTTCTTATCCGATTAAAAATGCTAACTGACCTACATGTGTATTGTTTCACTTCACCCGGTGGTAGCATCACAGACCCGTCACCGTCGGAGCGCGTGGGATCAGGGCATTCATGTCATTCAAAGTTCATTGCATTCCTTTATTTCTGTTATTTATTCATTCTTTATACACTGTATATATAGATATATAGATATATAGACAAGCAGCCCAACAATTTTAGTTGCTGATGAACTCAGAAACCCTGAATCCACGACACACTTGACTGTGCGAAGTTGTCCCGCCGACAATAACAGCCGCTGAGTCTTGTTTGTCGGTGTGTGAACAAACTGATCGATGACCAAAGTGTGTACAACGTTGATGTAGTTACACAATACCATGTAGATTTGTACCAAGCCCGTGCACTTCTGTTTACTTAGGGGCTGAGAACGAGTTACATGGTTCAGGTTCAGACCACTAAAATCCCAGTAAAAACACATTTGTTTTTTTGCGCCACGTTATAAATATAAATGTATTTTGTGTAGAGGGCACGACACCAGCACCTCGTCCTTGCTGAATTAAGCGTAACCCAGTCTGGGAGGCACAACAAACTAAATCTATTCCATGTGGGATGAGGATGCTTCGTTCTCACCCGCCTGTGAATATGTGAATATATTTTTCCAGTACAACGACTTTTCAATTCCATACCTTTTTTTGGCATAAATAACAAGCTGGCATGGCAGCTCTGAAAGCATTAAGTTTCCACTTTGTGTGATTTTGTATCATTTGTGCGCCGTCCTCCAGAGGAAAGCAGGAATCACAGCACGTTGGTTTCCCCCACAACAAGCGACCGTTGCACACAAACAAACAAACGAAGAGCCACCTTGTTTCCAAAGACGAAGGCGAAAGAACCGGATGTACCTGAACCCACCTGAACACGCTTGAACTCACCTGAACCCACCTGAACCCACCTGAACAGACCTGAACACACCTGAACCCACCTGAACAGACCTGAACACACCTGAACCCACCTGAACAGACCTGAACACACCTGAACCCACCTGAACACACCTGAACACACCACCTGAATACACCTGAACACACCTGAACCCACCTGAACACACCTGAACCCACCTGAACAGACCTGAACCCACCTGAACACACCACCTGAACACACCTGAACACACCTGAACCCACCTGAACAGACCACCTGAATACACCTGAACACACATGACCACCCGGTGGCTGCACATCTCAATACGCAGAGAGACGTGAGAGACGACGGCGAAATATAAAAAAAGGAACCTCGTTTAAACGGCCATTTTGCTCGTCGCATACCATCTGTCTGAACTTCCCGCTTGGGATTTGCGATCAAGTCAAGATGCAAAAAGTAGGTGAAATTACCCATAAATAGTCGAGTGGCTGAGCCGCAGCTCGGGCCAAATCAGCCCAATGAGCTGGAAACCTGTTCCTCCCTCCTCCTCATCTCCTCTGATAGTTAAAAGAGGACCAAGGGCCAAGGTGGGCGGAGTCAACATCACATCAGTTAAAATCGGTTACGCTTCTGAGCGCACTTGAGGACGCCGGTAATGTGAGTCTGACCTTGGACATCGGACCACGCTTAGTTTCCTGGGGTGAGCCAAAGAGAAATGAGATGAAAGCCAATGGGCCGAATTAAATTTCTTAAGTTCTATTATTGAATACTCTATTGTGCCTGTGATCTAGCTTTGAGGAGAACTGACATATTCTCTATGTCTCGCTGTAAAAATATAAAAAGTGCCCCGGAATGAATAATGGCGCGAACATTGAGAGACATCGGAGGCTAATGGCGTCTATTAGAACGCTGTTATGGCGCATTGTGTTTTAATTACTCAGGCGTCTGGGCACCGCCTCAGCGTCCTCCATCATCCGGCCACCGGGGGATACCTCGCGTCACGCTGAAAGGGGAGAAGCCAATTTGCCAAAAAGACGTTTTTACACTCGAGCTTCGTCGCGTTTAACGACGTCCTGCGTGATCCCTCCAAAGATCTGCGCCTCAAGACGTCTCAAAAACTCTTACTATCTTACTATCATCATTACCCCCCCTGTCATTATCACCATCGTCATCATCATTATCATCATCATCATCATCTTGTCTTCATATGTCATACACTATGAGCTCAATCGTGACATTTTAATATCCGATGAGCCCCAGTTATTGAGTCCACAGTATCTGTGAATAGGTGTGGTCCTGTAGATTGACACCTCACAGCGTATATTATCAATCACAAATCAAAAATCAATAATGACAGCATGTCCACAATACAAAATAAAAGCAAATAAATACTTTATTACACTCCATGGGTTAGCTTGCAGCTCCAGACACCTGATTTTTTTCCCTCCTTTGTTGTCGTGCCTTTGAAAGCTTCACTTTGTAAGTTGTATTTATCTTCACAGTTCATCGTAACACAACACATTTAAATATTTAGTTTATTCAAATTTAAATACTGCCAATGTTAAGTTATTTGATAGTTTTCTTCCTGTAAGTGAGCCAATACCGTTTCAATGAATGTGTTAAGCTCGTGAACTTGATGTGCATTGTTCATAGACTATTTACATATCGTTTGGATGATTTTGTGTCTATTGTTTAGTAATTGCGGTTCTCTATCGATTTCAGTTTGACAAAAAAGTTCCTTTTGTGAGAGCTGACGACAACAGTAAAGAGTGTTCAACTTTACAGATTATGAATAATTTGATGCTAATGTGCTGACAAATTCATGGAGAGTTAATCTATTCTTTGAACAACTGTGAACATTTTTAATGAAAAATAAATTGTGAGTGGTTCACAGTTTTCTTCGACAATGAAATTAGAATAATTTAGAGGCCATATCATTTAATTAGTCTCAGTGTTGAGTGTGATGATTGCTGCTGATCACACACAACCTCCACCATCTACTTTCTTCTTCTTTTTTTAATTCTGAAATTCGACAAATATTAGCATTTGTAATTCCACAGCCCCTAAGTGCTGTGCTGGGGAGGCCGGCTTCGGCTTGTCGAGCGAATTCAGTTCGACTTTAGAGTTATCGCAGAACTCTATGGCTGTGAGGTAAATGAAAATAGTGGATTTAGTGTTGGCTCCCTCGTCGTTTAGCAAACCCCCCCCGGACGACATACTGCTTTCTAATCAGCCTTTCCTAAACTCGCCCCCCGCAACCCGTCTTGTGTGAACATCCGGACCCCGCATGTTATCGTCTTCATCAGCTCGTCTTATTGTTAAACGGTCGACTTTAATTGTAATAATGCTGTACATTCCAATATTGATCGTGTTATTGTATTTTCGGTTTACGTCAACTCATTGGAGTCCGTTGCGGCGCTAACCGTGAATCAATCACGGTGCTGGTTTACTGTATCAGAAGACTGAGGGTGAAATGACTCGTCTTGCTGAGGCATGACCACGAGGCAGGTTGTGTTGCGTTAACACAGTATGTATGTGTATGTGTATGTGGCGCAGTGCCTCCATTTTGGATTGGTCCTCTGGACATCGGCTTAGTTAATTAAAAACTGAAAAATAGATAAGCAGATTTTGAATTAAAAGCGTAATTGAAAAATACCGCCCCCCCCCCCCCCCAACCCCTCCCATGTTGATTCACACTTTAATGTTCACACACACACACACACACACACACACACACACACACACACACACACACGGTGATATCTTTCTCCGGCAGCTTTAGCTTTAGCACTTCAATGACTCCTTCCTTTCGGTCACTGAAGGCCAGTGAGTGACAGTTACTGGGAGACAGTGGCCTGGGAGGAGACCTGAGCCGCGCGCTCAACTCATGACGTGAACTGAGGAGCGGCTGAGCCGGCCTACATTAAAGGACTCCTGCAGCCGCCAGGTGTGAGCGTGATTAGCCATTCCGAGCGGCTTCAAAAACCGGTTTGGAATGGCCCCACGTGACATCACAAGTGGGAGTGTCCATTGTCCACCCAGTGCTATGGCGCGGTTAGATCAGCAGACCAGTTGCTACAGTCCACTGGGTGGGCTGGCTGGCTGGTAGGCTGATCCATCCAGCGTACTTCTAGGTGGACACTCCCACTTGTGATGTCAAAAATGCCGGTTTTTGAAACCGCTTGGAGTGGCGAATCACGCTCACACCCGGCGGTATGATAGGTCTCCTTTAAGACACACGTGTGGTATGATAGGTCTCCTTTAAGACACACGTGTGGTATGATAGGTCTCCTTTAAGACACACGTGTGGTATAATAGGTCTCCTTTAAGACACACTTCAAGAGCAGCATAACCGTTAGAAGGATCGTTAATGATCATTCGCCATGATCATTTCACTGGGTAATACATATGAGATGTGATTTATGATATTGCATTGAGAATATACAGTCGTGGTGTGTGCCTAGTTCTAGCGGGACACGCCACACACACACACACACACACACACACACACCACTCACCGTGCCGCCTATCAGCTGACAGCTGACAGCTCAGCGGTCCAATCAAACGCACGTACACTGATAGGCGGTCGATTTAAGACCGTCCATCTCTCGCACACACACACACCCACCACCACCACTACCACCACCACCCCTGCCTCCACCTGTTTTGGTTCTGCTCTGTATTGTATGCAACCTACACAATGGGTGGACATGTCTGATTGTATCGTGACTCCATGTTGTCAAATGTTGTCATGTTGTATCTGTCATCTGTATGTCATGGCTTCAATCCTAGCAGGCACTAGCACCCTAAAAGTGTGGAACCATATACCGCCAAACTCAAGTGTTTGAGCATTTCATGCAATAAATGGTTAAATCTATGACTCGTGAGTCAATGACTTTTCTCTTCACAGCGTAAGAATGAAATTCTACCGGTGGATCTGAAGTCACGCCAAGGGGTCAGGTACTTCTTTCATTCGCTTTCATTTTCTTTTGTTCACAAGTTCTATTTGTCACGTATAAAGTCGTACGTTAGCCTGGGAACCAGACCAATCTGCTAGCTCCTGTTTATTACTCTGGCGTATGTCTTTGTTGTAGTGTGTCCTCTCCCCCGTCCGGACAGATTTCCAGTCGACCTGACCCTGACCCTAATACAAGACCTAATATGAAACACTAACCCTAAAACCAAACCCTAATATGAAACACTAACCCTAAAACTAAACCCTAATATGAAACACTAACCCTAAAACCAAACCCTAATATGAAACCCTAACCCTAAAACCAAACCCTAATATGAAACACTAACCCTAAAACCAAACCCTAATATGAAACCCTAACCCTAAAACCAAACCCTAATATGAAACCCTAACCCTAATATGAAACACTAACCCTAAAACCAAACCCTAATATGAAACCCTAACCCTAAAACCAAACCCTAATATGAAACCCTAACCCTAATATCAAACCCTAATATGAAACCCTAACCCTAAAACCAAACCCTAATATGAAACCCTAACCCTAAAACCAAACCCTAATATGAAACCCTAACCCTAAAACCAAACCCTAATATGAAACCCTAACCCTAAAACCCTAATATGAAACCCTAACCCTAAAACCAAACCCTAATATGAAACCCTAACCCTAAAACCAAACCCTAATATGAAACCCTAACCCTAAAACCAAACCCTAATATGAAACCCTAACCCTAAAACCAAACCCTACTATGAAACCCTAACCCTAATATGGAACCCTAATATGAAACCCTAACCCTAAAACTAAACCCTAATATGAAACCCTAACCCTAAAACCAAACCCTAATATGAAACCCTAACCCTAATATGAAACCCTAATATGAAACCCTAACCCTAATATGAAACCCTAATATGAAACCCTAACCCTAATAAACCCTAACTACGTAAAACTAAAACAGAAAATAATTGTGCCATTTGATTTTTCTTGTCTTTTTCTTTTAAAAAAAAATCATTTGGCTTCAATAAGAGTTTGTTTTCACAAACATTCCCATTGCTCCTGACTGGGGCTCGTTGTTCACACGCACACGCCGCCACACACGCACGCGCACACGCCTGGCCGGCTCACCCATGCCAGTGGTGGCGGTGGTGGCGCTGGTGCCGCCACCGCTGGAGGAGCTGGCGGTCGCCGTGGCAGGATGGGGGCGGGGACAGGGCCTGACAGGAAGCGCTCGCCTTCTAATTTACTCCTCCCGGTTTCAAAGGCCCCCCGGCAGACGTCACAGCACCCGGACACACGGAGACATAACAAGCGAGGTCGAGGTTTACCCCGCGTATCCCCCCCCCCCCCCCCCCCCCTCGTTAAGTCCCTCGATTTTCCCTTTTACTGCGTTCCTTTTATCCCGCTCTGGGCGAGGAACTTAGCTGCCGGGCGGCTAAGTTTTGGAGGACTTTGTAGCGCGCTTTCGTCACTGCCGCCGCCGCCGCCGTCGCCGACTCCGTGTGAGAAATGAACGCAGCCCTCCGTTATCTTGAGAACTCCACTTGAAAAATGGCTTCTTGGAGTTTCGTTTTCGTTTTTTTTTTCCTCAAGGAGGCGAACAACTTTATCGTCTCGCTGTATTTAGGAAACAAGGTAAAAAAACGTAAGTAAACTTTACCTTCGACTTTAAACTTTAAGCCGAAAAGTCAACAACTCACTCTCTCTGACTCCGGCGCCTCGACATGCAGCTCATATTGCTCCTCTGCTGTTTCTTCAGTCATAATAAGGAGCGATCAATGCATTTTCATATACTGGATATTTCAATGAAAAACACGATCCCCATGCCGTAAAGCTCTGGCTTAACACAGCATATTACCCACGTCTGTTATCGTCCAAGTTTTTTTTTTTTAAATGCTTCAAAAAGACCAAAGTCATGTAATCTGTGGCAAACAATATTCACATCTGACACAAATTTCCATCTCAACGTGCTAATTGGAAGCACAATCTTTTTTTATTTCGTGAACAGGGTGCATTGACTCGTCGACGATTTGGCAAAGCGGTTAATGCCGCCATGTTAAATCAAAGCTGTGTTCACAATGAAGATAAGTCAGTGTTGAAAATCATCCGAAGATCTAAACAGAGACACAATTTATAATTCTCAATTCAAGCACAAAGTCAAAGGGTTTGAACGGGCGCTGAGACCCCCCACAAGAATGTGGGGTGTAATTATTATTGTGCTGCACACATGAATACAACTGGATGATTAGGACTTGACACACACACACACACACACACACACACGGCAACAGATACACAACGATGACATAATGCTGGATCTTGTTCATCATTGATTCCAATGCGTCAAACAAAAATGGTAAAACGGATTGCATTTATAACGCGCTTTTATCCAAAGTGTTTTACAGTATTGCTTCACATTCACCCATTCATACACCGACGGCGGTGTCAACCATGCAAGGTAACAACCAACACGTCAGGAGCAGGTAGGGTTAGGTGGTGTCTTGCTCAGGAGGCCAGAGATCGAACCAGCAACCTTCCTGTCGCCAGACAACCGCTCTTACCTCCTGAGCTACTGCCGCCAAAAGCGCAGCAATTATGTGCCAAAGGCGGTGGCGACGAGTTAATAGGATGACTTAATTAGCAGCATATTATTATTCTTCATATTGAGGTGCAGAGAGGACGTTGACCCCCAAGAATAATTAGCTGGCATCCTCAAAGTGTGTGTGGTTGTAGGGCTCCGTATGGCTGCCAGGCTGAATATTAGATGCAAAAGCTCCTGCGTACACCCAACACGTTTCAATACATTCTGCATTGATTTAGCACTTTGATTGTGTCATTATGGTTCAATGAGCAATGATTAGTTTCAAGACTTGTGAAATGAAATCAAAAATAGTTTGACACTTATAAGCGTGGCGACGCACATGCAGCAGGTGTCACGTACAAATAACACACACACACACACACACGCACACACACACACACACACACACACGCACGCGCACACGCACACACACACACACACCACACACATACACTTCAAGGATTTGCAAAAAGCTGCACTGTCAACGTATGTTTTTGGCAACAGGGTTGCACACACACTCAAACACACACACACACACACACACACACACACACACACACACGCACACACACGCACACACACACACACACATCACGCAACACACACCCACACACACACACAGACACACACACACACACACACACACAATAAGAGGTGAAGCACCGGAGCAGAGCAGTGGTCTATGCATCAGCACTTTTCTCCTGCGTCTCCCAGCTGCTGGTGCAATGCTTACAGTGTGTTGGCTATCTTTTCCTTTCTCTTTCCAGAGCGGGACTTGTCATTCAGTGCTCTTATTTGGAGCAGAACCGAGCCATCCTTTCACTTTTCATAACGATTGCGACGAGATCTGGTTATGTGTCATCAAATCTGAGCACATAAAAAAAAAAAACGGAAAATGGGGAGATATGGCGGGGACATCTCCTCACATTGATTTGGACATTGTGTTTGAATCTTCGGTATCACATCGATTTTGGACGTGTGTTTGAATCTCTTCACATCGATTTTGGACGTGTGTTTGAATCTCTTCACATCGATTTTGGACGTGTGTTTGAATCTCTTCACATCGATTTTGGACGTGTGTTTGAATCTCTTCACATCGATTTTGGACGTGCGTGTTTGGACGGAAGGTCGCGTCGGGCCACGGAGACGACTTCCTGGGAGTGCGTTTCAGTGCAGGTGCGGATGCCAAGCTGGGGAGGGGGGGAGGGGGGGGGGGGGCAATGAATCTCAATGGCACCGCGCCCGAATAGAGCGCATACTATGAATTTTTTAAAACGAGGTGAGCATTTTCACACGGTCACGATAAGTGAACAAGTGAGCGAAGTCAAGGAGAGGATTTGATGTTATTCATGTCCGGTGGAGGAGTCTTCAAGTTCACACGGACTCCTGAAGAGAGAGAGAGAGAACAGTGTTCCGGGTGTAATCACCACCGTCGTGTGTTTAACTTCCCCCCAGTTTGGTCTGTTTTGTTTCCCCAGTCAGAAGGTAGACGGAGTGTTGACAGGTACAGGATCCTGCTTAAGGACACACACTCCCTCAGCTCTCTGTCTCCCTTCACTGGGCAGCAGGGCCTATACCTGCATGTCAGAACAGAACACACAACATAGTAGTAGTAGTAGTAGTAGTAGTAGTAGTAGTAGTAGTAGTAGTAGTAGACTTCATTAAAAAGGTTTTCTTCAAGGGGAAAAGCGACGTGTTAAAAATAAACGTCGTACTGAATGTAATGCTAATTCAATGTATATTACTGTCATGCAGTAGTTCATACACTCAATTAATATTATCAGAAGTAAAGAGCTTGGGTGTAATGAAACATATTGTGCGTGAA
>PIJE02000546.1:74681-237181 GCA_002895965.2 Coryphaenoides rupestris | reverse complement strand
TGCCCCGAACAAAGCCGCACGACGTGGCATTGTGGCAACGAGCCCAATGCGGAGCCCTGTTGTGGGAACAAACACACACACACACACTCGCACAGTCACTGTATCTGGTGAATGTTCCTCCCGTCCAATATTAAGCCGGCTCAGTCACAACGACTCCCTCGCTCTCAAACGACGGCCGCGCACACGCACGCACGCACATGTGGGAGGCGTGGCGAGGCATCCGGCCACGGCTCTCGCAGCACATCTGGGCGAGTGACCACAGCGACCAAAAATGGCTGAATCGGGATTCAGACGGGAGCGGAAAGGGCAGGCCTTTACCCCGGATCATTTAGCACTACAAAAGGGAGTACTCCACACACACACACTCACACACACACACACACACACACACACGTGGCCTTTGTCCTCTGCAAATATTGTCGTCAGAAAAGCCTCAGAGGTAAATAGTGCTATTTACGGTTCGGCTTGCAGAGGACTCTGTGTAATTCCATTGTGCTTTAGGCCGCTCCTCCGAGCTCCTCGAACCTCCAGCGTTTTACTGTAGAAACTAAGATCTTGATCCGCCTTTGTGCAGACGGTCACGCTACTTTGGATCGCCGGAAAGGCCGGGTGCTTATAATGAAATTAGGCTCAGAGGGGTATTACATCCTCGAACAGGGGTCTACGTTCACAGAGAAAGAGTGTGTGAGAGTCATCCAGAAGACAGTGGACTTCATTTATCAAATGCCCCGCGTGAACCCAGAGTTCGAAATCAATACCCTAATTGACTCTTGATGCCGCATCATTAGCGGTTAATTAGTAGTTAATGATAACCTTGGATCTTATCTGAATAAATCTTTTCTTGGGAGTAAGTCAGTTAGTTTCAATTAGCACATTTACTTTCTCCTTTCGACACCTTTTTTTCTTTTTTTTCCTCTGTTGGCAGGGTTGTTGAAAGCACTTCAAAAAGCCACGAACAGATAAACAGTAGACACTTGGAACACCAATACAAAAGGAACGCGTCACTTTATTCAGAGAGGCCCGACAAGCACCTCAAACACCTCAACGCAGGCTCGGAAACAAACAGCGGCGACGGGTTTTGAACGGCGAACGCACAACGCAACCCCGGCAATCCTCATCGTGCCGTGTGTACCGCGTGGCGTCTATTTTAACCACTCCGCCGCAGTTTAAACTCCTCTAATGTACTTTTTAACTGCTCCACTGCACTATACTGTGGCGACTGCAAACACTTGACTTTCCCGAATGTGTTTCCTTACTTTTGTTGCTGTGTTTTTGGACAATTGCTCTTTTCCAGCACTCTTTTATAAAACCCCCGACGCGCAACTACACCACTTTCAAAGTTGTCCGGTCGCCGGAGTGCACAGACTACACAAGTGTCTGTATTGTAATCGGTTGTCTTGAAGCCCCTTGTCGGTTTCACTCTGCACCACCGATCGGCACACATTGCACAGGGAGGACGCTACATTAAGGCGGAGTTAAAGCCACGGGGAGGTTTAACCACCTTTATGTTTCTGCCGTGGTTCTTTGCCGCGGCTAAGCTTGATTCGTGGAACACGACGCCGCAAAAAAAGAGCACACACCCCTGTCGTCACACAGCCGCCTAACACTCACGCAGGAGTGTGACTGCCGCGCGACGATTGATCGATACACACACACACACACACACCCACACCCACGCGCGTGTGTGTGTGTGAGGGGGTGTGTGTGTGTCGTCATGGTGTGTCCCGCATGGACACACCCCCGAACCCCAGCTCCGCCCTGACTCTGCGTCAGACCACGACGGCCCATGGTTGGTATATGGTGTGCATATATTTGTTTGCATTTATTTTATTTTCTTTGTGGAGTGGAGTGGATTTCTTTGTAATTTTCTCTTCTTTTATTTGCTCTTAGCGGCACCGAAACTGTGGAACGCATTTCCACTTCAGCTAAAGACTCATCTGTTCAGACTGGCCTTTGTCTAGCCTCTTGTGTCTGTATTTCTGTGTGTTTTTATGTCCTTTGTTTTTATCTTCCATTGTCTTCTTACTATTTGATGGTCTTACTTTAACTATGTTACTCCTGTGCAGCACTTTGTGACTTTGCTCTGTGAAAGGGGCGACATAAATACACTTTACTTCCTGACTTTATTTTCATTTCATTACAACACACAGCTTAGACATGAGACTGACAGATATAAGTTTCATCTCAGGGTGAGTCTTTTGAAAGATGTGCGTTTATCAAGTCACATAAACATCAGAACTATTACAGTCATGTCGTCACATGATCACGTCAGCCAATGAGGCCTCCCGAGGTGAGCACATATTGTGCCCCAGACAGAACAGCCGTGATGCTCGCTGAAGAGAGAGGGTTTGCACAAAGCATTGTGGACATAATGTATGAACATAATAACACGCTCACAGATTAGAACAAAGCACAATACGAGACACATAAGAAAAATAAAAACCTGGAAGGATTCGTTTTTAAGTGTTTTAAAAGTGTTAAAATAATCGCCCTGTTTCCCCCGTGAAACAATACCTCTGAATGAGTAATGAGTTCATTTTAACTGGCGGTCTGCTTGATTTATTCACTGTTCTGTCCACTGCCTCCTGAGCGAGAACAATAGCGGCCAACGCTACGGGGCTCATTTAAAGGGAGGGCCCTCCGAGTTCACCGCTAGTTCACCACCAAAAAAACACGGCGTCGTGTTTCCCACAGCTCCCAGAAGCAGGCGTTCCGCAGGCTGGAGTGGAGGGGGACGTCTGGCTTCCTTGCGAGCTATTACGAAGATGACTACGGCGGTTCGGAAATGTGTTTGTTCCCCCGATTTGATCCGATTTGCCGACGATCAGAGGCGGGGAAGGAACGCCTGCCGGATGTGTGTCACCTCGCCATTGTTATCAGTGATCAATGAACGGCGGGCAGCAGAGACCGCTCGTACGTTTCCAAACTCACTCAGAAGGCATTTTTTAAAAAAGAGAGACTGCTTAGCATCCGTGTGAAGATGGTGTTTATCATCGCCCGAGGAAACTGAGACACTCGGTTTTCTGCACCGAATGACAAACACGTCTGGGAGCGTGTGATTTTCCCGTCTGAGATGTTAATAACATGCAAATAAAAGTTATTGATATAAACGGGAAAAAAAAACACGATACATCATCGAGAGCCGTTGAGCCCGCGTGCTCTTATGCGCGAGAACACTACGCTAACACTTACTGAGCCGCGAGTTCGCTGGAAGGAGAAGCAACGCCGCCGCGACGATTCAAGTCTCGTTCGGAGCGCCTCAATTAACGGCGTGTTGTCATAAGCAGTTGAACCTACACTAAGTAGGTGCTCTCACTTCAAATGAATTAATTAAGACGAGGCAGTGCAATGAAATGTAAATTATAATTTAATCAGAGCATACGCCTCTTATTGACTTGTCAACACACATCTCGTTAATTCTTCTAAATACTGCATATCTGTTCGACGAATACATTCGTGTGTGTGTGTGTGTGTGTGTGCGGTCGGTCTGCTGAGACGAGACCACAGTCTGTAAATCTTAAAAAAAGCATTTTAAGATGACAAAATAGAAGGGGAATTTTGCCCGGGTTGTAGTTTAGTGCGTTTGGTCGACGGAGAGGGGAATGACGTGAAGTGGTCGAGTAAGTGGGCCGACAGTTGCGCCGGCGGCGGCTTCTGTATCGGCCTTGATTAAAAACTGGACCAGAGTGGCAATCAACGGCAATTATCATTACGGCAGTTTCCACGGTAACAGCAGGGCGAGGACCCGGGGTGAAGAGGTGCAGTTTTTTTCTTCCAAGTTGAAAAGTATGGGCGATGATTGACTTCAAAATGAAATAATTAATTAAAAGCTGATGGAAAAAAGAATGACGCGAAACAATCGACAACGAAACACAGGCATTCTTTGGACCGTATTGACCGACATTAAAGTTGCCGCCTGTATAAAAGCACATCGACGATTAGTTCATAAACCCTCGTACAGAAGCACACACTTTGTGCCTTTGAGGCTTGGCTTCAGCCAACCGTGAAAGTATATTGTTCTGCTCTCGGAGGGCTAAATCGGTTTATAGAGCAGCCTTGCCGGTCGATAAACAAACATTGAAGATTTCTTCTTCTCCGGCTGTCCTTGTCCGGTGGTCACCGTTCCACGAGCCGCACCTCGAAGGAACACTTAACCGCCCCCAAAAGTCTCTAAATAACGATTTTCTGCTGTATTTGGCTTAAGTGTACAGCGCTGTCAATCAAACCAGCCAGCCAGCCCCGTGTGTCGTTAGCACCTTTGAAGAGTCAGTGATCAGTCAGAATATATGCAGCGGCTTCAGACACAATGAATTCCGGTGAGATATCGTATACAGTATAGGAATACGTGTGTCATATTTGAATGGCTCTCCGTAGACCCACAAGTGGCATGAGAATCATCATCAAGACCTGACCACTGTGGTTGACAGTACAGTACAGTTGATCAATCCATCTCAGTGTTATTGCCTTAATTGGCATTTAGGAGAACGGCAGTGATCCCCCAGCAGTATAAAAGGGCTTAGACACGGCTGAGCGTTGGATGTGTTCTCCATAATTTAAGCGTCTTAAAAATGTTGCCTTGCAGCCTGGGAACAAAGATCAGTTGGAATTAAGTGTGGAAGCCACGCAGGTAAATTATCTAAAGCTCATGGAATGGCATTTGATTTTTTCAGAAAAATCTATAATGAATAAATAAAATGAAAATGAGATATATCATAGTTTTGTTTTTCAGCAAAAAGTTATGCCCAAAAGGTAGACATTTTTCTTGAACCAAAACCAAAAAAATAATGGTATTGATTTTGTTTTGTTCCATATTATGCTTTTTTTCCTGCAACTTAAATCACCACTATACACTTTCACCATTAGAGCCAAGAATGTGCCGCATTCCAATGCTCCATATAGGTCATGACCTTTCATAGCAAACCAATAGGCCACCTGTCCGCTCCAGAGACACCTCCATCAGACACACGCGCTGTCAGGCTGTCGTCTCGTGGGGCTCCTGTGATCGGAGACCTGCCTCCTGCTCCAGGCTCTCCATCTTCATCTGTGCTACTCGTCCTCCTCTATCGCTATGACGACGTCCGTGTGTGTCTGCTCGGCCCAAACGGATTGGATGGATGGATGGATGGATGGATGGATGGATGGATGGATGTCTGGACGGACCAAAATGTGCATCCAAATACACATTTTGTTCCACCACGCCGCCACTGTGTACCCCCCCCCCCCCCCCCACACACACACACACACACACACACACACACACACACACACACACACACACAGCCCAGCCTCTTGCTAGACTTTTTTTAGACCTTTTTTTCATTTTATTTCCCGATGAAAGAATGTCGTACTTCTCCTGATCAAATGCAAATGAACGTGTGTCAGACGAGAGTGTGGTCTACTTGATGAGTGCTGAGGATCGGGATGCTTGTGTTAAAGGAAAATGAAAAATAGTAATAAAAAAAATAAATACAAACTCCACACGCTTTCTCATTTTAATAATGAGCTCTGCGTGTTCCATCCACGTTCCATCTCGATTAAAAAAAGGAATAAAAAAAAGCATAATAATACATAATACAATGTACAATGTACATGTACTTAATACTCAGGAATGGACTTCCTTTATAACTAGAGAGGCGTTATACACGGCTCTCTTAACGGACGCTATTAAAAGCCAATGTGTAATATGAAAGTCATACATTACTGTTTATAATCAGTCAGTTCAGTTCATTAATCTCGCCCCACGTCACACACACACACACACACACACACACACACACACACACACACACACACACACACACACACACACACACACACACACACTGCCTCACCCATTTCCCATTTGCAATCGCTCACACAGCAAGCGCACTGCACTCATTCTCTGTTTACCACACACACACACACACACACACACCCACACACACAACACACACACACACGCACACACACACACACACACACACACACACACACACACAATTTGGTAGAGCTGAGCTTTAAACTGTTAGAGATGGTTTACAAGGTAATTCCCTTGTTTTTAATGAGCCATGCTATTGCAGAAGACCCTGTATGCAATTACGAAATCACCAAGACACAGACACACACACACACACACACACACACACACACACACACACACACACACACACACACACACACACACACAGCACCCCTCTTAGCCCCTGAGTCCATTCATATCAGAGGAACATTCCAATTAGCTGGAGGTTAATTGCTAGGGAAGACCATAACTAATAAAGCTTGTGTGTGTTTTTTGTGTTTTTTTTACACATAACTTTTTGTTTGCCTTTGCTTGTCAAAATCTGATTGGCTGTTTACGGAATAAAGGTTTGGGGACAAATAATAACGGCAATTTTAATTTTAATTCACCGCATAGCGAGTGTCAATAAAAACGTGTTGCCTGGCAACAGCTATGCAGTAATGTGCGTCCGCGGTGGGTGATGATTTTAACAGTAAACTTAATGATAGCGGGGATGACCCACCCACCAATAAGACCACCTGAAAGACAATAAAGGAATAAATAAAAGCAGAGTAAAATACTTGGAGCACTATGACTCGGGCAAAGCAGACGTGCCAAATATAAAATAAAATCGGGCAGTAAATTAAAAATAAAGAAATAAATGAACAAATAACAAACAAACTCGCTCAAATGAATGAGCTCAATAGGAAGCATGACAGCTTTTTAAGGTGTTAGAAACATTTGATCATATTGTGCCTGGAAAAAGTTAGATGGAAGAAGCCATGGGTGTGATGGAGCCTATGTGCATGCCCCCCCCCCCCCCCCCTCCCCTTGACCGTTGTCAACGGCAGCAGCCCGGGGGTCTCGTTCATGTCCTATTGTCGTGGGCTCAGAGGGGGGTGGCGTGGAGGCCCCTGAAAGATGCGGTTGCCGCGGTGAGGAGGAGCCTTTGATGGCTTGCTTCCTGGTAGCTTCCTGGCTCTGGAAGTATGGGAACCACGGCAGGCTGGTGGGAGGCTGGCGGGCTGGCTAGCTGGCTGGCAGCCCATCATCATCCTCTCTGCCGGTCCGGCCAGCCGGGCTCTCTGCAGCCTGGTGACGACCGACTCCCAGAGAGAGAGAGAGAGAGAGAGAGAGAGAGAGAGAGAGAGAGAGAGAGAGAGAGAGAGAGAGAGAGAGAGAGAGAGAGAGAGAGAGTGGCAGTATTATGGTGCAGCTCACTCGTGGGTAGGAGAACCACTCACCCCGCGGCCCCCTGCACTCCGTCTGGACAGCACTCCCCGCCTGCGTTTCTAGCCGGTTGATGAGCCTTTGAGCGGTCGGAATTTCACTTCACAGACTCCATGTGGACAGGGGTGGCCGGTCAGTGACACAGAATAAGAGGAACAGTGATCGCACCCGATCACAACACAACAGCCATCGCAAAAAGAAGTGCATATAGACGCATCCATCCATCCATCCATTCTCGTCCGCTTATCCGGGGCCGGGTCGCGGTGGCAGCCGGCTAAGCGGGGGCCCCCCCAGGCTTCCTTCTGTGCATATAGAATACTTCACAAAAATGAACTCATGTATTCCAGAGCCAGTGCAAAGCAGTGCATATAGAAAACTTCACAAAATGTACATTTCCAAGGTAACAACCAACACGTCAGGAGCAGTTAGGGGTTCGGTGGCGTCTCGCTCAGGGACAACTCGACACTTAGCTTAGGCGGAGGCCCGAGGATCGAACCGGCAACCTTCCTGTTGCCAGACAACCGCTCTTACCTCCTGAGCTACTGTTAGTCGTAATCACATGTCTGGATATGCCCCCCCCCCCCTGCAGAAGGGGGCTGTGTTATACTACACATCTGACAGGTGTCTTAGCGTGTGCCGCAGCCAGAGCTCCACACGTCATCTACATACCAACACATGTCGTGCACTTTGCCTCTGGTCCCGCATGCGTGATGTACTGTACGTCGCTATTTATTAGTGTGCGGTGACGTCACGCCAGAGAGAGAGAGAGAGAGAGAGAGAGAGAGAGAGAGAGAGAGAGAGAGAGAGAGAGAGAGAGAGAGAGAGAGAGAGAGAGAGAGAGAGCATAATGTCACGGCACCTGTCAACATTAGCATAGAGTGAAGCGTTTAGCCCTGTTGGATGCCTACAATGCGTTTTCATATCATTACAAAACGCCACACAGTCCATGTCCATGCCAGTTATCATCGTTGTGTTGTTGTCGTCCGACCTAAAGTCTTGCTCACACAGTCGGAAGTGATCCGAAACGCTTTTTTCCTCGCCCACACTATTGAGGGTATTGTCCACCTTTATTTGACTTGGCCGGATGCTTTGGCTTAATTCCTCGGGTTTTTTCCATGACAGCCGTTCTTAGCCTCCGCGCGCTGCTCTGCTTCTGACTTGGACCGTGTAATAAATCATTCAGACCAGCGAGAGGATCCGGCAGGCTATTCACACGTTCCCCGTGACCTAGAAACAGCAGAGGCTTTCACCACACCAGCAGCTCTCTTTCTCTTTCCCTCTCTCTCTCCCTCTCTCTCTCTCTCTCTCTCTCTCTGTGAATATCTCTCTCTGTCTCCCCGACTGTCTCTCTCCCACGGTCTCCAAACGGCTCTCTCTAACTGTCTCTCTGAATCTCTCTCTCTCCCTCCCTCCGTGAATCCTTCTCTCTCTCCCTGAATCCATCTCTTTTCTCTCTCTCTCTCTCTCTCTCTCTCTCTCTCTCTCTCACTGTCTGTCTCTTTCTCCGTCTCCCACTCCACCAACCAACCGAGATCAAACCACCCTTCATGTTGGAGACAAGGTTGCCTTCCGTTTCCCTCGCAGTAATTAAGCAAGCAAAAGACAACGTGGTTGGCGAGCCAATTCACGCCTCAAACACACCCAAAACAAGGCTTAAGTGACCAAACCATCGAAAGGAATCACTCAACGTGATCTCGACCGCCCAGAACTTTCTCTCCCTTGCCGACTACACCCTTCAGCTCGTGAGTAATAGTTTGTTTCTCGTGCCGCGGAAACAATTTAGAATTCCTGACCCAAGGCGCACAAGTGTACCGTACGCATCCCCATCCCACGGTGCCTTTGTGGAATATTCACGTTCACGTTTATCACACATATTCCCCCAAAATCCCACATTCTGGCCCACATTTGTAAGTCAATCGCGAAAACAATCTCATCTCATGCGCAGACCGGCCTTCAATTTAATCGGCGGGTCATAAAAATCGTCACCATGGTTACGACAAAACGGCCACGTCAGCCGGTCGAGCAGTGTTCCCGTGAACCAATCGCACGTCGTCGGGCTTTCTTCACCGGGGGACCGACTCGTCCCACGTGGTCGGATATAAAATACAGTGGAAAATGTGATACGAATGCTACTTGGAGATACTGAGATAGCGTCTTAGCAATAACCGCAACAGGTGCCGGAGGTATTGTTCATACTTCCCACCATTGTAAGAACATATTGACGAAAAGCCATTCTTTATCTCGGGCTTCCCACAAATCTGCTTTTCCGCGCTCCCCTGATAACGCGGCCCGTGTTTAAACACCTTGGCGCCTTTTCCGCGACCGCGCGCCGTACTTATACAAGTAAAGCAAAGAAGCAAGCCAACAGCGCGGATAAGAAGTTGCTGAATAATATGTTTTTTTTCGGCGGGAATTATTTCGCCGATGAAACGCAGGAATCTTCGGAACCTTGACTCCGCTCGAGAACTATTCAAATGAAAGAGACACGCCCCAAAAACCGGCCGGTTCATTTGCACAAATTAGCATATCGAGCCAATATTGGATCATCACGTCTGACATCATCTTCGTTTTCAGGAAAATATGGTGAGGGCATCATACATGGAAAATAGAATACGATATACAGCGATGATGAAGATGAAAGTTTTTCATGCTTGGAATTAATAACAAATTCAATTTTTTTCTCTCCAGAAATTAAATGAGGCAGCAATTACCACAATTTAATGGTTGAATTAGACGGCAAATGCTGGTTAAAATATCTATTAAATAATTAAACATATTAACATTTTAATAAAAATGGATGGACGTATAATTATAATTGCAAATCTAGAGTCTGCTATGCAAATGTAGGAGCCTATATGATCGGAGCCAATTGCCATCAATCCGCTGTGATGGCGGCTAGACACACTCGGTGACATTTAAAACGTATACCCGTTATAAATGTTTAGCGTAATGTTTACCGGTAATGAGGTTCTTATTGAGACCGCCATGATTATTTACACTCACACGTTAACATTGCAAACGTTTCAGATGTCGATAAAGTGTGTGAGCCGTTCCAACGGCTGCATTGACATGGCTGGGTTGCTGCGGTTGTAGCGGGTGGATAAGAGGCAACTGATAGCAAATATTGAGTGGGCTGTGCCCCCCACAGAACCGAGGCGGAGCTCCGTTTTGACCCCACGCTAGGTTATTACCATTTGATGTAATCAGGACTACACCAATCCAACCACTGCAGGGCCTCAACAGAGACATACTAGCGGCTGGGGGAGGACCGCCAAAGTGTTCATTAAGATACACCCGTGAAGATAAAACACGAGCCACTAAAGATAGAAGAAGTAATAGGCAGCCATAGCACCCAGTAAACGAGGATTTAAACTGAGAATCACTGCAGATCTCCACGCTCGAGGGAATACGTGTGGTGGTGGTGGCGGCGGCGGCTCGGCGATATGCACACCCCATACAACCACCGTTATAAAAGCAGCTTGTGGAACATTTACCAGAAGGAAAAGTCCCTTGTTTGCATTGCAATACGCATGAATTGTACAATAACTTGACTGTTTATTGTGCAATAAATGGTCAAGAATGAGTAAAAAAACTAGCAAGCACTTTATTTTGCCTTTATTTTGTGTATCTTGCCAATTTTCAGGTCTGAGTTTGATTCTTTTCTCACACCAAGCTAACCAAACCACCACATTCACTCTTCCTGTTCCATTCCTTCCTGTTCCATTACTGGAAGGCCTTTAATCATATTTAACGTTATTGATGAGCTACTACTGACTATATACCGACGATCACTCTTACACTGTTATCAACCCTCACATTAAAGGTAGCTGCGGTTAGATGCGTGTGATATTTTCAATGATGACAAACGTGATCATACACCAGCAAAGTGCATAATCACGTGCACATTTATGACACACACACACACACACACACACACACACACACACACACACACAACACTTTAACTAATTACACCATTATCCCATCATTATACCACCCAGAGAATGCAATCTGTTATTGTCGTCATTGTTTATTATATCGGATTCGATTACATTAGACTCAACTTAAAATTGTGCCGTACAAGTACAAGTACACAGCCAATGCGTGTCGTATTATCCAGTAGTCTGGTTATTATTCACCACCAGCCCGGTACAGTCGTGCGCCTAAACTCGCCGGGCGGCCTTTAAAGTGTTTCAACATGGCACCGCAAATTGGGGCGGCGGCAAGCCGGAGGCGACAGATACCCGACTGGAGAAAAAAAACCATTGCAAAAGTTAGACTTTGGCGGAGATGAATATCTGTTGAATCACACGCGACCGCAATGATGCCATTACTATTACGTTGTGTAAACTGGGCGTCCTCCTCTCCTCCCTTCTCCCTTATTTTTTCCGGTGGTATGCTACCCCGAGTAATGAGCGGCTGTGTTTGATTGGATAATCACATTATCTGGATACATGACCGGGGGGGGGGGGGAATTGCGTCGACGCCGGCTTAGTGGGAGCGGCGCACTGTGAAATTATTTCAGCTCCAGTATATCTGATGTTTACCGCGTCAGACGAGGAGGGAACGGCGACATTCACTCCTCGCTACTCTGCATTGGGGCCCATCGGTGGAGAGGAGATGCACGTTCTTGTGGACTTCTATCTGCTATGAACCCCACTAATCGACTCAACCTCCACTGATGGAATTGATTATTATTATTATTATTATTATACAAAAGCCGGAGTTTGCCTTACTATGCTGTATAATTTACAATGACAAGGATTTCTTATCGGACAATGGCAGGATCTTCGATTAATGTACGACTACTTAAGAAGAATAAAACTAAAACTAATAATATATTAGATGTTTTCAGGAGGATTAATTAACCTGGCCAATTGAATCCATCCAAAATCAGTGTTTCTACAATCCGAGAGAGAGAGAGAGAGAGAGAGAGAGAGAGAGAGAGAGAAGGGGGGGGGGCTTCCACACGTGATGGTAAGAGTACTGTTATGACCCCCCCCCCCCCCCCCCCCCCCCCCCCCACTGTAGCTAGGAGCGGTAGGCCAGAGGTAGAGAGACAAAGGGATGTATAGAATGATATATAGGCACCAGATAGGATTCCAACAAAGCCTTCAATGCGTGTCCACCTGAGATGTTCTCGTCCTCCATGTTTGTCGCAGTCCACGTTGTTATTGATCGTGACGATGTTGTGTGTGTGTGTGTTTCTATATGTGAGCGAGAGAGTGTGTGTGGTGTGTGTGTGTGTGTGTGCATCCCGGGAACATCTCTTGGAAGAGGGGCCCAGAAGATGACCCTGTCCCAAACGGTGTCTGTTTAAAACCCATCAGGTGGTAAAACTCTTGCTGTTTTAATGAACAGCGTTGGGGTCCATTGGGGTCGGGTTGGAGTGCTTCTTGGGGACAGCAGGATGTGGGTGAGGGTGCGCTGCTGTGGAGGAGTGAGTTGAGAGAAATCGTCCAGATCAGGCCCAGATCAGGCCCAGATCAGTCCCAGATCAGGCCCAGATCAGGCACAGATCAGGCCCAGATCAGGCTCAGATCAGGCTCAGATCAGGCCCAGATCAGGCTCAGATCAGGCTCAGATCAGGCTCAGATCAGGCCCAGATCAGGCTCAGATCAGGCCCAGATCAGGCTCAGATCAGGCCCAGATCAGGCCCAGATCAGGCTCAGCTCAGGCCCAGATCAGGCGCAGATCAGGCCCAGATCAGGCCCAGATCAGGCCCAGATCAGTCACTGATGACGGCTTCATGGCTGATCAGGCTTGGTCACTCTTGTACTCTTTTTTGATGTATTTGTGAGAACCTGCAATTGCCTGTAGTTCACCGCCTTTCGTAATCATTCTAGTTGATTGAGTGTTGTTATTTTGTATTATACTCACCTGGTGTACAGACAAATGTGATAGCTTGTGGGTTTTTGCTCGTTGATAATTGGACCCGTAGTCAACACTGGCAGATTAGATTTTGGCCAATTTAGATTTTGTAAAGTCATTTTATTCCGCTTTTTTAAGCTAATCCCATGTATCTGTATCTCACCCACACATTACCTGCATGTAATCGCATATTACCGGTGTGGAACCGGCCAGTAATATACTGTAGATATAGTTGTCCCCTCCCGAGTCCGCTTCGCACAAATATAAACATCCAAACAGGCGCTGAACGCAGAACACAAGTCATGTATTTTACATTTAACTGAACAACACCAACACTAACCCAGGAGGACTCACAAGACTCAACTTAACACACGTGTGGCTGAGCAGGAAGAGGTCAAAAAGGGTCACCGTGCCAATTTACACCCTGGTGGTTATGTGCATAGGGTTGGGGAGTCATGTCAAACAGACACACAGCATATAAGAGGGTTATTTCAACGTCTATTATATTATTTAATTTCTATTTTCATCTCTTTCAGATGTAAATTGTCTAGATTGTGATTGTATATTAGACGACGAGATGTCTTATTATCTTATTGCATCTTAGAGCATAAATTGGACTGCTGGTAATGCAGGTAAAATGCAGGTAAGATGCACATCATTACCACCACAAATGGGGCATAAAATGGTCACCATAGCTTTCGGTTAAAAAACGAATACGCATATTTTTATTCTTGTAATGTAAAAAAAACGGAAACACTTTTTGTTTTTACATCCTTTCTTCCTTGATTCAAAAAGTACTTTCTTCTCAAATATATCCATGTTTCTTGTCTGTCCTTTCTTGCCTCCTCTGATTAATTAATTGACAGATAAATGCGTCACATGTGTTCCTATTTAGCATTGTCCTGGGGTTCTGGACGATCCCCGTCATGATTTAATCTCCACCTTTCACCTCAATTGGTTTAATCCGTTATTTCCTCTCACACATTCAAAGCATATTTAATGCCTCCACAGACTCAACCGCAACGTGTTCAGAAGTGATCGTATGTCACAGAGTTACTACTCGAGCCCGGGCCCCGGCGGTTAATTACTTATCGGCACTATTTGAAGGGGCGGGGGGGGGCTCAAATGTCAACACTTTAGAGAGAACACATTATCTTCAGTGGCTAGTCTCTGGGAAAAAAACACCGAAATAAGCAGCCATTTTCTGTACGCTTACATGTGCACGGTAGAAGACGGAGGGGCATCTTCTGCACACGAGCGAGTCCCACCGGGCCTGTCCCATTAACCCTCCCACCCAGTTACGGTGCAGTCGGTGCTGGTGGTGCTGCTGGTGCTGCTGCTAATGTGTGTTTAGCTTTGGGCTGTTTGAAATAAACATGGGCTCCTGCTATATTTGACTCGTTCCCGTGACGATGACGCGGGACGAAGTGAGTCATTGCCTTCGCGAATCCGTCCACGCGGAGAGATACGCTGACTTTCTTATATCATCGTCTACTTTCTCAGCGGGTTGGTGGTTCGGTGCGTGTCACGCCCCTCCATTAAATTGCCCACACACACACACACACACTCACACACTCGCAACCACCCGCCTCCGGAAAAATCCGAAGTACAAAGGTGTACGGCAGAAATTGGTGGTAATAATCTGGATAATAGAGATAAGTGAGCAGCGTGTTCAGAGGATATTTTAAGGTCCGCTCTCTGACACTGTATGTCTGGGGAACGCGACAAGGTGTTCTACAAATCTGCAGCATTTATTTGACAGAACAGCGTCGTCGAAATGTTGTCTGTTTAATTCTAAATGCAATGTCCTCGGAGATAAGTAACTCTGACGTGAAAGGGCATTCACCGTGTATCTGGGCTTTCATTATATGACAAGCAAAACATAAACCACAGCACACATGATGCGATTTTACAATGGTAGAGAAAGAGAAAATGGCAAACAAAGTGAAATAAAAAAGTACATTTTCGCTTCATGTTGTCTTTTCGTTCAAACGTTCACTGACACCGAAAATGTGATCAATGCAAAGTTCACAGGAGCCATTCGTCAACCGTTGTCGTCGTTGTGGCATTTAGCGATCTATGCTTCAGCCATTGAACCGTGTGAAGTGAAGCCAGGACGGTGCAGTGCGGTGACTCGCCCGGCTGAGTGAGAGTGTGTATTGGGTTCCGATCTCCGATGTCCAGAGTCTACCTGCAGTCACCCTTGAGCGGACGGCCCTAACCAACAACCAATATCCACAAACTCAATGAGGAGTGTGTACTGAGAGCGTCCACTGAGTAGAACAAAGTCTACGGTTGGTTGGTTGGTGGTGATCGGAGCGGCAAGCATAGCGGCAGGCAATCAGTCATGAACCGCTGCTTGCTAATGCTAAGGCTATAGGGTGGGCTATAGAGTGCATAGAAGAGTTCCTCGGAGCTACTGGCCCTCTGTCTCGGAGACCTCGCCGTAATTTCTGTGCGCCTTTCCTAAAATGTAACTAAAGACTGACAGGAAGGCAGCGACTATTAACACACACACACACACACACACACACACACACACAGCAGGACAGTGGCCTGAGAGTCATTAAGCCACGATCCCATAATGCACAACATCACTGACCTTATAATGGCCCGAGTAATAAATAAGACTTCTAATTACGAGACACATAAAGGCGCGTAAAACGTCCGAGGAGCATCGTTAATATTCATACACGATTGAGGTGTAAGCGGTGGGGGGGGGGGGGGGGGGGGGGGGGGGGGGGGGGCGTTGGAGATGTCTTTGTGTGTGTAAAAGATTAACAAAAGTAGACTTGAGTGAGTCCACTCGCTGCGGTGGAAAATGCGATCGCAGACGTACTGGCGGCATGTGTGTGTGTGTGTGTGTGTGTGTGTAGTGTGTGTGTGTGTGTGTGTGTGTGTAGTGTGTGTGTACCATGGTTTTAGTTTATAAATCCTCTTAATTTTAAACCACCTGCCAGAAAGAGAGAGGACAGAGAGAGAGAGTGGGTTTGGTAGGAGGTAGGAGGTGGCTGGTGGGAGGGGGGGTTGCTAGACAGCTAGACAGCTAGACAGCTCTTTCACGAAGAAAGTCCCTCGTACCTTTTTATTTCCCGCCCTCCTCCTCCTCCTCCTCCTCCTCCTCCTCCTACAGAGACCTCCCTGGTCCTCCACCACGACCCACATGTTGAGGCGAGTGACGCTCTTGTTGTCAGTGTGTTGGTTGTCGTGGCGGTGGCGTCCAGCTACAGTATACAGCTCTATAGGACCAACCACGTACACATACTGTATGTATAGATTTCAAGATTTGAAGAAGATTTCAAGCACTTTAATGGTCACGTACACATACGGGATATGCAGTGAAATGAAAAAGTACAAAGTACAAACACAACAAATACAAGTAACCGGAGAATCAAACATCACAGTATTTACAGAACAAAAGGAGTGGAATATATGACAAGAACCTGATGGATCATCATGCTGAAAATAACCCGTAACCCCCCCCCCCCCCAACCCAGTGATAAAGTACTGCACACCTGCTTCACACCCGAGGTTTCTCAATATGAACTGCACTGTAGGAGCAAATAGACAGACGTGTTCTCTCCGTTTAACGAAGGTATCAAAGGTGAACCGAACACAGAATCGATGTTTGGAACGAAACAAAGAAGACGGAGACGTTAAAAAGATATGCAACACATTTACACATCGCAAACGGTCTCAAGGTTCTCCTGGCCGATGTCTCTCCGCATACACGACCGACCCGAGGGGAGAAACTGCCAAATGTACAGTTCTTCACCGTGCGCCACCTCAAAGGCTAACCGCGCGTCACGATCCCCTCCGCTCCGTAAGTTTCCGTTTTCACGTTGATCGTTCAATCAGTCAACTCATCAGCCACATCGCCTCCACCCGTTCTTCCTGACAATCGCCTCTCCTCTGATTCCCAGATCGATTACGTGTTGCCGACCCTGCCTGTTCCCGACCTTCCTTCTTTCCCCCCCGACCACGATTCCTGTCCGCCGTACCCCGTGGCTGTTTTTTGTCGAATCTCCCACGACAACCTCGCTTCCTGGTTTCCTGATCATCCGCCTTCCCCCCCCGAACATCCGTCTGCCTGCTACTTCCCGGTACGTCCGCCCAGCTGATTTACGCCGCCGGACAACGGTTCCGTTCCGAAATCCCCTGTCCCCTGTTCAAGACCCGTGGACCCCCAAGGCCGTGTCCCCGTACCCCCGTACTCCTTTTCGGAATATATTATTCAGTGTTGCTACCCTTTATCGCGCAAGACACTTAATTAAACTTTATTTGTGCTGCTATTGGGTCTGATACCAACCCCATTACACGCTATCAGCAATCGATCGATCGGAGGTGCGTGGCGGAGGCTGAGCGAGGAGATCCTGATGGAACTCAGCAGCAGCAGTATGGACAGAAACAGTCAGCTGTTATTATATCACAGGGAGGTTGTTGTCCAACATACTGAATGGAGGCTGAAGGCTGAAGACCCCAGGTGAGCCGGACAGAACCGTGTACTTGGGCCCCTTTAACTTTAAACTTGCACTCCGGTTGTTCTGTGTCAAAAATACAGGAAATAAGTGTGTATATTCATTTGTCTCATTCTTGGAGCTGCAAGGAAAAGCCAGGAAATATGTGTGTGTGTGTGTGTGTGTGTGTGTGTGTGTGTGTGTGTGTGCGCGTGTGTGTGTAAATGTTTGCGTGTGTGGGGCTGCATGCGTGTGTAAACATTTGCATCTGTATCCGTGTGAGTGTGTGTGTGTGTGTGTGCGTGTGTGTGTGAGAAGTCAACGACTCTGCTTGCCGGACCTCAATTGGCCCTTCGACTACGTTACCCTACGACAGTGTGTGTAAATGTTTGTGTATCCGCGTGTGTGTCCGTGTGCATGCATGCGTATGTGTGTGTGTGTGTGTGTGTGTGTGTGTGTGTGCATGTTTGCGTGTGTGTGTGTGTCCGTGTGTGTGTGTGTGTGTGTGTGTGTGTGTGTGTGTGTGTGTGTGTGTGTGTGTGTGTGTGTGTGTGTGTGTATGTGTCCGTGTGTGTGTGTGTGTGTGTGTGTGTGTGTGTGTGCATTGTGTGGTGTGTGTGTGCATGTGTGTGTGTGTGTATGTGTGTGTGTGTGTGTGTGTGTGTGTGTGTGTGTGCATGTTTGCGTGTGTGTGTGTGTGTGTGCATGTGTGTGTGTGTGTGTGTGCGCGTGTGTGTGTGTGTGCGCATTTCCGCATTTCATAAAAGCTTTCTTGTCTCGTGTCTCGTGGTGATTGGTTAAGCTCACACAGGACCACAGTCCGCAGGTATAATTAGGTGAGAGAGAGAATGTATAAATGCATCACCTGCTGCTTCCATAATAACCATCGACTATTCACAGAAGGCACAATATCGGTTTTTTTCTGTCTCTCTTTATACTTGTTTGCCATTTTTTCCCCCCCATTGTTGTTCATAATCCATATTTTGACTGGAGGCCATTTTTTTTTTGCGGGCTTTGTGACAACGTGTCCCGGCGGCCCGTAATATTTCACCCCCATGCCAATATCGATACGCACACTCGATGCTAGACCAATTAGTTGAGCCTGTCAGCGCTATTGGCCGCAGCGTTTCCTTGTGATATACGGCTATAGGGATTTAGGCTCGCAGTGTTCGGGACAGATTGCCGCATTTATCTAATTTCGCAGCCACTGGGAAAATAATCAACCGGCCTGCCAACATTGATGAATGTCAAAATGTAATAAAATCGCGGCTCTTTTTCCAGAATAACTCCCCCAATTTCCTGAAAGGTCTCGGCTGTGTGTGTGTGTGCCTGCTCCCCGTCAGACTAGGGTCAGGTCCGAGGTAGCGTGCGCTGTCCCCCCATCGATGCATATTTATAGGTATGGTAATTGGGTCGCTGTTTCGCCCGCCGCAAATGAACAATCTAATGGAAAAATGATGAAACCCATGAATCCACATTTTTTGGATGGAATTATGTAATTCTGGGTGTTTTCTCTCCGGTTGCTGTTGTGTTCTTGCTGTAGCTGTGCCAGGCTCCGCCTCTCATACATGTTGTTGTGTGACGGTGATGAAGATGAAGATGAATGATGAATGATGATGATGAATATTCTGCGTGACGTCACAACAACGTCTCCTCGGTACCCGACCCCCTTCAAAGTAAAAGCCCTCCCCTTAACAGAAAAGGCAGAGTGAGAATTGTACATGAAGAGATCATTCAATGCATAAACAACATATAAATGGATTGCATTAATATCCATTGCCTCACATTCACCCACCGACGGTGGTGGTGCCAACCATGCAAGGTAACAACCAACACGTCAGGAGCAGTTAGGGTTAGGTGGTGTCTTGCTCAGGGACACCTCCACACTTAGCTAGGCGGAGCCCGGGGATCGAACCAGCAACCTTCCTGTTGCCAGACAACCGCTCTTACCTCCTGAGCTACTGCCGCCCCCGATGCTCAAACATCATCCATGAAAACGATAACTTATGGCCAAAGTTAACTTTCAGGATTAGTTTCATCCTATATCTATATCTATATATAGTGTAGTGTCCCTCTCTAGATTTAGTTCTTCTCCTCCAGACGTTGTATGTTGGTGGAAGCTGTGTGAACATTATCACTACAGCGGCCTGGTCCACTATGATGGATGCCCGGACCGCTCTCTCCTTATCGGCCCGCAGCAGCAGGGCGCAGGCGGACGGACTGTTTGTTTTGATCCTATCCTGTGCTACAGTCCACCAGAGCCCGGGGGTGGCCCTCACCTTCTGCTACCTATAGACAAGGGCCGGATACAGAGCCAGCTCCCCGCACACACACACACACACACACACACACACACACACACACACACACAATCAAGACGCATCACATAACACACTAATCAGGCACACACACACACACAATCAGGCAGCACACAACACACAATCAGGCACACGTGCACAAACACACACACACATGGCCATGTACACACACACACACACACCCAAACACACAATCAGACAGACGCACACATGCACAAACACACACACACACACATACGGTCATATACACACACACACACACACACACACACAATCAGGCACACACACACACACACAATCAGGCACACGTGCACAAACACACACACACACATGGCCATGTACACACACACACACACACACCCACACACACAATCAGACACACGCACACATGCACAAACACACACACACACACACACAAACACAATCAGACACACGCACATGCGCACAAACACACACACACACACATATGGGCATACACACAGACACAAACACACACACACATGCACGCACACAATCAGACAAACACACACACACACACACGAACCATCCTCTGGTTAATAAGCTGTATGCTAATGACGTGCAGGCTTGGATATAAGTATCTCTTCCCACCACTTGTCCACACCCAGTCCTCTCTCGCAAGTCTCTCCGTGGTTAGCCTAGCGTCGGTAGCCTTAGCGTACCCCACGTCGGCCCACAGGGATCGGCCGGGTACTTACAATGGTGTTTATGTATTCCACTCACACTCTAACTGCCTGCCTCCATCTCATCATTGTGCCTTCTCTCTTCCTGAGTGGCTTTCTGTTGTCACGGTCACACAAACACACACACACACACACACACACACACACACCTGTGAGCTGGGTTTCAATCAGCCCTCGCCCCCCCACCCCCCCCCCCCCGACACGTCCCAAAAACCAAAACAGTGACATCACGCACACGGGGGGCCAATCACGCGGCTCCATTGATTAGTTGCCATGTGTCGTCATCGCTGGTGCACACTGCGAGTCGTTAGACGAACTGGTTCCTGGGTGCGGAGGGTGGAGAGAAAATATTCCTCCGCACTGCCACCGACTTACTGGACTCGCATAATATTTGACTTGCGCAATACCGACGGTTATGACGGTTAAATGGATCTGGGCGGGAAAAGGGCAAGCAACATTATCTTAACCAAACTCAAAGTTGTGTACCTTAACCAAATGCTGAAACCGGTTGTGGGAGTGTGTGTGTGTGTGTTTGGTGGCTGTCTTGTGGCTTAATTTGCCTCACGTGGCCCAGTTAGAGTCTGGGGTGGGCGGGGCTGCACACCTGTGGTGCATTGGCTACTCAGTGCACCACAGGTTAAGTCAGCCACCATATATATAACTATACTATATTTTTCACATAGAATTACTGTCCATTACTAGTCGTGCTGTACTGCGCTGTATGTAGACGTCTGTAAGTGCACGTTCCCTTTGGTAGAATTGCAAGACGACCGCATGAGGGTGGAGAGAACCGCTTTGTTCTCGTGTTCACGTGACGCTCGCAGGCACAATGATTCTCTCATTCACTTTGATTTTGACTTTTTGAGTCTTCTGTCACATACATGTTTTGTAATACAATGACTTATTTAAATTGCAAAATGTGTTTATATACGGTGCAATACAGAAAACATTCTTTTTCTCTGACTACATGACCTGGAGGCTGCCTTCTCAATGTATTAACGTCGTGTTTAACGAATGCTCTGCAGTGATTCTTGATGTTGACCGGCCGCGTGTAGGATCTGACTGCGTTGTTTGATTTTGAGCGCAGATTCAGCGGTTTGGTTTCGAGGCGATTGCTTGACTTTGCCAGAAGAGTCTGTGTATAAGCAAAAAACAAGAGACAACTTACGTAACTACTCCTAGTGATCAAAAGAAAATACATGACTGAACCTACATAATAACCGAGAGAAAAGGAGGGAGAGAGGAGAATAAACAGGCAGCAGACCCGTACGATCCTGAACATTAACAAAATAAGTATAATATAAGAATAGAACAAAGTTAAACTGGGGGGTGGGGGGGGCACACCTGCAAACAGCAAAGGAGAGGGAGGCACACACAACAACACAACCCTATGTCGTACGGCCACGGGGAGCGTAACACCGCGAGACCGAGAGTTACTACATCCGATGCGCACACCGGGAACGCCGTCAGTCCTCCTCCACGTAGCGCTCGGAGTGCTAGCGCTCAACGAGACCGCGAGTCTGTTTCTTCTCTCCCCACCAGCAGGTGAACCCAAAACTCCGGGAACTCTGGAAACAATTAGTCATGTCCTGCACTCCATTAGGGTGATTTGTGGAGGGAGCAGATTGCTCAGTGCATTCCTCTAAATGCACTCTCTCTGAATCTCATTTGAAGAGCGGGAACTTCACGGCGGTTTGGAGTCGTGCACAAACTTCAAAGATTCAGCGTACGTTTCTTTTTTTCCGGCGAACTCCGTCCTTGAAACACAAGTGGGCTTGTGATTAAGTGGCTCACGACGACGACTCATGCGGCCCGTTCCATTGTGCCGGATGAATATCGCTAATTAGCTGTAGTTTTACCGCTTCGCCGCGTGCGGATCCGCGTCGCCATGGTAACGGTAAAAACACCGCGACACCTTCGCGTCGTTTGAACTTCTTTCGTTGAGCGGGATTAACGTTTTACGCGTCGAGCGTCGTGTAAATATAAGTCCTTAAGTCCATCCTATTTAAGGAGCACGGCATCGCAGCGCATCGGCAACATGATTGATTCACTAAAGTCAAAAGTGGCCCCAATCTCAGCCGCATAAAGCCTCTGGGGTACCTGTGTCGGCGTCCATTTTGTGGTGCACCATGACACCAAAAAACCTACCTGTGCCAACTCCAACAACACCGACCTGAGGTGTTTTGGCTGGAAACGTCTAATTGAAAGAAAATTGATTAAAATGCAGGGAATGTTGGTTATAAGATAACAGTGGTGGAGTGATGGTCACGTCCCATTGTTGACGTGGTTCCCAGGGTGCAGGGAGGGGGGTGGTGGGGGACCAGCCAAGGGAAGGAGGAGCACAAAATGAACACCTGGGGCCCCCAACAAGCGTCAAACGTCCCCCGTTAATTACCTCCTCGCTCGTTTGGCGACGTTCTCCACGATGATACGGCTGGAAGCGCCGTTCAAACATCAAATTACATTTTTAAAGTGTATGGGCGGGGGGGGGGGCGGTAAATGAGGACTGATTAGGAAGGACTCAAGAGAGGGTCATTAAAAAAGACCAGATCAATCCCGTTCGACTGCACAATTAAAAAATGTAATTATCAATTAAGATCAATTAAGATACGGCGACGGGCGGGCGGCCGGCCGGAGTCGAGGCTCGTCGGGATCGATCGATCGCTCGCTCGGCGAAGCGGAGTCGACCGAGACGCACGATAACCACCGAGGAATCGTCGGCTGCTATGCGGCCCAACGACACTATACTGCTGGTGGATTAAAAACCTCTTTTCCCCTTTTTAATGAGTTCATCGCACAAAAAACGGCCCTTAAATGATTCATATCATATCATTCATAGAGCTCTATATCAACCAACCGCGGTTGTCTCGAGTGTAAAATCCAATCACATTTTGTTTTTTGAAAGGGTCCGCGGTGTAAGTGATGATGACGATTATGGATGGAGATATGCTCTGTGGCCGCGCAGGAAGAACACCGCTTCGGCTCCGGGGGCCCGATGATCATTCACATTTAAGTGCCGAACACTTTGATTTTTCCCGAAGAATTTTGATGGTCATATAGACCCGCTATCATCCTTTTTGGGTACACAGAGCCTTGCCTACTCAATGCTTTTCTGGATGAGCTATTCTCAGTCTTGGAAGAACGTTGGCACACACACACACACACACACACACACGCACACATCGTCCCTGTCAATCGTCCCCCATTTCCGTGCCCCTGTGGTATGGAGCGCATGCCTGCACACCGTCGCTCGTGTGAGAACATCCAGATCACTTAACAATTATTCAATCACTGTTGGCGCTCCGGTGTCACGTGACCCCTTCTGCTCCTCACCAGGTCGTCGGCTGAGTCTTCCCATTTGCAGACGGACTCTCGTGAAGGGAGCTGTTCTGTTCTGTTGGTTTTTGTTCTCTAATTATTGACTAGATTGCTTTGTTATTATTCCATTCAGTTCAGGTTAGTTCATGAACCCTGCTGGTTCCAGCGTTTATTGTGGTTTTCAGTTGGGTAATAAACAACCTGAAAATGCTTTTGTCTCTGTCTCTGTCCCTATGTTCATCTCTCTCTCTCTATGTTTCTCTGTCTCTCTATGTCTCTGTCTCTGTCTCTATGTCTCTGTCTCTGTCTCTCTGTCTCTGTCTCTCTCTCTCTCTCTGTCTCTCTCTGTCTCTCTCTCTCTCTCTGGCTCTCTGGCTTCTCTCTCTCTCTCTGGGTCCTAGAACACCATCTCTTCCAGAGCATTACACACACCAGGTCCTGGCACTGGTTAGCACCAGAATGCAATCCCCATTACTCATGTGTTTAATCACGCTGGTGAGTGTTGAATGGGGATTGTATGGTGTGCAATTTGGTATGGTTTGATGACAAGAGATTGAAATGCAACACACATACACATATACACACACACACACACACACACACACACACACGAACACACGGGCAGAGCAACAGCAAAACATACCAAGCTCACACACATGTATACACACACACACACACACACACACACATATACATGCACACACACAAACAGCCCGACACATACAAACACACACACACACACACACACGCGCGCTCACCCACGCAAATACATTCACCCCACACATATGCACACACACAAACACACATACACACAGCCACACCCACACACCCACACACACACACATACAAACACATTCACACTCACACACACACACACACGCACACACACACACACACATGCAGATGCACTCAAGAGAAGCATTTCGGTGGAGAGTGAAGGAGATCAGGGGGAGAGTGTATGAATTATTCATCGTCTCCTCCCTGTCACATTATGATTACGACCCGGACACACACACACACACACACACACAGCCTACACACACACACACACACACACACACACACACACACACAGACACACACACACACATAAGAGCAAGAACCTGTTTTCATGCGATTGCAGCAGCAGGTCTGTTGTTCTCTGTGTTGTGACCACAGCCGTGTGTGTGTGTGTCCTGCTAGGTGCCTGATGTGCCTGAGGTGCCTGATGCCCCATTACACCCCCCCAGCCCTCTAGGTCGCCCCCTCGTAGTCCCCTCACCTGAGTAGGCCTCGAACCCCCCCCCACCCACCCACACACACACACACACACACACACACACACACACACACACACATGAGGTTGCATCATTCTGCATCCCGCCTCTCATCCACGATCACAGGTATACAGAGATACACACACACACACTACACACGTCTACACGTTGAACATCGAAACCCCAACATCACAGTTCATCAATGTGGTCAAAGTCAAGGTCAAAGTGCAAATATAAAATAAGATAAAAGATAAAACTGATTTATATATATATATATATATACAGCATGTGTATTGGAAATATATATATATATATATACTGTATATATACACACACACATGAAAAAAATATACACCTGTGTGCACATACATATATACTGTACATATATACACACACACACATACACATACATACATACTGTACATATATACACACACACACGTACACATACATACATACATATATATATATATGCATACAAACACATATATACCTCGAGCGGTACCGGTACTCGCCTCGTGTGACTGTGTGTGAGGTGATCTACGGGTACCACGTGGGGTTAATGTGCACCAGAGCCCAACACACACTGTATGTGCGGTGGGTTATTTTTACGACAATAGCGTCGTTAGCATGTTTGACACGCAGGAGGAGAGCGACGGGGAGCAATGCGCCGGCTGATTTACGGGCTGCTGCTAATCCACACCGCCGCATATATATCAATCTGGAGCTCTGTCAGCGTGCTGGCTGGAAGTCAAATCAGCCGATGAATAGCCGGCGTTTGTGCGTGTGTGTGTGTGTGGTGTGTGTGTGTGGGAGGGGGGGGGGTGTGTGCGTGTGCATGTGTGTGTGTGTGTGTGCACGTGTGTGAGGCAGCACCGAAATCTAAATCTTGTTTTAAAAACAAGACACGCGCCACACTGAGGAGGTCCTGGCTCATGACTGCAACAAAAACAAAATGGACTTCATACCTCGAAAGCCCTCAAGAAGGTAAGAGTGGGAGAGAGAGAGAGAGACAGAGAGAGAGAGAGAGAGAGAGAGAGAGAGAGACACACAAATACATTCAATAAAAAAGACAAGACAAAAATAAAAAGAAGCCGAAGCGACAGAGGGCAGACTATGTGTGTGCTTGACGCCTCGGACGTCGGAGCATGTTGCCGCATAAAGCAGGAATTGTTCCAACTTTGCCATCAACATGATACACGGGGTGGCAGGTGGGATGGCGGTGGCGTGGTTGGGTGGTGGTGGCGGTGGTGGTGGTGGTGGTGGTGGCGGTGGCGGTGGCGGTGGTGTCGGTGGTGGTGGCGGTGGTGGTGGGGGCGGTGTGTGTGGGTGGGGTGGTGTCGTGGTGGTGGTGGCGGTGGGGGGCGGTGGTGTCTGTGGTGGTGGGGTGGCGTGGCGGTGGCTGTGGTGCGTGGTGGTGGTGGCGGTCGGTGGCGGTGGTGTCTGTGGTGGTGGTGGCGGCGGTGGTGGGGGCGGTGGTGTCTGTGGTGGTGGTGGTGGCGGTGGTGGCTGGTGGTGGCGGGGTGGTGGGCGGTGGTGTCGTGGTGGTGGTGGTGGGGGTGGTGGCGGTGGTGGTGGTGGTGGTGGGGTGGGCGGTGGTGGTGCGGTGGTGGTGTGTGGTGGTGGCGGTGGTGGTGGCGGTGGCGGTGGTGGTGTGTGCTGTGGTGGTGGTGGGGGCGGTGGTGCTGTGGTGGTGGTGGTGGCGGTGGCGGTGGCGGTGGTGTCGGTGGTGGTGGGTGGTGTGGTGGTGTGGTGGTGGCGGTGGTGTCTGTGGTGGTGGCGGTGGTGTCTGTGGTGGTGGTGGGCGGTGGTGGGGGTGGTGTCTGTGGTGTGGTGGTGGCGGTGGTGTCTGTGGTGGTGGCGGTGGTGTCTGTGGTGGTGGTGGTCGGACACCCACTGCATCCCCGCCCCTGAAATCACCCATCTACACTCGTAACTACTACGTGACCGTGGTGGTGGTGGTGGTGGGGGGTGGTGGTGGTGGTGGTGGTGGTGGTGGTGGCGGTGGTGGTGGTGGTGGTGGCGGTGGTGGTGGTGATGAGGTGGTGTGGTGGTGTGGCGGTGGTGGCGGTGGTGGTGGTGGAGGTGGCGGCGGTGGTGGAGGGGGTGTGTGGGTGGTGGTGGTGGTGGGGGCGGTGGTGTCTGTGGTGGTGGCGGTGGCGGTGGCGGTGGTGTCTGTGGTGGTGGTGGGGGCGGTGGTGTCTGTGGTGGTGGTGGTGGTGGTGGCGGTGGCGGTGGTGTCTGTGGTGGTGGTGGCGGCGGTGGTGGGGGCGGTGGTGTCTGTGGTGGTGGTGGTGGCGGTGGCGGTGGTGGTGGGTGGTGGTGTCGTGGTGGTGGTGGGGGGTGGTGTCTGTGGTGGCGGTGGTGGTGGTGGTGGTGGCGGTGTCTGTGGGTGGTGGTGGTGTGGTGGTGTCTGTGGGGGTGGTGGTGGGGGATGCTGATGTTGTGGTGGTGCTTTGCCGAGCCGACAGGTGGCCGGCGGTGTCTGGTAAGCGCGGCGGCGGCGTTGGTGGCGGTCGTTGGGGCGTAGTGAACCTGAGGCAAGGGCATTACATAATTTAATTCGACGCGATCCCGACAACCACCATATAATGTATTACTGTTTCCTCCCTCAATGTTAAGCCGGAGGCCTCTGTAGGCAATCTGCGGAGACGATCACGCTCCCTCCCCCAAAAAAAAAAAAAAAAAAAAAAGGAGGGGGGTCCGGAGCCTGTGTAGCTTCTCGGAGACGTCACAGTCGGGTACGCGCGTGATCAATAAACGAGGGAAGAATCGGCTCGCGCCTCATCGCGTGTTCTGTTGTTGTTGTTGTGTGTCGTCGGTCGACCATTCCATTGAACCAAATTAAATAAAACTCGCAAACCGTATTAGCCGGTGTCGTCCGCCGTCTCTCTCTCTCTCTCTCTCTCCGCTAAGTGGCTATCGCACGTAGCCCTACGCCGCCCCCCGACCGCCAGCTCGTTACAAACGTGACGCGTTCAAGTTGTCATTTGTCACGATGGCTAAAATAGGCCGCGCGTCAATCACGTCGCGCCACGCGTCAGTCGTCTCCACGTTCGTCTTCCTCGTGTCGATCGCCTGTGTTTTGACGGCCGTACGTATGTAGATGGCGTGTGCATCCATTACCGGCATCAATAAGACACGGGGCCAGCCGTGGTTTCCACATCTCTGCTCTCCTCTGGATCCAAATCATCTCTTTTGATCCCATCGGATAATCCCCCCCCCCCCCCCCCGAGGAGAATTTGATCTCTGACATCACCCCCCCCCCCGCCCTCCCCTAATTGAGTAATTATTGCAGACGCTAAGCACTCCTGTGTATTCTGAGAGCGTTAATGTTGCCATTAGAAAGCCATTATTCACCAGAGGAAAACCCGGGCCTCCGGAATCAGATGCAGATCCACCCCCCCCCCCCCCCCCCCTGCCACCAACCCCCCCCCCCCCCCCCCCCCCCCCAAAATCGTTCGGCCCGTCCCTGGGAGGATAATTACCATGGAGAACGGGGGTGGGGGGGGGCGGGGGGGGTGGGGGTGGGAAATCCTTTCGCAAAATGAAATTGGCTGGTATTCATTACTGGACCGCCCCCCCACACACGAAGATATGTTATCATACGGCCCATTATTCAAGTCAATATGAATTAATCTGCAGCGCCAAAGAGGAAGGGACGAGGAGGAGGAGTCGGAGAAGGTGCCTCGGCGCTCTCAGATTGTTTCTGGTCTCTAATTGATCTCGTTTAAATTGGGCGACTTCCACGTGTTCGCGCCGACGCCGTTTAACTGAGTTAGCTTAATGAGCTGTCAGCTGTTGCACATTGTTGATGCTGGTCTGATATTGTTCCTCTTTTTGCATATTGGATGAATTTCTATTCACCTTTACAGGTCACATTCGTTGTAGTGTTGATGGAATATGTGTTAAGTCCATACAAAAAGAACTTATTTATAGTTGGATTCATATGAAGCCAATTGTGTTTTTTCTTATGTTTTTTTGACAAGAAGAGGTTAAAAATAGGATCGTAGCGAAACGTGAAAGACAACCACAACACATCACGGAGGGAAGTATCCACGACACAAATATCTCGTCCAGGAAATGTAAAAACGTATCTTGATATACTGTGCATCTCACGGTCAACTATGAAACTAATAAACTGTGATGGACTAGTAGGACTCAGGATTACAGGGGATGCGGTCTGAAGCCCCGCCCCCTTCACTCATTCGCTTCCACGCGGTCCAAAACGCGGCGGCTCCACCGTCGCCGGTCATGGCCGAGCGGCGCGGCGGCGCGGCCAAACGGGCGCACGGCAACACGGTAATCACACCGGAAATCAGACTCCGCCCATTAAATCTGCTCAAAAAGAAATAGAAGGAAATCGATGGACATGAAATGGGAAATGAGAGCGGAGGTTTGGGGTGGAACAAAATTTGCAGGCAGAGGTGATCTGTGCGCGGTTTGCGGTTTCCCGATGATTTGTGTGTTAAAAAAGGACTTTTACGGAGGGGGCGACCTCACGCCGAGTTGGAAAAGCATCCGGAACATTTGATATCGTGGCAGTCTGTGATGATATATCTTTGATGGACAGCGCGGTGTCGTCTGAGGAAGGGTCTTCTGTTCTGTTCTGTTCTGTTCTGTCCTTTCTCTTCAGGTCACGTTTACAAGCAGACTGATCATCTGTCGGGGGGATACTTCTTGAGAACTTACTTTTGTTTGTTGTTGTTGTTGTTGTTGTTGTTGAAAGACCTTTGACTTCTCTACCCCCACTGAGTTCCGGAAACTGTGATATTGTGCGGACAAAGGTGGCCAACCAGCGTGGTGGAGGCCTACTGGTGTAGACGCGCTTCAGTTTTAAACCCTTTTGTGCTCGCTCGCCACGGAGCCAGCGACCCTGAGCCGTCTTTAGCGCTTCACAATGCGCATCGATTTCACAGCATTAAATACAGAAAAGATGTCATGTTATAGAGAGAGAGAGAGAGAGTTTAAACGCATTTACAATCCATGTGATTGTGAAAAGGCATTTAAACACACAAACAATAGCGATGTGATTGCCGGCCGTATGCAATTTGAATACATTACACAGCCGCCCCCAACGATTGTGATGACACATTTTCGAGACGTTGCACCGCGGTCCAATATATGATTGCATACGATCGCGCGAACGCACAGAAGACGTTTAAAAAGCGATCATTAAGACGCCACGCGGCGCGCTGGATTCTAATCCGTCGCTGTGTAACTCCGCGTCACAATTAACATGCAACGTGCGGCTCGAATGGAAGAAAGTAAATGAAGCCTTGTTATTTCCCCGCCGCCGAGCCGGCAGAGCAGCGGTCGGCGCGTGCGAGCGTTTGGACGGAGCGGCCGCGTCACAAGTCCTCCAGCCCGACCACAGGGAGCCCAGGGATCATCTCGTCTCGTCAGCTTCTTTATTGTTCTGTTTGTTTGTTTTTTTCTTTACGAATCACTGGATGTTTATCGCACGCCGGGCCGCCGCACTCCGGCTGAAAAACAGCACGTCTGTATTTTGCGCGCCGCGATGCAGCGACTTGAAAGCGTTTTTGTTTTTATCGTGAGCGTCTGGGTTGGTTGGGATTGGTTTTTTTCTCCCCGGCTTTCGTACATTTATTTGCGCGTTCGTTTTTTTTTTGCTTTTGTAGATACGCCTTTTAAGTGCCTCTTCATTATGTTCTCACCAAACAAAAGAGACCAATCCCCGACGCTGAGCGGGATCCCGGCGAACGCGGGGAGAACGGCGCAGAACAACAACTGAAACATTCTTTTCTCCTCACACAGAACGGCCGCCTCACTCCACCACGCCGGCTGCCGTGTCAACGCTCAGCCAACACACGACGTGGACGACAACACACAGTCAGTAGAGTATGCAGACGGATGCGGCGTGGTACAGAAGGAGGGAAGGCCGGTTGTTCCGGTGGGTCATCTCTGCCGTGCGCGGGGGGGGGAGTGCTTCGTCAGGTTGCCCACCGCACGCCCTCCCGCGGTTCCTGGGGAGTGGAGTGAAGCGAAGGGGTTCTATTACTATTCTGGCATCTACCGTTCACACTCCTCCTCCTCCTCCCTCCCCTCCTCCCTCCTCCTCCTCCTCCTCCTCCTGCCGGGCCGGAATGAGGAGCACCACCATAGAGGAGGCCGGCCGGGGGATGCAGAGTGCCGCTCTGATGGGCGTCTTGGAGTGGCAGCAGGCTGCCGACAGCACTGCACCCAGAAATGGAAGTGGGAATAAGGGATGTGTGTGTGTGTGTGTGTGTGTGTGTGTGTGTGTGTGTGTGTGTGTGTGTGTGTGTGTGTGTGTGTGTGTGTGTGTGTGTGTGTGTGTGTGTGTGTGTGTGTGTGTGTGTGTGTGTGTCTTGGCGCTGGGGGAAGCTTGGGGGGGGAGGCAGGGGTGGTTATGTGGGGGCGGGGGGGAGTGTGCATGTGTTTATGGGTCTGTGAGCCTGTGTGTGTGTGTGTGTGTGTGTGTGTGTGTGTGTGTGTGTGTGTGTGTGTGTGTGTGTGTGTGTGTGTGTGTGTGTGTCGGGAGGGAGGGGGTGAGTATGGGTAGGTGTGTGCACATATATTTGGTGTGTGAGTGTGTGCATGAGTGTGTGTGTGTGTGTGTGTGTGTGTGTGTGTGTGTGTGTGTGTGTGTGTGTGTGTGTGTGTGTGTGTGTGTGTGTGTGTGTGTGTGTAAGTGTGTCTGTGTGTTTGGGTGTGTGAGTGCACGGTGTGTGTGTGCGTGTGTCCTAGTCCTAGTCTGTAAAACCTTCGGTCATAGCTTAGCGTTTTATTGCTAACGTTATCTAGCTGCTTTGCATGTTCATAAAGTATTTGGTTTGTCTGTTCTGGGCTACTGTAGAAGCAAGATGATGATGGTGGTGATGGTTGTTGTTGTTGTTGTTGTTGTTGTTTTGTTGTTGACGATAACAACTAGCCAGAAACTCTTATGCAATATACAAGAGTGGTTTTCTTATACGTCTAATTTATTGACGATTAATGTTTTCGTTTTTTTCCATTAGCCTTACTGGAGTACACACCTGATCAAGAAGAAAAAGAAGGAATTTTGGCATTTAAAATGTATATTTAATACATATAAAACAGCATATAACAAAGAGCCTACGTATCTGTATCTAAGAAAAATAAAAGTACTCTCAATTCGACCTATTCGACCGTGTCTGTATTGCCAAAAGATTCAATCTTGCCATCAAACATTTCTATCAAGAGAAAGACTCGGTGCGCTAATAGTTCTTCAACGTTGATTTGTTTTCTTCTCTATTTTTCTACGGATGCACCCGTTCACCTCGTCGCCACCGATATATTCCTGACGTGAATCCTCGCCAAATTAATCCCTTTTCGCGTGTCGCCACCTGCTTCAAACAGGGGCGACTATTTCCTCTGTGTTCACGCCACCGCAAGACCTTCAAGCGAGGGTCCGAGGGTCTCCCTGGCTGTCTAAACCATGACACACACACACACACACACACACACACACACACGCACACACACACACACGGGCTAAGAGAGAGTATGGCGCCCGGTCAACCATTAAAACGCGTAAATGGAAGCGAAAGCGACGGGCAGGAGGAGAGCATCGTCGGTTAATTAAGAGGGAGAAACGATATCCAGGATGAAGCCGGGAGAATCAAAAAAAACATATTTTTAAAAAAAAGGCAGGAGGGGTGGGGGGGGGGGGGGGCAGATTGTTATCCAGTCTAGTGTTTATACCACCAGTGCTCAGCCCTTTATTCCAAAACGTAATGTGATGGTAGCTCTTAACCCCCGGAGGTTTCACATCGCAGCGACGGCGCTTCGAGAGACTCTCCGCGGCGTTGTTGACTCTCTCCGCGGCGTTGTTGACTCTCTCTCCGCGGCGTTGTTGACTCTCTCTCCGCGGCGTTGCGTAACAGACGGACAACGACGTCCTTATTCGCTAGCGAGAAAAAGATGCCCGCTGCTGAGTGGCACTCCACGTTCTTGAGCAGTATGTTGGATTTGATGTTTATCCTGCTGCTGTGTGCATGTGTGTAGCGTGTGTGTGCATGTGTGTATGTGTGTGTGTAGCTAGGAGTGCGATAATAAGCCGGGAGGACGAATACAACGTAAACCAGTAAGCCCAGAAGGAGAAATATGGTTTACGCCATATTGTAATAAACAAGCACAAAGAAAAAAGCAGAATACACCACCAAACGTTGTGCATTGAACAAACATCTTGTGTCTATCAAACACCAGTCTGAGTGCTGCCTTCCAAATATTGAGATTGAGAATATAAAACGTATTAATGCCAGATGGGGAGTTTGGGTTCGGTACAAATACACTTGTGTGTTACTTCCTCGGCAGCCTTAGAGAAGTGTAAATATTACAGCTAAGTCGAATCTATTTAAGTCTAAGATCCTTTTTTCTTTTTTTTTTTTTAAAGAACACTTCTCCAGCCAACTCAATTTGTAATTTCTGATTCCACAAATTTTCTGTCTCTTTTTTCTTTTTTTTTTTGAAGCCGGTTCCAATTGGGATTACACTCAATATCAATATTTCCCACGATGAGCGCTGGGGAACGTCAGAGATAAGACCTCCATATTTCCTCGCTGCTCATTAATCAGCCGCTGGCAGCCCCCGCCGCCGACACACAGCGAGAGGGACCCAGGCAGGGGGGGATTCAAACCGGGGGGAACCTTCCCGAGTGTCTTTGCTGCAGTTTTCCATCACGGCGGCGGCGGCGGCGGCGCACGATACGTCCGCGTTCGGTCATTTAGGGTTACAAGTTTCGTTGAGGATGCTCTGTGGATGCTTACACACGACACGCACACACACGCACACACACACACAGACACACACACACACAGACACACACTCACACACACACACACACACAGACACACACACACACAGCAGGACATTGGCCTGAGAGTCACTGACCTTATAATTGCCCAAGACTTCTAATTACGAGAACATAAAAGGCGTAAAACGTCTAATATTAACGTCGAGGAGTGTTGTTAATATTCGTACACAATTGAGGTGTAATGGGGAGACGCAGTGGATTTAAAAGTTTGTTGAGGATGGGATGCTATATGGATGCTTACACACACACACACATGCACACACACACACACATTTCATTTAAAATCTTAAGCACGCGATCTGCATCTCACTGGCTCTCACCGCACTGTATGCCCCACAACACGTCATCCCATAGCAACACAACACAACACAACACGACACAACACAACACAACACAACACAACGCACCGCTTTCATGTATTTCTGCACACACACGCATATATTTTGCACAACGCTATATCTTGACGCCGGCATTCAGACGATTAAATGCTTGGGGAAGGGCGAGGGTACGCCTCATGGACCCCCCGTCAGCAGGGGGCGATGATGAGCGTTCAGGTCGACGGCGTCCCAGAATAGGGACATTTTCATTTCTCAGCAGCAATGACACTCGGCCTGCGCAGTATTTGTCACGGGCGATTGCCTTAGTGGCCTTATATTAGCAGACATCACTGCCCTGCCCGCCGAATGTGCCTTTAAGCTGCCGTTGATGGAAATTTCCGGCGAGCTCATGGGAGGAAAAAGCCATTTCTCACACACACACACACACACACACACACACACACACACACACACACACACACACACTCGTAAAAATCTCCCACTGGGATAGCCCTGGAAAGTCTCTCTTCCCAGGAGAGTTGGCTTGCCGGTCGTATACTGGGAGAATCATGGGACTGGACGCACACGCTCAAGACACGGCGACATGTACCGAGACGCTCAGGAAGATGATCTCATGTTCTCTCTTTCACCAACTTAGTTCTGGCTTTCTTTCATTCTTTTTTGTGTCTTGTTCTTCCCACGAAACGCCATATCCCATCTCATTCATTCATATTGAAACACACTGATGAGAGTTATACATATTATTAGTAAAACCCGATAAAAAAACAAACTAGATGCCATCTAAGAGAAAAACAAAGCAAATACATTTCGAGAGGATGTGTCAATTCCCGCAAATTACACATCAGACCACGCAACCACAGAGACGGCACTCACTGGGTTGTGTACTTTGTGGCCCAAGGGAAAAATATCGATATTTTAGCACTTTAAGTGTGTGAACGTATAATTTTCCATTATTCTCCCCAGGCTGCACTTTGACTTGCAAAAAATCTATTCGGTTTCAACTCATTCTGTGACTTGCTAATGCGAGCGATTAAATGGAATGCACTATTTTAAATGGAACGCGTTCCCATGCTTACGTTGACGGAGAGGTTACCCGAGCAAGGCTTTTTTACCGTCACGCGATTCTCCGTGAATGCATCTTTATCCCTCCTTCCGCCGTTCGGACCACGTTGAGGTTGTCTTCGTTCTGTCTTGTTTTTCCCTCGCTTACCAATTCTGACTGAGAGTCAAAAGTCATGTTTGTGTGTGAACACGGCGTCGGATGGCGACACACAGCCGACTGATAAGAGCGGAGGGGAGGAGACAACCCGCTGGTACCTGCCTACCAGTGCCCGTGTAGACGCATTAATCAACACCGGTGTACGCGTGGAGGTTATGCAACTGCGTTCAACAGCAGCAGCAGCGTTTGGATATTTGCATATGTTGTGTGCATAGAATAGAACGCAGGTCTCCTCACAGCCGTGACATTCTGTCCGGTCTTGTTCAGTTCTCTCACAAGGAGAATGAAACGATATGACGCCCACTGGGCGGATGGATAGGCAGCATGATACTCCGAGGCAGAAATGCTGACAGTAGAATATTGGCCGAGGGTCAGGAACTGTATGGCGAGAGAGAGAGAGAGAGAGAAAGAGAGAGAGAGAGAGAGAGAGTCAGAGTCAGAGAGAGAGCATTGTCTTTCATTTACATATTTAATTCTGTTTATTTTCATGCTTTGGCAGCACATTTTCTGCCAAACACATTTCTGCATTTTACAGTAAATGTCATGACAATAAAGCTTTATTGTTTGGAATTTAATTGAATTGAGATAGAGAGGGTGAGAGAGAGAAAGAGAGAGATAGAGATGGTGTGTGTGTGTGTGTGTGTGTGTGTGTGTGTGTGTGTGTGTGTGTGTGTGTGTGAGAGAGAGAGAGAGAGAGAGAGAGAGAGAGAGAGAGATAGAGAGAATTCCATCACATCTGTGGGATTAACAGAGATGGTAGGTGTTAATAGGACATGTGAAAGAGATCGTGAGAGCGAAAGAGAGAGTCTGTATCCCTGACTAGATACAGACTCAGCGAGCACAGCCTCGCCGTGGAGAGAGGCCGCCACCGGCAGACCTGGCTACCAAGAGAAGACAGACTCTGTACCCACTGCACCCAACAGGAGGTGGAAACCGAGCTACACTTCATAACAACCTGCCACCTATACCAAGACATTAGAGATACATACTTCCCACAGATTTCAAACACCCAAAAGAATTTTGAAAACTTAACAAACAACCAAAAACTTCCATATCTGCTGGGCGAGGTACAGGAATGTGCAAACACAGCAGAAAGATTTGTGAGCTAACAGGAAAAGGACATCCAACGGAATACAACGTCCATGAAGATTGTCAATCACCTGTCAATCACCTGTCAATCCCCCTTTATTATTATTATTATTATTATTATTATTATTATTATTATTATTGTTATTATTTCTATTTTTGGATTATTATCTCATTATTATTATTATTTTATTGTATTTTTGTATGTATGTATAATATTTCATATTATATATATATATATATATATATATAGCCTATATTTGTTTTAAGTTGACTTACTTTATATACCTGTATATATTTACTCAATGTGTACATATACTTTATATATGTACACATTCCTTTCTTATAGAATATCTGCAATTGTACATTTGTAAATCGACAATTGTAAATTAGATTTGTTTTGTTTTTATTTTATTTACCACTCACTTTGCAATGTAAATTTACGTTTCCCATGCCAATAAAGCTACATGTGTGTGAGTAAGAGAGAGAGAGATATAGAAAGCATTTGAGACATTTCAGGAAGGACATCTGAACGTTTATAGATGTCGTACGAACAAGGAAGGAATTTCTGTTATCTCCTGACATGGTTGTAACATTTCATTCAATACTGAGAAAATATAGAGAGGACAGACCTGGAGAGGAGAGACCTGGAGAGGAGAGACCTGGAGAGGAGAGTCCTGGAGAGGAGAGACCTGGAGAGGAGAGTCCTGGAGAGGAGATTAGATGTGAGACCTTGAGAGGAGAGACCTGGAGAGGAGAGACCTGGAGAGGAGAGTCCTGGAGAGGAGATTAGAGGTGAGACCTTGAGAGGACAGACCTGGAGAGGAGAGACCTGGAGAGGAGAGACCTGGAGAGGAGAGACCGGGAGAGGAGAGACCAGGAGAGGAGAGACCTGGAGAGGAGAGACCTGGAGAGGAGAGACCTGGAGAGGAGAGACCAGGAGAGGAGAGACCTAGAGAGGAGAGAACTGGGGAGGAGATGAGAGCAGAGGATAGGAGAGGAGATTAGTGGAGATCAGGGGAGAGAGATGAGGAGAGAGGAGAGATGAATGGAGACTCACCGTCAGTGAGGAGCTGTAGATAATGCACAGATACACCCACAATCCATGAGTCGGTACATTAATTGCATTATACTGTACATATGAAGCCATGCCAAGGTAGCTCGCCAAGAAGCCTATGGATCTCCTGTCAGATGGGAGGGAGTGGGTCTGTGAAATATGCAGATCATCAAAGAAGGACATAATAATAATTTCTGTTCCCGGGATCTGAGCGGAGATCAGAGACACGGAGACAGGAGTGAGGTGGAGAGGAAAGGATGAGGGGGGAGGAGAGAGACGTTAGGATCGGGAAAGAGACTTTGAGAGACAATTTCGGTGAGGAGATGAATAATAAAAATACAAAATACACTTTCATTGTCATAATTAGTGTCAGATAAGACAAGTGAGGGGAGACGAGGGCTGGAGATGAGAAAAAGCGAAATAAAAACAACAACAAATTCAGAAAATCAGGCAAATCTGACCACCGGATTTACTCATTGGACGCAATCTGGAGAGTTTTAAATCCTGTAAATTGCGACGCTGTCTTGCCCGACAAACTTTATCTGTCGCTGATGTTAACACAGTGTTTAAAGGCAATTGTTCCTCTTTAACCATATGCTTCGGCGTAACGCATGCAGAAATATATGCGCGGCGCCTTTATAATGCGTCTGAGTTTAACTCCAGCTGTGGTTTGGAGCTGCAGGGCAGTCGTCCCTCTAAGATGACACACATTGGAAATAACAGGCTGCCCTCGGTAATCAGTCTGAATGCGGTTCTATACAAGAAGCAGCGGAAGATATTACACTCAACAACATCATGGGAGCGCTGCAGGGTCGACCGCTCCTCCTCACCCCTGTGCAACATATTGAGCGGATCCTTCTCAGGGTCTTGTTCGTATTGATTGTTCATTTATTTTATTTTATTTCGATTTGTTTTATTGTTTTATTGTACTGTATTGCTATGCAACCTGGCACAAGAATTTCCTTCGGGATTAATAAAGTTCTATCTTATCTTATCTTATCTTATTAGCACTTGAAAAAAGGGGTAAGTTTGCGATCACAGCCAAAAATGTCTTAAAATGTTTTGTGTCGCCATAATCGACAGCTAAAGTGGTGGAAACACTATGTGTTGACGGAAGAGACATCTAATGACCCTAATGAGGCATTCAGGGCCATGTAGGGGTCACCGATGGTTCTCAGTGGCACCTGGGGAAACAACCACCACTTGGAGATAGAGAGAGAGAGAGAGAGAGAGAGAGAGAGACAGAGAGAGAGAGAGAGCTAATCTCTAGCAGTGGTACTATGTTAGTGCAGTACTTCTAGGGGGACCTGGCAACCTGGAAACCAAAAGCTGAACGACAACTTGCGAGTCAATGAAGCTTTCAGACGGGGATTTTACAGTGGCCAGTCTGCACCGCGTTGATGTAAAGCCTACAGTACGTAAAGGTGTCGTGTTGTCATGGAATTGTAAAAAAGTCATTCACAGAAGACCATTCACTAACTTGGTCGATGCCACAGCTCAGGGCAATGATCCGTTTTTGTTGTTGTTGTTGTTGTTGTTGTTGTTGTTGTTGTTAATGAACCTACTTGCCATTACGTTTTATTTTACCTGAGCTGCTGCTGTTCAGCCAGTGGCCAGCGTCGGGCGCCGGCGTCCGTGTGTGTGTGCCCGTGTGTGTGTGTGTGTGTGTGCCCGTGTGTGTGTGTGTGTGTGTGTGTGTGTGTCAGCATTAACTCACCCCTCCAGCTGCGTTGGAGGACATGGCGGCCGGGGGCTGGGGGGTGGGGGGGGGGGTTCATGCAAATTAAATCCATTCAAGTGTTAAGACAAAGGCTCGACACCGTTTCATTTCAAAGAGGTGGGGCGTGCACCACTTCCGAACACCACCACCACCACCACCACCACCACCACCACCGCAGCTCTCTGGACTACTCTCTCTGCTCCGGTCCAGTGCGTCCGTGTCCGTGTCTGCGTCTGCGTCTGTGTTCAGGTGAGAGGGGGCTGGAAGTCACCCCCACGACCCACCTTCCTCCCACCCACCTTCCTCCCACCCTCCTCCCGCCCTCCTCGTCGACTTCAAGCTTTGCTGAGCAGGAGACTCCCCAGGTAGCGGGGAACACGAGAAAGGTAATTAACGGTCCCCTCTGAATGTCAACGCTGCAGCGCTACGTGCTCGGCTCGACCGCAGAGGATTGGTTTAAAAAAAAAAAAAAACGTGTCGGAGTGTCAGTCATGGACATGTTTGATATTATAATGTTAGCAGAGTATCGTCTAGCTGCGCGTTCATTCAAATCACGTATAATAATGATGATGGAAGCCTCCGTGGTCGGTATACTACTCATGAATAAATTCACTTTGTCACGACTATATGGTAAACGGATTGCGTTTATATACAGTGGCCTCACATTCACCCATTCATCCACCGACAGCGGTACCAACCATGCAAGGTAACAAAGGAGCAGCTAGGGTGAGGCGGTGCCTTGCTCAGAGGACACCTCGACAGCCCAGGGATCGAACGAGCAACCGTCCGGTTTCCAGACAACTGCTCTTACCTCCTGAGCCACTGCCGCCCCTCACTCTATGCAACGATATGTGAATACAATCGAAAAAATCCTCGGCCTAATCTTCTGGTAAGTTAAGGAGCAAAATGGATTTCTGTGAAGAAGAGAACGTTTGCGATTTAAAAACGCATTTCCACTGGAGCACTCACTGTAAGAGGGAGAAGTGGCCCGATAATATTCTGCATTATGATGAGACAGTAATCCTGCCTATCATGGACGTGCTCAGCTGTTGCAAGCCCATCCTGCTCCCTTTAGCAATCATGCTAATCTTACTTTTCCATTACTCATGAGGTATACTAGCGTGTAACAAAATAATTCATCCGCACTCCAGGCTTGTCATCCGAGGCTTCATAATGTGAATTTAGATACAGTTGCTGTGTATGCTCGCATAAATGCCCATCCTCATCCTCATCCTCATCCTCATCCTCTGCCGTACATGCGGTCATACTCAACCTTTATGCGTCGCGTAGTGCAACTGCACAAAGCGTTCTGTTTTGTTGTTGGCTTTCGTATTACGAATTAAACAAATACGAACAGAGGCATTCTGTATTGTCATTCTGTATTGTCATTCTGTATTGTTATTGTGTATTGTTATTCTGTATTGTCATTCTGTATTGTCATTCTGTATTGTCATTCTGTATTGTCATTCTGTATTGTCATTCTGTATTGTCATTCTGTATTGTCATTCTGTATTGTCATTCTGTATTGTCATTCTGTATTGTTATGCTGTATTGTCATTCTGTATTGTCATTCTGTATTGTCATTCTGTGTTGTCATTTGGTATTACTAATGAAACAAATACAGAAGAATTCTGTGTTTGTCATTCTGTATTACGAATGAAACAATAAAGAAGAATTCCGTGTTTGTCATTTGGTATTACTAATGAAACAAATACAGAAGAATTCTGTGTTTGTCATTCTGTATTACGAATTAAACAAATACAGAAGAATGTTGTATTTGCAGTTCAATATTACTAATGAAACAAATACAAACAGAAGCATTCTGTATTTGTCGTTGGCTTCCTCTGTTTTACTAATGAAAAAGGAAGAGAGAAAAAAAAAAAAGTAGAGCAGCCCGGGTTGAGAGATGAACCGAGGGCCCCGATGAGTCAATCTGGCCCCGGCGGGAACAGAAGAGGACGATGACTTTCAGCAGCAGCAGCGCTCGTTCCCCGTCTGCCTCCCAGAGACAGACTGCAACAGGAGGAGGAGCGCAAAACAAGACGTCTCCCGGCGCTCAGGAAACAGTCTGCGCTCGGACAGCAACCTAATGATATTCCACCGCTGTTTGTGTGCCACCGTGATCCATGGGTTTAGACGTTTAAGTGCCGCAATACATTTTTGCCTGGTGTGTCTTTTGCGAATGTATATATCCATTACTCCTCGAGGGCACCGACTGTTTTCCATTTTCGCCTCCGCATCAAACGCAACCGTCTGTAAATCCTCCGCGCCAATTTAGCTGACAACCAAATTGGACCACAAGAGGGATTCAATTTGTTCCCGGGATTCTGCGGCGTTCCAAAGTATTTCCATCACAATGTGCGATGTCTACACGCCACCGACGACAACAACGACAACGACAACGGCGGCGATAATTCCCGTTTTTTTCCGTGGCCCCCGCTTGTATTACACATATCCGTATCTGTTCGTTTAACGGGAAATAATGGTGTTTATCTGCCGCAAAATCACATCAGTGGTGTCTTTATGGTCGGGTGGGGGGGGGGGGGGGGGGGGGGGGGGGAATAGGAGCACAAAATCTTTTTTTAATTTTAAACGAGCATTTGCTTGGTAATCTGCTAACACAGCAGATTCAGAACGGCAGTAAGGTGAACGTCTCGACGAACTCAACAATTAGAGTATTTTATTTGTGCATTTGTCTTTAAGTTATAGCCAGTTTACAGGTAACACGCTTTAATTCATCCCAGTAAGGCCTGTAACACAAGTTGATAAGAGATAAGATAAGATAAGATAAGATAAGATAAGCTAGAACTTTATTAATCCCGACGGAAATTCTTGTGCCAGGTTGCATAGCAATACAATAAAACAATATTAAGTTTTTAAAACGGAACTGTTAGTTAGAAAGTGTTATTTGACGGTGACGGTGACGGTGGGTTGGGCGGTGACGGTAACGGTGACGGTGGTGTTGGGCGGTGACGGTGACGGTGACGACGGGTGACGGTGACGGGGCGGTGGTGTCAGTCGCACCACCGACGGGCGGCCTCGTTGGGACATTCGTTTTGACCCGCGCTCGCAATAATTAGCACGCGACACAACTCAACCTCTGAAGTTCCTTTATTCTCCACAACTTTCGACTCGGTCTGCAGTCCCCCCCTCCCCCCCTCCCCTGCCGCTCACCGCTAACACACGTGCTAGCTAACACCCAGGAACACGTGTAGCATCGCAGGCGACGCGTGCGGTAGTGTCTCTAAAATTAGCTTTGACACCGCATTGTCATTCCGAAATCGTTGCGGGGATCAATCGCACGCAGAGGCCTCGTACGTCGTTCCAAGTGTCAAACCTGCCGCCACCAGACAACTTATTTCCAAAGAATTAAATTAACACACGGAAACGTCGTCTACTTTTCAGCATTAGCTGCTCCGACGGGGAGTGAGTTGATAGCCGCTTTCTCTCAGACGAGGGACTCTCTCTGTGCCCACGAAGGACACTTTTCTTTTTCCGTTTGAAAGAAGATTCATTTGATCCATTATGCTCAAATTCATCACGACAAACTCTTGTGGATCATGACAGCGTTTCCCTTGGAGTTCACGAGTTATATTTAAAGCGCAAAGTTCAGCGGAAAAAATGTCTTGCTCCGGCTCTGTCGGAAACGTACAGTAGAAAACATTATCTTGAGGAAGAACTACTCTTCCGATCAAATCCGTACAACTGCCGTATATGCGTATGCAAACAGTGCAGCACACACACGCACACACACACACAACACACACACACACACACACACGCCGGGGGTAATTTGAGAGGCAGTGACCAGGGTTAAAGACACTAGCTGGCTGGAGGTTTTGACTAAGGTCAGCTCTATTCCAGGAGCAGACTGCCAGACTTCTGGAGCCTCGCACAGGAAATGACAGACAAACACAGACAGACAGACACGCAATGACAGAGAGGGAGAGAGAGAGGAAGAGGGAGAGAGAGGAAGAGGGAGAGAGAGGAAGAGGGAGAGAGACAGATGGAGAAGGAGAGAGAGAGAGATAGGGAGAGAGAGACAGAGAGGAAGAGAGAGAGACAGAGAGACAGAGAGAGAGGAGAGAGAGAGAGAGATAGGGAGAGAGAGGTAGAGAGAGAAAGAGAGAGAGAGAGAGATGGAAAGAATCTTCTGGACGCTTTCTGCCCACACAATCACACAACGAGAAGGTTCTCCCCTATTGCCCTATTGTGGGTGGGATGGCTCCTTGTGGTCATTGGTGTGTGTGTGACCCGTGTGTGTGTGTGTGTGTGTGTGTGTGTGTGTGTGTGATGGTGATGTGTGTGTTGTGGTGTGTGTGTGTGTGTGTGTGTGTGTGTGGTCGTGTGTGTGTGTGTGTGAGGCCACAGGGTTTGACACGGAGGCCTGAATGAGATTTCCGTTAAGTCAGAGTTCCGGTTGGAAGCAAACACAGATCTCCTCATGGGGAGTACACTATATGTGTGTGTGTGTGTGTGTGTGTGTGTGTGTGTGTGGTGTGTGGCACGCCCTCACGATTGTGTGTGTGTGTGTGTGTGGTGGTGTGTGTGTGTGTGTGTGTGTGTCTGCAAGTCTTGTTTTTCCCTCATCTTGAGTAGCTAATCATTCATTCATTATGCATATTGCAGACTACAGAATGCCTGAATAAGAAAACAAATATATATGAAAAATATCTTTTGCAGGAGAGAGGATAAGGGTGACTTGTCCATTCAACACGTCTGCCAATATTACTCTCCATTACTTAGAATTGATTTGGACGCTTTAAAACGTTTAAAGTCTCAATCAGTGCCTGATCAAAACTCTAACATGTAATCCATAATCAAGCTTTGGCCCCTTGTCCTCTCAACATTTGAATTAAAAATGCTTGGAACTCTGCGGTCCTTCACATGGTTCCACGCCGCGGGTTATTTTGGTCCCGGCTCCCTGGAACGCAGTATTTGCATAGAAATTGAGTGTGCACTCTCTCTCTCTCTCTCTCTCTTCTCTCTCTCTCTCTTCTCCCCCACACCTCCCTCTCTCTCACCTCTCTCTCTGTCTTTCACCCTTACTCTCGCTCTCTTTCTGCCTTCTCTCTCTTCCTCTCCCTCCCTCTCTATCTCTCTCCCTCTACCTCTCTTTCCACCTTCTCTCTCTCTCTCTCTCTCTCTCTCTCTCTCTCTCTCTCTCTCTCTCTCTCTCTCTCTCTCTCCCGCTCTCTGTCTGTCTTTGAGTTTCGGACGAGGGAAGTGGCTCTTTCTTCTGTTGACATGTGATTATTTACAGCTGCTCTCCACCTGTTTCCCCTCCTGGACGGTCGTTATGTTAATTTGAGACTTTTATACTGAGATTAAATCAGCCGCTGGGAATGATGTCGGCTCGGTTATATGTGTTCCGTGATACTGGTGCTGGTGGTGGTGGGTGTGGTGAGTAGTGGTGGTGCTGGTGCTGGTGGTAGTTAGTGGTGGTGGTTGGTGCTAGGGTGGTAGGGTGGTGGTATGGGTGGTGGGGTGTGGTAGGTATGGGTGGTATGGGGTGGTGGTTGGAGGTAGTGGTGGTAGGGGTGGTGGGGTGGTGGTGGTAGGTGGAGGTGGTGTAGCTCCCTGGCTGCCTGCTAATTGGTCCGCTGCTGTCGTGTCGTTAAGGAAAGACCTAATAGGCTGCCATTGTGATGAGCTGATTGGTGCCTTGTGTTGGAGGCTGACACCACTGACACCTCCGTCACCGTGTGTGTGTGTTATGTGTGTGTGTGTGTGTGTGTGTGTGTGTGTGCGCTCATAGTCTGTCTCGTGTCTCTGTGTGTGTGCAACGTGTGTGTGTGTGTGGTTGTGTGTGTGTGAGTGTATGTGTGTGTCTCTGTGTGTGTTTGTGTCTGTCTGTGTGTGTGTGTGTGTGTGTGTGTGTGTGTGCTCGTGTGTGTCTGTGTGTGTGTGCACGTGTGTGTCTGTGGAGTGGTATGCTGTGTGTCTCTGTGTGTGTTTGTGTCGTCTGTGTGTCGTGTGTGTGTGTGTGCACGTGTGTGTCTGTGTGTGTGAATGTGTGTGTGTGTGTGCACGTGTGTGTGTGTGTGTATGTGTGTCTGTGTGCATGTCTGTGTCTGCCTGCGTGTGTCTGATGCATTGAGCGAATGTCAGTTTGAGCTGCCCGGCGGGCCAGACGGCCAGACAAGAAGCGGTGTGTGTGTGTTGTGAGTGCGAACCGTATCCCATAATTTGGACAAAAACACCAAATAGTCACTGGAAGATGAGTTGTGAAAGGAAGAAGGAAGATGACCTCCGGGGGAAAGACAAATATTACACAAAGAAATGCACTCTCTCTCATTCACTCACACACACACACACACACACACACACACACACACACACACACACACAATGAAACTCAAAAGCAGAGCGAGCCTCATTCCCCGCAATGTGATTTGTTTCCCCACCAAACTCACTCGCTCGCTGAGGACGCTTTCAAGATGAATGGTTTCTAATACGGATCCAACCTCGTTTGCCCGTCGCCTCATAAAAGGCCGCGGACGCTCGCTCTTCATCAAGCGACGGCTCAGACAGAGTTGTTGTAACCTCAACTCAGACATCGCTCCAGCCGGGCTCCAGCCGGCCCAGCCTCCGCGACATCGTTTGGGTTTGTGTACACCTGATGGATTCATTGTGTACGTTCGATTTACATTTACGTTTACATTTGGGGCGTTTGGCAGACGCTTTTATCCGAAGCGAGTTACAAACAGTACATGTGTTGCTGTGGTACATAAAGATTGCGAGGGACAACAGTAGAACAAGTTTCATAATTGCTAGGCTTGCCTGCCATAATAGCTGGGATGAGAGCAGAAGTGCCATTCTGAGGCACGTTACCGACATCTAAGAACATACAATATGTGCTCAGCAACGCCAAGTAACGATTAACAATAATGCCGAGATGTGCAAACACGCAAGTTAGTGCTCGGGATTGCAGATGGAAGGCGTGGAGTCGCAGGTAACTCTGAACAGGTGGGTCTGAGTCCCGCGGGGAAGCCGGTGAGCGACTGCTGAGCGACTCAGCCGGGAGCTCATTCCACCACCGCGGTGCCAGAACAGAGAAGCGGTGTCCGTTGTTCCACGCTCCCGCATAAATGTGGCTCTCCTGGGGCTCCTCCCAAAGGACACAGGCAGGATGGTCGGTGAATAGTCTGGTTTATTATAATGTTTGTCAAATGACAGACAGAGCAGGTGGTGCACAGGCTTAGCATGCTGTGTGTGTGTGTGTGTGGTGTGTTGATGACTGGTTTAACCTGTGGTGCACTGATTAGGGTGCAGCCCCCCCCCCCCCCCCCCCACCCCCCAGTTTCTAACTGGGCCAGACGAGGCTAATTAAACCAGCCGCCGAACACACACACACACCACAATAATGTAGTGTCTAAGGTGGACCTTGACCTACCCCATGTGTCGGACGTCACCGTAAGTCGATTTGGAGTTAAAAAAAACGAACTAACCAGAGTGATGTATGCATGCAACGTGCAAACCCTCCCATTAGCCAACCGCAAATATGTTTTTATGTATTTAGTGCCGCATTCATGATGTCAGAGCATGACCTCTGCCCCCTGGGAATGTGTTCCTGGTGCTCCTGACTGTGGGACTTACACAGAAAGAACCATTATGTCTCTAGACCGTAAGTCAGTGGTCACGCCTGATGCTCAGGACGTGATAAATATTGCACATCCCACCCCCAGAGAGACACAAAGGGTTTCCTACTGGAAAAGGCTCGGCCTAGTTCCTCTGTGAGGCATCCGGGAAACATGTAAATATGAATGAGAACATATTGAGACGGGTGTCACAAGAGAGAGACAGGGAGAGAGAGAGAGAGGGAGAGAGAGTAAGAGTGAGCGAGAAGAGAGAGAGAGTAAGAGTGAGCGAGAGAGAGACAGCGAGAGAGAGAGAGAGGGAGAGAGAGAGAGAGGGAGAGAGAGAGTAAGAGTGAGCGAGAGAGAGCGAGCGAGCGAAAGAGAGAGGGAGAGAGAGAGTAAGAGTGAGCGAGAGAGAGAGACAGGGAGAGAGAGAGGGAGAGAGAGAGTAAGAGTGAGCGAGAGAGAGAGAGAGCGAGCGAAAGAGAGAGGGAGAGAGAGAGTAAGAGTGAGCGAGAGAGAGAGAGGCGAGAGAGAGAGAGCGAGTGAAAGAGAGAGGGAGAGAGAGAGTAAGAGTGAGCGAGAGAGAGAGACAGAGGGAGAGACTAAGAGAGTGAGAGAGTAAGAGTGAGCGAAAGAGAGAGCGAGAGTAAGAGAGAGAGAGAGAGAGAGAGAGAGAGATTGAGAGAGAAAGGGGGAGAGCTCATAAATGTGTCAATGGAGCAGCAAGGCTGTGATAATGTAATAGTCTTTGTCTTGATAATGACATCATTTCCTTCCGCTCACTCTCTGCACTCATTTGCATGTTATTGTCTGAGAGGCGGTGTCCGGGATGGATGCTGCGTTTGCTTCCTAACCAAGCTCTCTTCATTTGACTAAACTGAGGAATCAGTACCGCCCGCGATATTCTCTCTCATCAGTCTTTTCCTCAGACTTCCTGTTCTTTCTATTAATACCCAATTTCTCATCATAAATGTACAACAATATGCTGCAGTGATAGTCGTGCTAGTAGTCGTGCCGCTGAATATTATACTCTGCTACCAGAGCACAATGACAAATATGTGTATTAGGTTTCTAGGTAGGGTTCCAGGTAGGGGGTTAGCATCCAGCCTCGATTCAAAATCGAACCTGTTGCTCGCTTAAGACAACAGACAATAGTGCCGGGTAGGCAACACTCACTCAGCGCATTCCACTCGGCTGACCATATTTGCGTATTCGCACTCTCACCCTTTTTTGAAGCACTTCCTTCCCTTTGGTTCCCCCGTGTGAAGAGGGTTCCCGGGAGAAAGCGACGGAGGACCACTTAAAGATGCGGTCACAGAGGTCTCTCCCCCCCCCCCGCCCCCCCCCCAGCTGGAGAGCAGAGGTGGACCAGGGTGTGTGTGTGTGTGTGTGTGATGATGGAGGTGAAGGTGTCGTGCCTCTCTGTGGGCCTCTCATCAACTCAAGTCAACTCGACGAGAGAGACGATAGCTTGAGAAGCCACCAGCCCGCCGCGACCTGTGAGAGGAAGATGGTGATCAACTCCTTTTCTCTGGCTTTTGTGAATTTTGGGGAAGTAGCAGCGATTTGAATAAAGTAAACTACTTGGATGTTGGGATGGCACTTTAAAACGGTCCTTTCTGTTCTTATTCTCGCTGTTCTCGTCCGAGCAATTTTGCCGTCAACCTGGCAATTATGAACGCTTGAAACCCGTTCTATTCTAATCTTCATGTACCCTGCTTATCTCACTCTTTTTCCCGACATATGTACTCATTGTAAGTTGCTTCGGGGGTTAAAAGCATCCGTCTAACGCGCTAAACGCTACAGCGGCGTCGCGGTTTCCGATGTTGGACTCCCCGGGCGAAAGGCACCGGGTTCGGTTCCCCCCGAGCAACCAAATTAAATTGTAAACGATGATTGACTATAACGATCATAACAGTCAATCGCGGCAGGAGCAAGGGTTTTTTTTTTTCTCATCGAATTAAAAAAAGGTTTCTCGTTAGACCCGTTCCAGACGTGCTCCGAGAACGAATGAATGAATGATATATGAGTCCTATATATATATATATATCCTACGTATGAGTTCTATGACTTATACATCACGTGGGGAGTTTCCAGCTCCGAAGGCGTAGCATCAGCTCCGACGCGGCTGCGGAGTTAATCTACGCCGCGCGCCCTTCCTCATACCCTCTGCGTCGCGAGCAGCAAACGCACACCTGGCATACAAAACGCCGCTCATCGGAATGTGCTCTCCGTCCTCGGGACAGAGACTAAAGAGCGCTAAAAATAAAACGTACGAGAGGATATGCTCTTTTATTTGTGTTCCACGCATTAGAGCCCACGAGTTCGTCCATGTGTGTGAGCGAGAGAGGGGGGTGTTGGTGTTTTATTGAGACGGGCGCTCCACCCGAGGCGTGAGGGCGGCGAGGCTTCGGAAGAGGCAGACGGACGGAGGAGGGTCAGGCTATATTACGTGAAGTGTGATGCGAATGTTCTCCGGGATAATCGCAGGACGCGCGAGGACTGTCGATTGTGTCGCGTTTTGATTTTAATTTGACGCCGCCGCCGCAATATTTACACCGCTTCGGTGTTGCCACGCATTTCAACGCAGGCCTTTATTTTCATTGCTCGGTATTTTTAGTCGAATACTTTGGTGACATTGCCGCGTGTTGTGTTGCGCTGACCAAAGTTAGACCGATGTCTGCCAATGTTCTGCTACACGCTTTGCACCAAAAAAAAAAGAAAAAAAAGACGAACAGACACGACAAATCCACCCTGGTCCAAACCGCCCCCGCGAGCCAAAGTGTTTTTGGTTTCGTTTTGGTGGAGACGACACAAGGGAAGGGAATTTAAATGGCAGTGTGTGTGTGTGTGTGTGTGTGTGTGTGTGCCAGTCCGGCATCAAGGTTGCATCCGGCCCAGACTGCCATGTCTGCCGGACCACGCGCAAACATGCAGACCCTCCCTCTTTCCTGACACAACGCGACTGAAGCGAGTGGCAGAGCTCTGCCAAACCTCGGTCCCAACAGCACGGCGTGGTGGCGGCGGTGGTGGTGGTGGCGGCGGCGGCGGTGGTGGCGGCGGTGGCGGCGGTGGCGGCGGCGGTGGCGGTGGTGGCGGAGTGCGACCAGCAGCTCTTGCCAAACAATCGTTGTGGCCTTAATCGCTTGGAAGAGCTCTGCTCTGTCTCCGTCTCCCCTTTCATCCCCAGCAGCTGTAAATAAACGACTAATTTAGGGAACAAAGTCAAGGGAAACTGGCGATCGTCTCCTGGAGCAGAAGTGAGAGTCGAGTGGTGGGTGGCGGCATGTGTCCATGATTGGGTGGTAATGGTAGCGCAGCGCAGGGGCAGGGGCACCCGTTGGCTAAAGCTGATGATGATGGCCCCCGCTAATCCTGGGCAGGCTAAACCATGAGGGCCACATGGTAAGTGCTTATGGGTATCGGTGGGCGGTTATGTTGTTGTTGTTGTTGTTGTTGGGGGGGTGGTGGGATTTGTAACTCCGCTCACGGGGGGGCTTCACCGATTCAGCGGCAGATGTCGGATTAGTAGAACCCCTGAACCTGAGGAATATAGAACAGCGGGCCGTGGGTGAGCGCTCCTGCTAGCGTCACCGGCAGCAGCTAACGATAATGTTAACGATGCTGACGACGTCGTTATCGCCGAGCGCGTGGATGCTAACGTAATCGTTTTTCTGAGCGGGAGCGTCCGCGGCGCCACTGTTGTCACAGGCGGGATCAACGTCACCGGCCGTTGACATTTAAATCTTTGCCGTCGTCATCACCATTGGGTTCGTCTTCGTAAACATTTCCGTCCAAGCCAAGTGCTGTCTTCTGCACTTTTGCGGACAAGAAATAGCAAGCGTCGCTCGTCCTTACAATGACAAAGCACTTTGTGGAAGACCTGATTAGCATTCACCGGCTGGAACACACACACACACACACACGCGGAGGGTCGAAGGTCATCAGTTAGGGCTTTGGCAGGAGACAAGACTTAAGTCTCCTGCCAAAGCCCTGAACGATGACCTTTGACCTTCGGTGTTTTCTGCTGAAGAATGCTGCCCCTGTTGTCGAAGGTGTCAGTCACATCACTTTACACAGGAGGGTAGAAGAGAAAAACTCCATCGCTTTACAATCAAGGAAATCTATCACGTGTACGGTACACATGTGATAGATTAGTTGTGAGTGTAAAAGCCCAGTAGGAGCGAGGAGAGCAGGATGCAAATTCATGCAACAACAACAACAACAACAACAACAAACAACAACAATAAAAACAGATTTTCTCTTCTCTTTCTAAAAATACCTGTCTTGCTCGAGGTCATCACATCTCCCTCAGCAGTGAGTCATCAGCGCGTTTCACTCCGTCCGTCCGTCCGAGGGATCGGCCCTCCGCAGGGAGCAGCAGACAAGATGTGTCAGTCAGCATCTCTCTCTCTCTCTCTCTCTCTCTCTCTCTCTCTCTCTCTCTCTCCCGCTCACACACCTAAGGGGAGCAGGCGGCCTCGGAGCTGTGCAGCTTTGTGAGACAAATTATTACATTAAAGATGGCTGCCAGTTTATCCTTTGATCTCAGCTCGACTACTCGTCTCTGGATTATCTGGGGGGGGGGGGGGGTGGAGTAGAAGTTCTCATCATCTTCTGCGTCGAGACGTCCAGGCTCTCTCATGCAACAATCTCCTCCTCCTCCCCGCCCCCCCCCCCCCCCCCCCCCCCAAAAAAAAGTAAACTGTAAACTGTAGAAGCAAGTAAAGCATTCCGACTCGCGGGTTTGAGTTAAACCTGCACGGTGCACGTTTTTCCCATGAGCGACCTCTAGCGGCTGGGGTCGTACAGCTACAATTATAGCGATGTTATTTTCCCCACAGTGCGGATAAAGTGGACCAAAAATATATATCGATTTATAGAGAAAAGTTCCCTGGCTTGATGGACCCGTGGACGGCTGCGTTTTTTACTTTTGAGAAACTCTCTAGTTCAGCAATTTTTTTTTTCTTTGGAGGAAATTGCTGCGGCAAAAAAGTTACACATTGCAAGTTTAAGTTTGAGGCGATGGGTGATGCATCCGGAGCTATGTTTGGCGGTAAATAAATAATTGTTGCTTTATTTACCAGAGCGCAAGAGCATTAGCAATTTTACCATTTGTTGACTCAGAGATGATTGATTCATTCTGTCGGCATTGTTTACATCTCCCCGACTCATAAATAGAGGAATAGATTGTCTTGAGTGACCCCTGCAGGTGGAAACGGCCGCAGACCAACACACACTGGTTTTATCCAGAGATAGACCACCGAGATGATCCCCCCCATTCCCTCTCTTTCAAAAGTGCTGTTTTTAAACTCCATAACCTCATAATGCAATGGCCTTTTAGAGATGTAGTCAATGGAAACATTATTCCGGCATCAAGCGAATGCCCTCTCTTATGGAAGTTACAAATAATAAACCAACACATTTTTAGCAATAAGTCACGATGATGACTGACTCCTCTTTTCCACACGATACATTCACACACAGATCACCGACAGAAGCCATCAGGGCGGAAAAAATAAAACTAAATACTACGATGATGATGATTACGAGGAGAGGAACGCCGGGCCCGGCCTCGGCTCCTAAAGCCCTCCTACGCCCGCCGTACAGCCGACGCTAACACTTTCTTTGCGGATAATGACGGCGAAGCGCACACACACACACACACACACACACACACACACACACACACACACACACACACCCAAAGAAGCATCCGTCACGGAAGCTCCACGTTTTTTAGCCTTCATGGCTTCATGGCTTCATGGCTTCTTCGCGCTAATCCCCGGGAGCGGTGCGCAAATGGGCCTTTAATCAAAACACGTCGGGCGCCGATAGTTCACTCCACGCGCGTAGGAAGTGAAGTAGTCGGGGAGGGAATTAACTGTAGTGTAAATGATATTAGCATCGTGCTAACGCAACCCTTACATTCCCCCCCCCCCCCCCCCCCCCCCCCCCCCCATAAGCTTCGAGCCAGAAAGAGGAAAAGAGAGCGATAGAGAGAGAGAGAGAGAGAGAGAGAGAGAGAGAGAGAGGACAGAGGAAGCGAGAGTGGAAGACAGAGAGCGATAAAGCCAGGGCTTTGTGTCAGTAGCCGCTAACCCGTGGCTGGTCCTGAGAGCGCACGGTTAAATCATCTGTGAAGTGTACAGTGCGCTGGCTTAGTGCTGATGTTGCACCTCATTCCACGGATGAGAAACCCCTGAATCACCCCAAGAACAGCTTGCTCAATTTCATTCCAACTCCAAATCCATACTCTTAAAATGTTGGAGAGACACACACACACACACACACACACACACACACACACACACACACTAAAACGCACAAGCATGCAAACACACACGCGCACGCACACACACACACACACGCACACACATACGTCACCCGATCTCATCGCTTTCGGAGGAACGGCGCTCCCATCCCTCTAATGGAACCGTAATTCCATTATTAATGAGAATTGATTCCGTCTTAATTGTCGCTGTGTTCTATTAGTCTGTGATCATGTTGCCTTGCTGCCCAGCCGGGCTCGGGAGGAGAAGGTGTACGAGGGAGGAGCATCGCATCCCTGCGGTCGCCGGGCAGGAGACAGAAGGGGGATCCTGCAAAGCAAATCACCGTCTCTGAGTGCAATCATGAGAGGAACACGTAATGTCGTCCCCCGGGGTCCTCGTGGTGTTTTTTGCGGTAGATGATCGTGTAGTCGTCGGAGGAGGAGGAGGAGGAGGAGGAGGAGGAGGAGGAGGAGGCCTGCCGACCTCCTGAGATTCTGGCCAAATCCGATGCTGTGACATTGTGGGGTTTTTTTTTTGTTACCTCGCCCCGGCCTTCCCTGGCCTGAAGTTGAATTCAAGTGTCACGGGAAATGGGATTGAACAATCGAGAGGCGGTGTATCATCAGCCATCTATTGCTCTTCAGGCCAATTTTCACAGTTGGAATTGGCTTTTTATATATACTAAGCTTTAAATGGCTACAGACAACGGCGGCTTGTGTCGACCAAATAACACACTTGGCTTTCACGCAAAAGGCACTAAAAGGCAAACGTAAGATAACCGGAATTGGAATTCACGGTCGCCTTTTTCCTCCAAACAAATTGGATGTTTTATGTATTACGTGGTGTACGCCATTGTATTTAAAAAGCCATATCCATATATCAGGCATGTACTCCAAAAGCCGTGAATTGATTATCATTGTTGTGGAGAGGGGGGACCTGCTTGCAAATAAAACAAGATACTGGGAATGATTAATATCACCGTCGGCGGCCTTTAGAAATACATTTGCACGCATTTATCTGTCGTTGAAACGTCAGTCCGCATTTCGCACAACGAAAACTCATGTGTCTTCGTGTTGAATGAATGAATGAATGAATGAATGAATGAACGATGTGACGTAAAAAAGTGATCCACACACACGAGCCTTACAACACAGAACACCGTTAAACAAACCACATATTTGACATTCACCGTTAGTTAGGCTGCGCCGGACGTTTATTGTTATCGCCGTCGACACCGCGTGCTTATTATGTATGTGTGCTATAAATACAGCCTTGACTTTGCTCAAGTGCAAACTGTGTTAAGACGTTATTGCGTGTTGTGGCCAATTGTGATGTTTGTGAGATGTTATTGCAAGTGAATTGAATTTGATTGAGTTGTGAAATGTTGTGACGTCACGGGTTGGGTTTGTAGTCGGGGGTGAGAGGTAAACCGGTAGTTGGGTATTATTAGGATCAGGTAAGCATGTGGTGGAGTGTAGATATGGATTAATAAAGTGTTAATAAAGTGTTTTTAAAGTTTGTCGCGCCACTTTAAATTATGGTGGTCACACGTGGGTTTCACAAAAAAGGAGAAGAAGAAAAGGGTCCAACAGGGTGGTGCTTGTGTGCTCCGAAAACTCCAGAAGCAAAAAAAAGGTTGAATCCCTGGAAACCTGCACTTCCTCGGGTCCCTCGCCAGTGAGACGCCCACCGGGTGGGAAGTCGATCGCAATGGAACGGTTGTCTGAGAAATAGTCCGGACAGTCATGCACACACATACAGAGATCCCTCAAATGTACATTTTTCATTTACATTCGGGGCATTTGCCGGACGCTTCATCCAAAGTCACTTACAATAAGTGCATTCGTCGAAAGAGTGAGACAGCAATATATCGCAGATTTGAATACAATTAAATACCGTATATATAATTATCATAAATCATCATAAATATATAAATATATATATATATATACTCTTAATGTAACATAAAGGCGTACTGTAGCCAATATATAATTTAAAAATGAAAAAACTAGCGGGGAGCTCATGTTTTAATGCTCGTTCTCTCATGACGAGAACCTTATCTGTGCTAATGTGGGCTGACTAATGTGCTCGGTGGAATGGACTTCTCCTATGCAAACGGTTACGCTTGCTACAGAGCGTCTCGCCGAAGTACGAACCCGCTCTGACGGCTGTAAAAGGAATATAAGTTCAAAAGCATAACAGGACCCCCACTAATGTGCCAACCGCAGGCAGATTGGCTACCCCCCTGTTTGATCTCACTCCCCCCCCCCCAGGATGGACACTTACAGAAAAACGTTCCTGAAAAAAAGGCTTTTTATTCTCAATATTCTCAATATAACAGAAATGTGAAGGAACACAGAAACGCACATTGTTCGGAAAAAAAGCGTAGAAAACTCCGCGGACCGCTATCCGCTCAATACGCGTGTCACGGGGGAAACGGCGCATTGTCTGTCGGAGAAGAAATGGCGTTTAATGGGCGGCTTTCAGCAGCTGTCAACACTGGAACCAGGAAATGTGTTATGAATGTTTTCATTATAAATGCTAAACCGCAGAGTGGGTTTTTTTAGTTTTTTTTTAATGGAGCCCTTTCCCCGGGTCTGAAGACGAAAAAAAAACCAGCCAATAGTACGCAGAGGACCGCAGATGAATAGAAACCGACTGTTAGCGGGTTGAAATTATGTTTTTTTAAAAATTGCACAGGAAAAAATTGTATTGTCGCATAAAAGGTAAGGAAAAAGTCGACACGTAGGAAGGCATCGGAAATGACAGAAAGGACGAGACATCCATCCACCGTCTGCAATATCTTACCGTATACATACAGCGGCGAGAACTCATTCCTGTGAAGAAAGTCGGGGGGGAAATTGACAGGATAATAGAAAATACATTTGGGAAATTGCATTCACGCGGGGAAACCACAGAAGCCGAATAACTCTATTATTAGTTTCTGCCTAATTACCATAGATAAGCAATATTGTGAAAAGCGTCTTCGGCTTATAAAAGAAAGGTCTGGTTTTTATTTGTGCGGGAGCTGAGTTATGTGATTGCGCTCCTATCAATCTGTTTAATTATTCATCCTAGACAGCCATTAATCTCACGACCTTCTCACCTGCCTGTCTGTCCGCCCGCCCACCAGTCAGTCAGTCAGTCAGTCAGTCAGTCAGTCAGTTTTCAGGCTTCTTGCAGGAGGCGGTGGAGTCCGGCGCCACTGGGATATGGGCCAACTCGCCACGAGTGTTTCCATGGCTGAGGGCTGAGATCTTTTCCGACGGTGACTCACCGCGCATCAAATATTCACAAAAAATAGCGATAGCGTGTCTAATAGAGCGAGCCAGTTCCCGCCCTCGCTCTCGTTTCCACCCGGAATGATCCCACACATAATGTACGGTGAACAGCGAACCGGAGAGGCCCTGCGCCGTTCCCATGCGTTGTCTGTAGAAAAGAAAGACAAATTCTCAATCTCACTGAAAATAAAATAGGAATATCATGGAGAGAACTCCCCGCTCCGGACTTCCACGATGGAGCTCCAATTGGCCCGCTGGGGGGGGCGGGGCGGCGGGGGAGAGTGATGTCGAGATGCAAAACACTTTCCTTATTGATTTCTTTTCCCTGCGTTGTCGGTTCTTAACTGGGCGTCCGATATAACTGCGCCGGTGGGTGAGGCGGCGGTTGGTGGAGTGGCTGGCGGCGGCGGGTGGATGTGTGTGTGTGTGTGTGTGTGTGTGTGTGAGTGTGAGACGGGGTCAGCACACCGGTAGCGGAGAGAGCGCTGCTGCCGCTGGAAACCGGGGCCTTCCTCTCATGTCCGCGCGTTTTGTATTGATCTCGACTCCTGAGGGCTTGAAACAGCGTTAGCATACAGTTATAGCGAGGAAGAGTAGACGGGCCTGCCTACGGGGGGGGGGGGGGCACACTACACTGCCTTCACAAATAATGCGTACGTCTTCCCCTCTACTTGATGCTTTCTGGCTTTTAATATCCACGTGTCTGTGGAGTCAGCCATGCAATGTATGAGCATGTCGATGATGAAAGTCTTTCATCGTTGATATTTAGCTTTAAAAGTTGGGACGGTGTTGTGATGGGATGGAAGCATCTAGCAGTTGAAGAAGAAAACTCCAAATAATGTGGGACGGAATATATAGCGGCGTACAATCTGTGCTATCCTACACATGACAAATTATAAGAACAAAACCCTATCCTGCAGCTGTCTACTGTAATTATACACCAAGACCGTGTCTCACAAAGGAATAAATAATGATCTGCTAATCATGCACCATTAAGAAAAGCATCCTTTTAACTAATGACTTTGTAAGGCATCTAAAAAAAATGACAGTCCATGAGTTAACTCATTACATGCTAACTGACTGGGTAGCATCCTCTTTAGCGACAATGGATATCTAAATGACGGATTGCTCCGGTCGGCTGATGAAAAGGCTGCCGCCTACAGTGCAAGGCCCATCATCTCATCCCATTCATTATCGCTTCCAACAATTAGCAAATGCTTGTTGCATTGTGTCGTACTCGCTGCTACCATCACGCCTGACGTTGGCTAAATAGTGTCCTGTCTGTGGTTTAACACAACCACGCTTCCTCCTCCTCCTCCTCCTCCTCCTCCTTCTTTTTCTCCTCACCATTCCTCCTTTTCATCCTTCTTCTTCTCCTCCTACTCACCACCCTGCTCCTCCTCCTCCTCTTCCTTCTCATCCGTCCTGTCCTCCTAATCCTCCTCCTCATCATCATTTCTCTCCTCCTCTTCCTTCTCATCCTTCCTGTCCTCCTCCCCCTTTGCCTCCTCATACTTCTTTTCCTCCTCCTCCTCCTCCTCCTCCTCCTCATCATCATTCCTGTCCTCCACCACCTCCTCCTCTGAAACAGTGTCCTGTCTGTGATGTAACAGAACAACATTTTGCTGAGACACCTCCTCCTTCTCCTTCCTCTCCTCTCCTCCTCCTCCTCCTCCTCCTCCTCCTCCTCCTCCTCAGGAACATCAGACCACAGATGAAGCCGTGTGATTGAGAAGCACAAGCCTTTCCCCCCCTCTGCTCTTCCTCCTCCTCCTCCTCCTCCTCTTCCTCCTCCTCCTCTGCCTTCTCATCATAATTCCTCTCCTCCTCCTCATACTTCCTCCCCTCCTCCTCCTCCTCCTTGTCATCATTCCTCTCGTCCACCGCCTCCTCCGCCTAAACAGTGTCCTGTCTGTGATTTAACAACAACATTTCGCTGAGATGCCTCCTCCTCCTCCTCCTCCTCCTCCTCCTCCTCCTCCTCCTCCTCCTCCTCCTCCTCCTCGGGAACATCAGACCACAGATGAGGCCATGTGATTGAGAAGCGTCAGGCTCTCTCTGTCTACACTGATAATTCAGCTTTAATCTGCACGTTGCAGGCAGTGCCCAGTGACTGCGTGCCAGGTTTACTCCCAGTTGGCCCGTGTTATCACCGCAGAGCAAACAAACAAACACACATACACACACACACACACGCACACACACACACACACACACACACACACACACACACACACACACACACACACACACAGTGCTGGATATAACCTGAATTAGAGCACAAGGGGTTATCTGTGGCGTTAAGGAATAGTTTTTTGTTGACATAATACTGGACCCAAATAAACACATAAGCAGCAAACTGGTCGCATACACAAACAAAAAGAACTCTATCACAACAGAAGCGTGGAATTAATAGAGTTTTTTTTTCATTTTCAATCTTGTCAGTTCAGGTTTTATTAAAGCTGGTGATGAACGTGGTTCTCTGACTGGTAGTCAACAGGAGGTAACCAAACCACTGTGCACAATTCCCAACCTTCCCAGGGCTATCCCAACCAGTGCCTCGTAGACGGACTCAATCCATGCTCTGGCGTGGGTCATTTAAAAGGTGCTATGTAACGTAAAACAAATGCACTGCGCTCATAAAAAGCCCAAATACTGGCTTCTCCGACAACAACAACAACAACAACGACAACATTACAGCCGGATGTTCTCCATTGGAATTCCCATTCCGGGTCGGATCCGGGTCTGTTTTTTGTGTTTGTTTTTTTGTCCGTGTGATTCACAAATCTCCGAGTTGACTCCGCGCACTCACTGGCCGTTTCAATACACGGGGGTTGCCAGATACGAAACAAACATATCCCCTCTTACAAGACTCATTGACAGCAATAACAGTCTGTCGGCCCTGCCCTGTGATGCTGAGGGACACAGTATCTCCACTTTAATCAGGTACAGACTTAGCTTTGATCACATCCCAGTTTATGCCATTTAATGTTGTCGTGGGCTTGTAAAGGCAGATTGTGGTGTGTGTGTGTGTGTGTGTGTGTGTGTGTGTGTGTGTGTGTGATAATCATTTATGTCGTTTAACTCATCAAAAATGTATACGCAGCATGTGTTGAACATTACAGCGTGCATACAAGATCTGAATAAGTCCAATAGTGTTCACTTTAGCCGCATTTAAAATACAAATTAAGTACAGTGTGTGAGTCTTGCATGTGGATACCGTTTCTTCACAGGAGGGAAAACGACGATAAACAGATCCGGGGGAATAAAACGGGCTTCCTATTTTCAAATCATTTAGGGCTAATGGAAGGAAGGGCGAAACTGCATTAATCAGTCAAAATAAATGTGCCTCGGATGTCTGAAGGCTGAGGTGTGAGGAAAGGTGCTTTGATTTGAAGGTGTTGCTCTGCTGCTTTGTTTGCGGTGCTTATTTATATTCATGCAAATTGATATTCGGGGAAAAGTCATATTAATCGTTCTGTCAAACAGTGAAAAGTTCTGCAGAAATTCTTTCTTTTTTTTTGACGACTCAATTTGTTTTCTTTTCCCCGTGTCATGTTTGGTTTTATGTAATCGGCAGATAACCGCAAAACAGTTTAGTTTGTTCCCCATTAAAACATTTATATTCTCTTAATGTTTGAATGTTTGAATAAAATTATTTGGGGGGTTTTTGTCTAAAGTTGCAAAAATGGAAATCAGTCAACGGTTGCCATTTTCCTGATATTAAAAAGCCACATTTAAAAGAAATCTCTGTGCAGCCAAAGTCGCAGGATGTCCACATGGAGTCACAGACTCTGGAATCATGTGGTTAAGAGGAAGAGTTTGGAGACATTGAGCACAAAAAGTGCAAACTACTTGACGTGGTATTACTTTAAAACGCTTTAAGTCCCTGCTCTGTACGCACACTTTTAAAGAGCTTACTTCCTATCTTACATGCGTTTTTCTAAGTATATTTGCTCACAGCTTAAACTCCAAAATGACAACGTTTTACGTTTGAGAGAGAGAGAGAGAGAGAGAGAGAGAGAGAGAGAGAGAGAGACAAAGTTTTATTCTGTGTTGCCCTCTATGGTGCAATACAGAATGTATTATTATTATTATTATTATTTCAGGGCAAGCCACCAGTTTACAGTATAGCCAGGATCCCACTGTACAACAGCAGTCCTACAACAGTTTCACAGTCGTGTCATCAGCAGACGTCATCAAACGTCGCTGGAAGTGGTGAAAAGGTCGTATAAAATACACCATTTATTTTCAGTAAATAAAATACGACAACGCAAAGGATATATTCAGCTACAATGACATAATATGACACAAGATCAGGATAAGGAAAGTCTCCGGTAGTCTTAGACCTTTACCTTTTCCAATCTATTGTCCAGTCAATGTTTTGAGCTTCCCTGCAGTATTTCAGGAATGTCGTGAACGCTCCCCATTGGGGGGGGGGCGGTCCGCGCCTCTCCACGAGGAAAATGTCACGGGCCTCGGGTAGAACGTCCCACACAAAGCACTATACACCGGATTGTATACGATAAACACAATGAAAAGTATTGCTCCTGGGGCACTGTGTTCCTTTTAAATGTAGTCATACTAATAACAAAGAATTCACCGGTAGAGAGAGAGAGAGAGAGAGAGAGAGAGAGAGAGAGAGAGAGAAGGCCTCCGCTTATTATGAATGAATATAGTGTGTGAATTATTTATTATATCTGTGTCGGCGCAACTCTTTTGACTTTCCCCGTGTAGAAATTACCTGGCATTTTGATATAGTTCAGTTAAATGCCAAGGATCAGAAATTAATGAGCAAAGCAATTTATTGACCCCCGAAGCGTGACTTCCGCCGGCGCAGGAGCCTCTCCCATCGGCACCGCCGGCAGAAATAACAGATGATGGGAAATTAATCACTCTGTTTCAGCTCCTTTGTCACCGGGCGGCATGCAATTATCCTGCCGCGATACGTACAGTATATATATATACTTGATGCTGTATAGATGTATGGACGTATGTACGTACAAATGTATGTACTGTATGTATGTATAAGATAAGATAAGATAGAACTTTATTAATCCCGAAGGAAATTCTTGTATGTATGTATGTACTGTATGTATGTATGTACCGTGTGTACGTATTATATATGCATGTACGCATGTATAGGTTAAATTACAGCTACATACTGTACATATTCATATGGTCTTATTCATGAGCAATGCATTTACTAAATGAGGTTGAATTGTGTACACATTTCTGATTGCCCTCATATGCTCTGTTGAATACGCAGATATTCATTATGTTTCCTTCTGAAAGGCTTATCATCCATTGTTGAGATGACATACTATGACATATATTTGCACATTTTATGTACGGCGCTCGCTGAGAGAACGTGGCTACTAAACGTGGAAGAACAGAAAGTATAAAACTATACTTTATTGTGTTTATCTTCTAACAACCCCATAATATGTTTCAAACACTGCTTGAATTATACATCCCCACTCGCACATGACTGGTTTGCGAAGGCATCAATTAAAACGGCAGCAACACGCACACACGCACACACACACACGCACACACACACACACACACGCACAACACACACAACACACAACTGTCGTCAAACTCAAACAGACCAAATTAAAGGCGTGCTTAAAGGAAGATTTCTTCCTCGCCGGGTTCCTCTAAGTAACTCCAATACTACTTTACAAAAGTACACATGAAATGTTTAAGTGACTTGAAGATAAGGTTCCCTCAAGAAGCCGCTCCTGGTTCCCGTGGTGATTTTCTGTCAGACATCAAAGAGGAATCCAATTAGGACTCGTTGGCTGAATTAAACACTCGCGCTTTTTTCATCTCCCGCCCCCTTCATCCATTTCCCTACGCTATAGATCTCCCTTCCGTCTGACGGCCGTTCACTCGCTCAAATAAAATACTCAAGTCTGAGCACAAAGTCCTCTTGTGAGTTTTAGTGTGAAATTAAACTTGCCGGTGGTTCGCCTTAAATCTTCGAAAAAAAAGGTTCGTCCAAAAAAAAGGTTTTCTCAAAACTTTCTGATTTGAAAAGTACTTGGTGGTTTTGTACAACGTCGTCCATGTCTAATGTGTTTGCCGCGGTGTGTTATGACCCAGAGAAGTATGCATACTGTACTAACGTACAATTTGTACCAAAGTATAATTGAAAAAGTGTTTTTTTAGTGGCGGGGGTGGGGAGGGGGTGTGAGACGGGGGAGTGGTCGTAAAAGAGTGGGGGGGGACAAAATCAATCTTCTTGATTTTAAAATCGTGACCGAATGATTTATAAATTCATGAAGCGGCATTCAGTGGCTGTCCTTGACATCTGTTCCTCCTCCCCGCAGGTCTGAACTGAATGCATTTTATGGCACACAATTAGAGAGAGCTTCACAAACACACACACACACACACACACACACACGCACAAACACACACGCACAAAAACACACACACACACGAAACCCTGCCTGCATATGTTCTGCCAATGCCTCTGCGGTTGAATAGATGTACAGTATATAGATTATCCTACGGCTTCCTACAGCGGTCGTACAAACAATGCACACCCGATTTATGTATCCATTATTTTCTATACTGCCCATTGGGTGAGAGGGAGGGTGAGAGAGAGAGAGAGAGAGAGAGAGAGAGAGAGAGAGAGAGAGAGAGAGAGAGAGAGAGAGAGAGAGAGAGAGGGGGGGGGAAGGGGGGGAGAAAGACAGAGAGGGGAAGGAGAGGGAGGAAGAGAGGGAGAGAGATGGAGAGAGGGAGAGATATTGTGTGTGTTTGTGCGTGTGTGTGTGTGTGTGTGTGTGCATGTGTCTAGTTGTGTGTGTGTTCCTCCCAATACGTTTCCAACATTATTATCTCTTCCAGTTCAAAGCCCCAAACGGCCTTTCAAAAGAGAAAATGTCCTCCCCTCCCCTGAACTTTCTTCCTTTTTCTTTTTCTGGATGACAACACAGACACATCACAGGTGCATTCCATTGTGATGCGCACACCACCACCACCACCACCCCCAGCACTACCACCACCACCACCACCACCCCCAGCACCACCACTACCACCACCTCCACCACCACCACCCCCAGCACCACCACCGTGCCGCCATGCATCGACGGTGCATAAGTCACATCCACCCAGGGCACCGTCAGGGGTGTAGCACTGTTATGAAGACGTTGTCGCCCCGAGGTGGAGGAACTACAGAGGAGCTCCTCCTCCGCCCGCTGGCGTCGGCAGGCGGAGGAACGACTCTCCGACGGTCCCGCTCGGCTCTCCTGAGGGGAATCTCATGAATATATTTAGGAGCGTTAAACCGTTTTTTAAAAAGGGGGGGGACCTGCTTTGCATGCGCACAGTTTAATCATTACAATGCAAATTACACGGGCGGGATGTTAAATAAGGTCTGAGTGAGAAAATGAAAAATGGATAGGGGCAAAGTCATTGGGAATCTTATCTGCGGGGGCAGCCATTGTAATTTCAGGTAAAATTCTTCGGTAAAATGTCCATTACAGCCGGTGTTTATTTCTAATGTGGGTCTTACTCTCTCGTGAAATCCCCCACCTCGTAACACCGAGGTCGCGCAAAGTGCGGCAATGCGCAATGTCTCATTACCAGGCTAAGCCTAACCTCACGGCTAATAGCGAGGGCATTAATGCGCGTTCCCATAACAATGCGCCGCTCTCGACGGCCGTTGTTTTTAGCACGCTATTAGCGCTGTTTGAATATGCTGCGGGTCTTGTGTTTTTTTTATTACCTCAGCACAATGCTAATTGCGAGCTAACGAGGAGCCGCGCTAACGAGCGCACCTGGTCTAGTGTCTAGTCTGGGCAGGTGGCGGCATTCCATCATTGCGATGACGCGCCTTCTATACGGCCACAGCGTGTCCTGGCGCCGCGCCGGCGTGGTCGATGCTAGCTGTAGGGGAGGTATCTGCGGCCCGTCCTCGTCCATTAGACTGGGGAGAGATTCTCAATTGACACACACGCACACACACACACACACACACACACACACACACACACACACAAAGGTCTTCTGGCAGACACACACACACACACACACACACACACACCCATCAAAAGGGGACATAAAGTGGGTCCAGGTGCAGCTATGAAGGAGGAAGTAGAGGGTGGGATGGTGGGGGGGAGGTTACAGTCAGGAATAAACCAGCGAGAGTGTTTTTGGCAGTGCATTGAACAACCCGCACTATATAATAATATGGCTATTTAGTTGTTCCGTTTAGAAGAGGCTTTTATCCAACGCGACATGAATTAATATCGTTAAGAAGCGAGTCGGGGGTTTACAGCGTCGCGCTCGAGGATGCCTCGCAGGTAAAAACCGCCGACTTCGGGGATCGGCTGAAAAGGCCCCCAAAACCGCTCGACTACTAAAACATTTAAAGTCGAGGGTTGATAACGATGAATGAATAACGACGAGCCGCAGGAGCCCTTCTGTGCTTCTTCTTCTTCTTCTTCTTCCTCTAAATCGCCGACAACACTTTGAGTTGGCGCCACGGACGCCACGAATCGCACCAGAAAGTCCGTCCGCTCGGTGGGCAACGCGCGACGTCAAAAAATAACCGCAGATGATGAATGCGCGGAGACCTGCGTCCGGCGCCTTCCCTCCTGCTCGCTTTCATTAGCGTGCTTTCTGCACACACTTCCCGTTACCGCAGGACCGATAACCTTTCCCTTACAAGAAACAGGGCTTTAATTGAGGGAAATAGTGCGGCGTGTACGGATTAATCTGTGCACTTTCTCGACTCTCAACGATGAATCTTGTATCGGGAGTAATTAGACACTGTTGTGGATCATTTGTTTTAATCATAATGTTAATGACACCATTCTGTTCTTTGGCGATATCCATCTTTGAACTAATTAATTAGCCTCATAAAGACATTTTTTTCCACTGAATGTTGTATAAAGCGGGCTACTTTACACCCGCGCCCCCTCTTAAAATGACCTTACACCCGCACTAAAGTTGCTCTGCGTTTCAAGGCAATCAAAAAACGGCGGGAAGGAGGGGGTTCTGGTGCGGCTGTGTTCTGGTCTCTGTGGGTTAGGGCCCACTCCGGCCCACTCCTGGTTCTGGTACAGCTAATCCCAGGCAGTTAAATGTTCCAATGACTTGGACGACGTCCACGATGTCAACACGGTTTTAGACGGCGGCCATATATTCGATCATCATTATCTCCCTCATCGGCACATTTGATCTGAATTGGGATTGTCTTTACATTGCGGGTTGTCTGCATTGATGTTGTTGTGCGTCATCATCATCATGCACACCATGAGATGAGTTATAGTTTGTTTAGACCGATGTATTCATGACATTATTCACGACAGAGCCGGCGTTATTATTCTCTGCCTTCGACGGGTCCGCTGATACTTCATATGAGATTTTTCATATTGCGAAGCACACAGTCTGTTTGAATTGGTTGTGGTTTTTAAAGTGCAAACTCTCTCTCTCTCTGTCTGTCTGTCTGTCTGTCTGTCTGTCTGTCTGTCTGTCTGTCTGTCTGTCTGTCTGTCTGTCTCTCTCTCTCTCTCTCTCTCTCTCTCTCTCTCTCTGTCACACTCCTATTCTCCAAATAAGAAACTTTTTTTCCCCCTTTCTGTGGCCCTCAATGCAAGCGCGTTTTTCCTTTGAGAGTTTCCTCCCGGCCTACGTCTGCCCGAAATGCCCGACTCAGACTTTTGAGTTTGGGTTTTCTTAAACATATATTGACGCGGGGGTCCGGCGGGGTCTGGCGCTCCCGGGCGCTTATCGATTCCGCCGATTACTCCTTTTACTGCCATCGACGACCGGAGCGCCGTGCTGTCACGAAGACAATAAATAACCTGGAGAAAATATACGGCCCCGCCACAAACACACTGCGCGATCGATACCCAAGCCCGCATTATGCGCGCGCAAATATTCGCAATAACATTATACAATTACATTCACTTTCACTTTTTCCAGATCCCACGTTCTCTCTTTGCACCCCGTGGGAGGGAGAGCGTCTGGAGCGGTGAATCCAGATTGATAAAGCGATCAAAGTCGCTTCACTTGAACCCTCATCTCGCACGGAGGGAAGGAATCCGCAGCGGAGGCTCGCCTCACTTTCAATTTCTAGACCCTACCTTCAACGTGACGGCTGTGCTGTCATCCACGGCACCTCAGCCCCCTTATCTCAGTGTTCTCTCTCCCACCGACACCTTGCTCTTTTTATGTGTGTGTGTGTGTGGGGGGGGGGGAGGGAAAATGAAAGTACAGAGGGAATATTCTCCTTGCTTTCCATGTCGCGGGGAGAGGAAAAGACAAAGCAGTGTTTTGTTCCATTGACAGAAACACTGAGTGGCCCATCTTTGTGACGGAGGGCGGGGACTGTGATCGTAACATCTCCATGATACAGGTAGCATCCTCCTCGTGGAGAACCATTGAGAGTTAGCTTATTGTAGCCAATATTATGTGGTTATTATTATAGGACAAAGCATGTTAGCCTCTCCTTGAGGTGAGAGCAGCTGACTATAAGGAATACAGGCGCGCGAAGACACAGAGGCAGGACACATCGGCAGAGGAAGCCAGATTTTATGAATTATCAGGAGGGAACTCGACGGCCGGGTGACCTGGACAGGTGGACGCGTAGGCAGCCAGGTGGGCTTGTAGACAGGTAGGCGGCTAGACGGACACTAAAGACGTGACACCGAAGACAAAGAGACCGCGGTTGGATAATTGCATGACAACACCGGAAGGTTTCTAAAAAAAACGACAATTCCAATTCCAAGCGGCCGAGACCGAGACGAGGCGCGGAAGAACGACGAATAGCCTGGCGACGACGCGCGGACGAGAAGCCGCGGTTTTAAATACTGCAAGACGAGACGAGATGATTGGCCGCAGCTGTGTCGATCCAACAGGTGGAGGAGATGAGGAGGCTCAGGGCCCCGCCCACACACACACACACACACACACACACACACACACACACACACACACACACACGTAGCAGAAAGAGGCCGGTGGAGGCAGGGCGGAAGTAGAGGCTGGACACTGGGCTCCCATAGGAGTGATCAGAATGAAGAGAGCGCTAACAGCTCCACTGTTAACGCTTTCCGCGGCTTCCAGCTTCACTGAGCATGTGCGAGAAGCAGCCAGCTATGTACTCTGATGAGCTATGATTGAGCTTTGTGTGTGTGTGTGAGTGTGAGAGTGTGTCTGTGTACCCTTTTGGTGTGTGTGTGTGTGTGTGTGTGTGTGTGTGTGTGTGTGTGTGTGTGTGTGTGTGTGTGTGTGTGTGTGTGTGTGTGTATGTGAGTGTGTCTGTGTACCCTTTTGGTGTGTGTGTGTGTGTGTGTGTGTGTGTGTGTGTGTATATGTGTGTGTGTGTGTGTTTGTCTGTGTGTGTGTGTGTGTGTGTGTGTGTCTGAGAGTGTGTCTGTGTACCCTTTTGGTGTGTGTGTGTGTGTGTGTGTGTGTGTGTGTGTGTGTGTGTGTGTGTGTGTGTGTTATATGTTACTTTCTGTTTAATGTTCTTCACCAATTCTACAAAGGCACATTCCTGAGGCAATAAAGCAGATTTTGAGTCTGATTCTGATTCTGTGTGTGTTTGTGTTGGGTGTGTGTGGGTGTGTGCGAGTTGTGTGAGTTCCCACTACGCACACACACACACGTACACGTGCGTCTGTGTGTACGTGCGTCTGTGTGTGACTCGTGAATGTTTTCAGGTGGATGCTAATGAGCGACGTGAATCTGCCAGGAAGTGACATTTCGTCGGCGTGTCAGAGGTAAAGGTAACGTGCACCTCCAATCTATTACCCATCACCGCGCTTTCCTCGCAGGTCAGCGAGGCGTTGCCACGGCAGCCCTCCCACGGTGACGAGACGTGTCTCCTGCATCTCTCACATCACATGCATTAGTTGCCAGGTCCAAATACTGTAGGTGCCAGGTCCAAAAAACAGGAGGCAACAAAAAGAAAACAAAAGCCCATCATGAATATGTCGGGTGATTGTGGGAGTGTGTGTGTGTGTGCTGGATGGCTGGCTTAATTGGCCTCACCTGGCCCAGTTAAAGACTAGCAGGTTACCATCTACTCTGTGTCCTTCCACTTTACCTGCAAACTTTACAATAAACCGGACTTTTCAACCACGAACCTGCCTGTGTCCTGGAGGAGCCCTCGACTACGCTATGGCGATATGTCTGCACGGGTCCAAGTTCCGATGAACGCGGCCTTTGCCCTTCCGCCTAACGGTTTCGGCAATGGGGACCGATAGCCGTCCTGCACACGTGCTACAAATGAGGAATCATTTGAATGCGCCCCAACAACTCCTCCCTTCAAGCCATCTGCCACCACTCAATGACGCACAAACACTCCCTCCATCCATCCTCGTTGGCCCGCTGTCATGGCGTGCATACCGTGGCACGTATAGAGAGGGGGGGGGGGGGGGGGGGGGGGAAGACGTGCCACATTTGACGTACATGTATTGCTCATAGGTACACGTTTGTTTGTGTGTTTGTGTGTGTGTGTGTTTGTGTGTTTGTTTGTTTGTTTAGGGGTGTGTGTTCGTTCTGGACCAATCTGAGGCTCACATGCGTGTATATCGGCAGCGCCATTAGCATGCTGGAAAAGTGTGTAACATTAGATGATTTCTCTCTCTCTCTCTCTCTCTCTCTCTCATCCTCTCTCTCTCTCCCCTCTCTCTCTCTCTCTCTCCCTCTCTCTCTCGGCGAGAGAAGGGAGACGAATGGGAGGCAAGCAGGGAGGGCAGCAGGGACACACTGACAACACCATCGGCCATATGGAGGCTGCTTGCTAATTAATTCAGACGTGATGGATGAGCTGTTGACTCTCTGGAAACGTGCAGCAGAGGCGGAGACGTGGAGAATTACAACAAAAACGGAATCGGAATGCGGGAATACGGAGCGAAACTTCCGAATGAGCCGTGATACTTGCTCCCCGTCGTGTCATACAAACGGCAGATCCAATAGTACATATGTAATGTATATTAACGATAGAGGGATGGATGAATGGATGGATAGAGCGAGAGAAAGATAGAGAGAGGGAGAGAGAGAGAGATAGAGTGATAGAGAGATAGATAGATAGAAAATAATTAGTACGAGTGATTCTAGAGAGCTCGGGATCGAAAATAGTTACACAAACGGACAGATGGATAGAAATGCTTGTTAAAGGTGACTATAACAGAATATATTAACAGTAACATATACAGATGTAAGACGTAGATAGGTAATTATATACAGTATATATATACACGTATATGTACACTCTATAAAATAATTCATATACAGCTTTACAGAATAAAATGCAATGACGCAGGGGTGTGGGGTGGGGGGGGGTGGGGATGCTATGTGGATATTAATGCTTACGTTTGACTTATGACTTCATATTTAAAAATATATAAATGAGGTGGACAGCAGTAAAGGGAGAGCCTCTAAGGGGAAGGGGATGAAGTGACAGTTGGCGATCCAATAATATAAAAATTTATTCATGGCTTTGAACAGTGGGGCCAGCTCAGTTTATACTTCATAACGTTCCTACCTCTTCCATTTCCCGCATCAAACTGTTGCCATGTTTGAAGAATATGAATCCCCATTGGACAGCACAGCGGCGGGGGGGGGGGGGGGGAGAGAGAGAGAGAGAGAGAGAGAGAGAGAGAGAGAGAGAGGGAGTGCTTCAGATGGGGAGTTGAGCTCCACCACCTCTGTGCCTTGCCACAGAGAATGGTAATGAGGAATATGCTCTGCATTGTAATGACCAGTGACCCTCACGCTGGGATTTGATTGGCTCCCGTCGAGCCCTCTGGGTGTCCTCTGAGCGAGGCCTCGGCCAACCACTGGTCAGAACCTGATGGGAATATACATGAGGTTGTACGTTTGAAAAAAGATTGATTTGTTTAAAATATCCCAGGGCTGTGTGTTTGTGTGTGTTTGCGTGTGTGTGCGTGTGTGTGTGTGTGTGTGTGTGTGTGTGTGTGTGTGTGTGTGTGTGTGTGTGTGTGTGTGTGTGTGTGTGTGTGTGTGTGTGTGTGTGCGTGGGGAGGGGGTGGGTGGGGGGGGGGTGGGGGGGGGGTGGGGGGGGGGGGGTTGTGGTTTAAGTACTACCTGCCGGGAAGGGAAAACAACATAAATGTAACATAAAATAAAGCCTTTTGTTTGGGCGACAGGAACATAAACCGACACCGTCCTTAATATAGTGGGAAGCGGTCGCTATATTGGGAGGAATTAGGAGCTTATTGACTTTCTCCCGCAGGGAAATCACACGGAGAAATATCGAGAAATATGGAAACGTTCTTTTTTTTCATGTACGATGTCGCGGTTCCGTTTCTGTCCCCAATTCTGCTGATCCTCCTGTGTCCACTTTCATAGGGTCCCCTGGCACTGTCTCTTCAGCTGTGTGTGTGTGTGTGTGTGTGTGTGTGTGTGTGTGTGTGTGTGTAACCTCACCTGTCCCCCAGGGGGCGTCAGTGAGTCCTCCGTGTCCCCTTTGTCTCGTTAGCCAACCACCCCCCGTGTCTCCCGTGTCGCCCTTCCGTAGTCACAATGACAATTAAGGCTAAAAAAGCGTAAATATTGTGATGACGTTTTGACCTGCAGATAGACGCCCATCACCCATTATCATGTCACCATGATGAATGGAGTCTGTGATGCCTGACTAATAGACGCTGTAATAGAAATATCTTACACCACTCTTTCGGGGCGGCCCCTTAATTGCCCGTGTAAATCCACCCTCACGTCTCAATGTAATTGTTTTCTTCTTGATAGCGGCCGTTGGCTTTTAAAACAACGAAACAAATCTGGAAATGGAAACCGACAGTTTTATTGGAAGAAAACGCTCAAAACAACTCGCCAATGACTAGCCGATGCTACCAACGTTTACGATGTTTACGAATTTATACACGTGGGCCTTTCACTGTGACGATGTTTACCAGCGCGTCGGAGCCCACGTCGCGATTCACCGCGCGTGTTAATAAACCCGTTCACCGTCACCACGTCGCGCACGCCACATCACGTCACATGACCACATTAAGCCGTGCCATGTGATACGAGGGGCGCCATCATCATCATCATCATCACGCCCCCCCCCCCCCCTCCCATGTGGTGTCACGTGACAGAGCGTGTTTTAACTGGGGAACTCTTATGGAATGGAGATGTCATGTGTCTGGCTGTTAAATAACATCGTATCGTAAACCACGGCGTGCGCTGCACACAGAAACCCTCATTTTTTTTTTTGACACCCTTCTATTAACATGAGAGGCGTGCGTCCTCCGGGACACACAGCCAGTGTATGATCTCATAAAGCGGAAATCAATATACGTCTGTCGGGCGTCATGTTCATATTATTTTCCTTCTTCTAATTTACATTTTTCCACGGCGGTGATGCTTCAGATGAATTTCAAATGCACCAGTGAGGGGGGTCGTCGCAGGGAATGCAGGCCGACACCGTCCATATTCTCCCCTTTTAATGTGTGTGTTGTAATGTATGTGCATGTACTGTATGCGTATGTGTACATGTAAATGTGTGAGTGTACTGTTCTTCAGGAGGGGAGATGGTGTTCTGTGTATCACTTCACTGGTTTCACTGGTTTCTGTTGTTGTTTTTTTCGTGACTAATCCCAAAGCGCAAAATCTACTTCTAAAAACCTCTTTCGTGAATAATCCTCAAATTGCTCTAATTCACTGCAAGTAAAAAAAAAAGCAAAAGAGTCAACATCTGTTACTTTTTCAGTTTTTCAGTTGCCGCTGTTGTTTTTTGTTTACCCGCCCTCACCGCCGACAACAACAACAACAACAACAACAACGACAACAACGACAACAACAACAAAAAATGGACGTTTCATTTGGTTTGACGTTGATGTATTTCCAGATAAGGAAAGGCAGCGAAAACACAATTACGGTTTCTGTGATCGCTTTAATATACACCACGTTCCACCTGCAATCTGTCACCTCGCTGTCACTTCCGTGGCTACTCTGCGTTCCCTCGGAGCTGTCAGACATCTCGTCACTTCGAGCCGCTGCTGTCTCTGCTCGGGCGGGAGGACGGAGGAAGGGTCCTTGTTGTAAGGTGAGCCCGGTCGCCGGTGAGGCTGTTCACTGCTGGTATACCAGAGACCCGAGCAGTTTCCTCTGTGCACAAATGGATCTTGCATTAGGGGGTGGACTTTGAGTGTTTGACTCGAGTTTGATATCTCTCACGTGCTTGTTAATGATCCACCTAGATGCGGGCCTGAGTGTGTGTGTGTGTGTGCGTGTGCGTGTGTGTGTGTGTGTGTGTGTGCATGTGTGTGTGTGTGCGATTACACACAGTATCTTAATGACAAAAAACAATTAAGCGTGGCGCTGCATGAGTGAGTCTGGGGGGGTTGGTCGGATGGGGGAGGAGGTGCATAAGTGTGTTTGTATGTGTGTGTGTGTGTGTGTGCGTGTGTGTGTGTGTGTGTGTGAGTGTGCGTGTGTGTGTGTGTGTGCGTGTGCGCGTGTGTGAGTGTTGCCCATGCAGATGTTGCGAGTGTTATTGGTCGAGCGATGTTTTCAACCTTGTGAAGCAAGCGCCTGTTCGCTGTTCCCTCTATATCTCCACCTCCCACCTCCCTCCCTCTCTCTCTCTCTCTCTCTCTCTACCTCTCGCTCGACCCCTCTCTCTCTCCCTGACATTCTGCAGTGCTCTATAATAATGCTAATACTAGCGGCATGGTGGCAGGACTGTAAGGTATACGGCATATATATACCTCCTCTTCTAAGGAGCAAAAGAGATGGCATTTCCACTTGCATCATTATTATTCCGAACCTTTCTAAAGTAAATTCTGGTTCGGAGTCATCCACACGATGTTCCCCCCCGCGCGCCGCAGCTCGTACCCGCGGAACGTCGCGTGGACCGCGGCTGTAGGATGAAGGCGGCAAAACACAAATATTTGAGCGAAACGCCGCGTGTCTTTGTGGCCGCTCTTATGTAGGCCACCGAAGAGCGAACCGCTGGTATTTAAACCTGCCGTGACAGCGAAGACCCGCGGCAAAACACACACAAGTGAACTCGCTGTGGTTTTATTTGCGCGTCTAATTAAAAATGGGTGTCACCCCCAAAGCCACGCTCGAGCAAACTGTTTCGTAATCCAAACAGGGCTACATGACTTCTTTCACTTCCGTTTATAATCGGCGGAATCTTACACGCATAATTACGTCTCTGAGCTCATTTCTCTGTGAGCGAGTGCACTGATCAAGATTATTTTTTAATTTATTCTATTAGTTTTATTACCTTCCCCCGAAAACCACCCACTCGTGCCACTTTCTGTGGCACCCGTATGTGAGATGACGCGCCGCTCTTCCAACAAGCACCCACTCTACGATCACCTTTCACCGTTCCTTCTCTCTCTCTCTCTCTCTCTCTCTCTCTCTCTCTCTCTCTCTCTCTCTCTCTCTCTCTCTCTCTCTCTCTCTCTCTCTCTCAACTTTGCTGCATCTCATATCCCAGAGGTGTGGATATGAGACCGCGGCTTTGATAGCAAAACACACGTATTTGTATTTGTCACAGGGAGGTTTCATCTCGACGATGAAAGGATCTCTGGATCACAAGTGGCGTGAGTTATTTTTAATAGATCGATAGTTTGTACACACTGTGATACATTATGTGACTACCGTGGTGTTGTTAATAAACCTGTTCATGGTAAATGGATTGCATTTATATCACGCTTTTATCCAAAGCGCTTTACAGTTGCCTGACATTCACCCATTCATACACCGACGGCGGTGCCAACCATGCAAGGTCACAACCAACACGTCAGGAGCAGTTAGGGTTCGGAGCCTTGCTCAGGGACACCTCGACTTAGGTAGGCGGAGCCCGGGGATTGAACCGGCAACCTTCCTGTTGCCAGACCTCCTGAGGTACCCGTTCTTACCTCCGGCCTCAGCCCCATATGAGAGTGAAGCTGACATTGGAATCGCTGCTCAGCTATTGTGTTGCCAAGGAGAATGGTAAGTGTCTGCTGTAACGTCTGGACTTGTTGGTACTGGTTGTGTTCACGTCAGTGCCGATATGTCCTCCGAGTTCCTTCTATCTACACTTTAATAACACTGAAGGGGCTGGAAATAAACGTGATGATTTCAGACGGGGAGCTGTGATGTCTTACCATGTCACTGAGAACACTGAGATCCGGTGATTGGCTGTGTTGTTGTGAGCTTTTCCTATTCCTGCAGGTGGACAGCAGAGGAGGCACCCCGAGGTGTCACCGTTTCAAGTGTCTTACAGTGAGACTTACAGTGAGTGCATGGAAGATTCTTTGTGTGTGAGTGTGTGTGTGTGTGTCTGTGTGTGTGTGTGTGTGTGTGTGTGTGTGTGTGTGTGTGTGTGTGTGTGTGTGTGTGTGTGTGTGTGTGTGCGTGTGTGAGAGCGTGTGCGCGTGACAGAGATTTACCTGTGGATGCCTGGGGAGACATGGGAGAAGGCAGAAAGATTAACAGACCGTTAGTGTCTCAACATTCCAAACTCCCTGCATTATGAATGCAAGGACAGGTTTAAAAATACACAAGATTTTGAATTATTCAACCATTCCCTTATGCGCTGAAAGGCATCACCGTGCGGATGTTTTTCAAGCAATAATTAATGCAGCAGTTACCGTTTAGCTATAAATGAAATATAAAATCCTATCTTTTTTTTCCTGTGTAAAATAACAAGTGAGAAGATAATAATAAAAGATAATGTGTGTGTGTAGTAATAAACAAAACATTCTTGAACATTTAAGATTCAAGATTCAATTAAATCCAATAATCCAACAATAGTCTGATGATCCAATAGTGTAAGTCTAGTGTAATTGTAAGTCCAATAATTGCCCAATAATACAATAGTCCAAAAAATCCAATAATAGTAATCCAATAGTTTAAATCCAATAATCCAACAATACTCAGATATTCCAATCGTGTAAGTTTAGTGTAATTGTAAGTCCAATAATAGTCCATCAGTCCAATGGACGAAAGAGTCAGATAACAGTCCAATAGTCCAATAGCCCCAAAGTTCCACTAATTGAGCGATGAGCAGTTCAGTAGGCGCACTGCCTGTCTGTAGAAAGTGTTCTTCGAATGCTGTGGAACCGGCGACCGGACCGCAGGGGGAGAACCGTTGGTGCCCAGGGTGATTGTGGTCCTGTATGATGGAGCTGGCATTCTGCGTTTGACAACATCAATTCAAGGATGCGTTTGTGAATGGGGCCCTCGCGGTCCAGGGGCCCCCAGGAATCAGAGGCCCTGACCTTCACAACTCTACCTCGAGGCCAGAGGCCCTTACATCTGGGGCCCAGAGCGCTTCCATCTGGGACTTGGATAATATATATATATTCTGAGGGCTTCTTTATATAAAAAACTTTAAGACAAGCCTGAAACTAGCTCAATTGCTCTTGATTTGCCGGCTTTTAGAGAAATGCAATCAAATTCATCGTTAATTTCATTAGTTTCATTAGTTTTCAAACTGAGAAGATTAAGATAGTGACAAAATGTCTGTTGAAAACACATTGCCAGAAATCACTTCAAAATGTGAGGAGCCGCAACTTAGGGAGTTTTAGTTTGTGTGTTACTTTAAGTTGGCGTAAGCTGTACTTTAAGTTGGTGAGTTGCTTTGAAGCAGCGGCTGTGTTTCCCAGAGGCCTCCTCTACCTGTCTGATTAAAGCCTGTGGGTTCCTATAATGTGTCACTTGACACAAACTCATTAAAACATTTTTAATACCAAACTTCAAATCCCACTCCTCCGCCGTCTTAAAGGTGCACTATGGAGCAAGTATACTGTACTAAATCATAAAATGACCATGATGTGTCATCAGAGTCACAATGCTGGCTTCTCTGACAACAATGCTACAGGAGCCAGTATGTCTTCCTTTGGAATTTCCATTCCGGGCCGGAACATGTTTTTTGTTTTGGTCAGCAGTGTGATTCACTCAGAGTTGACTCCGCCCACTGCCCATTTTGACACCCCTGGTTGCCACATATGACATTTGTCGCTAAGCTCCTCTTGTGCTTCTTTTTGTTCAGCATCCTCAACCTGGCAACATGTGTTAGCTTCAAGTCTGGGGAGGAGGGGCCGGAGACAACTCTTTCCGATATTGTGAGTTGGACTGAAGTACCCATTTTAAACACTGTGTGTCATTGTTACATAGAGCACCTTTAATAGGGAGAGGCGTGGCACCGAATGTGTGGCCTGTTTCAAAACAAATAGAATGTGGTTTATAATTTACACCATTATCTTCGTTTTTATCTTAATCCCCAATCACAGGGGGCAAAATTAATGAATAACTAGGTTATCAATCGAACAACTTTAATAAATGTAAACTGAAAAAGCCTGGAGGCATCCGTGTTCTGACTAATTATCTATCTATCATAGATATTTAAATCACAATTTCTTTCATTTTCCTCACCTTAAACCAAAACTGGCTTGATTACTGCAATGACCCTTTTATATAATGAGAAAAATGTCGACCTGCATTAATACATCACGGCATGACAGCAAGCCCGAAGCGCGCTGTCATTTTGAAATAGGAACATAATAGGCTGTACAGCATATTCTATTAAACCGATATATTAATGTTCATCTCTATTATGAATATAGTTCGCTATATCATGTGAGGCTTCAAATATGATGCTTTATTGTTCAGATATCGACATTTACGTTTACATTTGGCAGACACTTTTGTCCAAAGCGACTTACAATACATACATTTATCGTAAAAGTGAAATGACAATATATCGCTCGTGGTAAGGTAAGAATTGAATGGAACAAGTTTCAAGCACTGATAATCGCTTGGTTAACCCCTTGCTGGTAAACAGCAAGATCACATGATAGGATAAGGTGATAGCTGGGATAAGACAGAAAGATAACTAGGATAAGACAATAACTAGATCTACATGGCATCAGAAGAGGCCCAGAAGGCCACACGTCAGTCTGCATGTAACGCATACAACTTGGATGTCCGTTGGCTGCACCAATACATGAAAAGTGATGGTGATCACGATAGTGGTGATGATTCATTATCATAATCCTTCTTTTACAGCACCATTCAATACAGATTATGGCCGTCACATTAATAATGTGTGAACAAGCACATTCATGTGTACCATGCACAACCCAGGTGCGTGCATGCGTGCGTGTGTGTGAGTGTGTGTGTGTGTGTGCGTGTGCGTGTGCGTCGCTGCCACCATAGACTGCATGGTGGCCACTGGGGCAGCACTGCTATAGAACTACACTGCCCCCTAGCGGCTCGGTGCAGCACTACAGGGCGGTCAGTGACTCATCCGTCCCGGATTGACAGTGCTTCCGTGACTCTTAGTGCAGAGAGGGGTTTCAATTTGACTAATAAATTAGTTGCTTTTAACCTCCACAGCTGACAGAAGGTGCTTTTAAGTTGTGTGAAGATGGGCTTGAAAGGCCGGTGGAGGACGGACACACACACACACACACACACACACACACACACACACACACACACACACACACACAGCCTCACAGACAGACACACACATACACACACACACACACACACACACACACACACACACACACACACACACACACACACACACAGCCTCACAGACAGACACACACACACACACACACACACAGAGTTGAGGAAGACAGACGGGATGGGGGGGGGGGGGGGTGGTTGGAGGGGGTAGTTGAGGGACAAGGGGAGAGGTCTCTTTTTTGTGTGTGGGTGTGTGTGTGGGTGGGTGTGGGTGTCTGCTTCAAAGCAAGAAACAAGAAAGCACTTAAAAAGTTTGGACGTCACGTCAGACAGCATCAACTTTGTCTTTTGTCCAAGCATACGAGCGTGGACAGTTATCAGTAAATCTAAATGCCACCTCAAATAATTGTTTCAAAAAACAACTGCACTCAGTGGTGTCTGAAAAGTGTCTTCACTTCACAAAACAAATGAGTCACACACCCCGCACTTAAAAACAGCAATAAATCAAATAGTCCCCTTGTATTCCCGCCTCCTTGTATTTAATGAAAGAAAAATGAGAACTCAAAAAGGTATAACCTATACACCCCCAACAGAACACTGTGTCTTTGAGGCAGGATTACGATTCTACAGAGGAGGGAACGACGGTGCAAGGGAAAGGTATTTTCAGAGCGGTTAAAACAAGGTGCTGACAGGACATTAACTCTGGTGTTTGTGCATTTGTTGAAGGCCTCTCTTCCATAACCTGCAGTGAAATTGCCATAAGCCATCCAAACGACTAGAGACTGCAGTCAATTTTCCAGACCCAGAGTTCCATGAAGTTTAGTAATGCTCCAGCCCACCCCCCCACCCCACCCCATGAAAAATAATAACTTAGGTACCCTATTCATCTGAGTAGGCGTTGCAGAACTCTGGCTGAGCGCTCATGCACCCTGAGAATCCCCCAAGACAGCTAAGATAATTGGACGGCAGAATATGCTTTTTGTATCTTGCTGGCTTACCATAAATATATCCAAATATATTTATTTATTAATTTTGTAATTAATTCAATACATTTCCCTTGCATTCTTCAAATGGCTCGATGCATCTATAGGCCCTTCATGTCTGTAAAATAAACAGCAATTGTCTTGATAGTCACTCACCCAAGACTATTGCTGTTTCTTTTCTTGGTTCACCTTCCAACACTTCGCTCAGGAACACATCCAACGCAGACTGAAGCACTGCCTCCCCCCCCCCCCCCCCATACTATAATGCTCTCCCTTGCGATTCTGTTAACACGGTACAATACTACATTCAGAACTATGAATCACATCCACCATCAGCAGACCCTGAGTATTCTCACCAACAACAGAGCTGCACACTGTCCTCCAACAGTTCACCAACAAAACACAAAATACAAGTTTTATAAACATATTTTTACCCAATTAAAGTCACTGGGTTATATGCTCATACTAAAGACACCAAACACTGACACTGACTGACTGACCTGTGTGACTGTCAGTACTGCAATACTCACAGTTACATTTATAGAACACTGCACAGATGTTTACATTCCACTGCGCTTTGTATGTATATATTCCAACTGCATGTATATATTCCAATTGCACTTGTATATAGGGCCACCACAATTCACAATTCAACAATGTGCAATATCCCGAAGTGCAATATTTCATTGCTTATATTTATTGTTTATAGGTCAGATATTTATATTTATAATTTAGCATTTTAAATTTGTTTAGTTTTAACTCTTTCTATTTTTAATTGCTGTTTGTTGTGTGAATGCACCGTTAGGATTGCTACTCAATTTCGTTGTGCTCTGTGCAATGACAATAAAGAAATTCTGATTCTGATTCTGACATGCTCCCCTGTAGAAGATGTGTGTGAGATGTATACCAAATGTGGTGACTGTTATAGCGAAGGCATATGGTTGTAGACACAATGGACTTATATGGCAGATGACATTTCCAAACTCACCACACGTAGATTATTTCACCAATCAGCATGAAATTTGGTGTGTAGCATCACTAAAAAAAACATACATAGCTATAAGTAATTGCCATGTTTAAAAAGGCAGATTAGACTCAATTAGTCAATCTAGCCATCAAATGCTCCTTCACACTGCACCAACTGAGCAGACGGACATGCTAACATAAATTGTGCACATAGCAATACCATATGGGCCTTATTCAAGCGTTTAGAACCAAGATGGCTGCTACAAGGTGACTATAAGACCCAGTATCAAAGAGAGCGTGTGCTGCCACAACACTGCCAGGAGTACGGTGTGACCCCTAAGCTTCTATTAAAGAGGACGCCTCTGGCAAAGTGACGCCAGGCTTCACCCTGCATGAACTACATGCTGACCGCAGGGCTCACCTGCTGGACAGGAAGTGTGTGTGTGTGTGTGTGGGGGGGGGGAGTCACCGTCAAATCAAGGTCACTTTGTGATGCAACCATGACAAGAATTAACCTCATAACCTGTAAACAGCTTCCCCTATGATTTATGTCAGCACGCAAATAAGTTATGGAAATGTGGGGAAAACAGGGACGTTTTGCCTTAACAAGGTTGAGTGTGTTTCTTCTTGTTTTTGTCATGGTCGTGGGTTGAAAACAGTCAAAACACAAGGACAAGGATGTTTTTCTCGGTTAAGCTAATGGAGCGACTATAATTGATAGGCAGGGAAAGGCGCTCGAACAAGGACATAAAAGACACGCAGGACACGCAAGATCACAACATTAAGCTCTACGTGTGAGTCTTTTTCCAGCGACAAGGCTTGTGCTTAAAGAATGGTGTGCTATTGTTGTATTGTAGTGTATTGCGATGCAACCTGGCACAAGAATTTCCTTCGGGATTAATAAACTTCTCTCTTATCTTATCTTAATGTCTAGGAGGTACAGTATAGCATACTGTATTTGCATAAAATACATTGAGATCAGGCCTTTCCGTTGTGGCATTACATTAGATAAAGGTCATTATTTCCATAAGGTTGGTCGAATAACGAAACCAATCCTCATGTGAAATAAAGAGCTCTATCGACTATAGACATTGCAAATATGAAAACCAGTTACACCCGGTATTCCAGTACTAGAGGTCAGTGGGGGGTAAAATTGCCCAGGTTTTTACTTGGCTTGTCCTTGACATTTAGCCATGTGATACAGCACAAGATGTCATTTAAATGATAAATTAGAACAATGCATATATTAGAAAGAGACTAGAGATACAGAATAGAGCAATGGGATTATATTTTCCAGGTGGTTTTGTGGTTGAGGAATCCTAGTCAATGAGTAACAAGAACCTTGTAGGTCATGTATGAACCAACCGACTCCATCTCCTCCGTCCGGTCTTGTCAGCGCGCTGCCGTTCGGTGTGAGCCTGCGCGGACGCCGTCCCCTCCCAGCGCCGGGGGCTCACGGACGCGGCTAGCTAGCTAGCAGGCTAACACACCCCCGTTAGCCCCTAGCCTAGCAGCTAACGCCATGGCGGACTACTCCCGCGTCAAAAGCACGAAATTAGTTTTAAAAGGGCAGAATAAAGGGTACGTACTTTTAAAATCACATCAAGCGGGACGAATCACCGTAACTGCACGTAGCAGGAGTCAATGTTACACGTCATGTGCAATACTTCTTCTTACCATTGTTATTATTATTACCTATATTTTTATACTTCACCTAGGACTTTGCAAATCTGTTATTTTATTTTTGTATTATTCTACTGTTTATTTCTCTTATTTTGTATTATTCTACTGTTTATTTCTCTTTTATTTTGTATTCTACTGTTTATTTCTCTTTTATTTTTATTATTCTACTGTTTATTTCTCTATTGTTTTATTCTATTGCTATGCAACCTCGGGCACAAGAATTTCCTTCGGGATTAATAAAGTTCTATCTTATCTTATCTCATCTTATCTTGGGTTGTTAGTTTGTTTAAAGCTCATTTAAAGCTCAGTTCATTTATTGTATCCGATGAAAATCAATTAGTAGTCTTTAAAGGTTGTTTGTGGAAGACGATTCAGTACAACAACAACAACAACAACAACAACACAGCATTACATTGAAACGTAACGCAGGCCTGCACACTGTTTTGTTTTCCAGGAAGAAAAAGAAGAATAAAGATAAGAAGAGGAAACTGGAAACGGAGGAAGATAAACCAGACGTAGTTGGTAAGCATGATTGCCCTCACTGTTTACCTCTCTTTATCCACATCATGATTTACTCTTGTTTACTCATACAGTCTCCCATGACTAATTTTCAAAGCGAGTTTTAAGTAATAAATGTGTTTTATGTCAACAGTCCAAAGTCAAACAGCAACAATAAGTCTATTTAACCCTTACTGGGGCCTGGGGCTGCACCAGTCCAACCAACCAAACTCCACAGTATGCATGAAATTCAGTCCACACTTGACTCCACTGCGAGCATCAGCTGTGCTCTCTGTCTGTCTCTGTCGGCTGAAGAGCAGGATGGAAACCGTATGTTTATGTTACCTTATCATCTGAGATGTCTGCCCTCGTCACAGCGTCGCCACCGGACATTATACATATAGATACTGCCATGTCAGGTTATGTAACGTGTTCACTGTAGAGCCACACTCTCATAACAGCGGGCAGCAGAACTAGTGAAATCATGAAAGGGACAGGATAGTGCAGCGACATGGGGTTGATGCTCTCCGCCAAATGGGTTCTATGGGTTCGATCCCCATTGTCCACAGTCAAGTTCCTATTGGCATCCTAGAGCAAGAGGCCCTAACTGCTCCTCAATTACATACAAAAATAAAATACATGGAAGTCGCTTTCGATTGTAAAAGTGTATGCTGCTCAATTCTTGCCAACAGGGGATAACCATGATACCATCGTAAATGATTGACAGATTGACTGTCACTCAAATCACGTGTGACTAAAATCTGTGACGTTGTCCTCGGCAGGGGGCTGGTGGGTTGTCAACAACTTTGGTCAAATGAGTGGAACGGTCGCCATAGAGATGCAGAGCAACGCGTACATCCACGCCCTGGACACGGGCCTCTTCACCGTGGGCGCGCCGCACAATGGTAAGGAGGAGTCCATTTGAAGAAGTGCCTATATTTATATCAGCCCTTACATAACACGCTCTGCCCCCCCGACTGGTAGCACCATATGCTGCTGCTGAGTCAACCCAGAGCACCATATGTCCCCCCCCCCCACCAACCTGCGCTCTGTGTGAACACACGCCGTGCTACAGGGGGTCACTGGTGATGCCGTAGCAGATTGCTCGGGGACAAAGCTACACTGGTCTTCTTATGAACTACTTCCGTATGTCGTATGTATACACAGTATATCTGCTATTTGAAATGAGCCACCCCGGAACGTACGCATGCGTCGTCATGAAAAACGCAATGATGATTGATTTGCAAAACAAACGTTTAAATCGAGTCAAATTAATATTATTTGTATCGCCCTTAATCACAGTTACAGTCTCTAAGGGCTTTACAGGCCATATGATTATGGTGCCATGTGATTATGACACCCCCCCCTGGCTCCCCTAAGGGCCAGAAACGACTCCCTTAATTAACAAGGAAGAAATCTGGAGAAGGGACGCAGAGTGAGGGATCCCTGCTTCCAGGGACGGTTCAGAGTGCAATACGGCCATGAAAAGGAGTAACAAAGCATTACAATTATAAGCAACAAAGTACAAATAGTAAATGGAATAGTAATATTGTGATGGGGTGCTGGCTGGAGAGAAAGCTGGTAGCCGTCGGGTGGAGTGTCCTGTCATGATCACAGAAACACTCTGAAAATTGGAGACAACATGAGGGTTGGATGGAGCACATCTTATGCCGGTTTTCTGTGTGGGCGTGCTCTCGTGTGGAGCAGACGCACATATGCACGGATTAAAGCCGGCAAATACATACGCCGGCATAGAAACTGTACTGGTGCTGTCGTTGAAGGGAGGGGATTACATTTTGATTACCTGCTTGCTTGCTAATGTTCACAATGAGGGATGAAAATAGCACTGCAAGAATAAATTAATGAATCTGCTTTTCCAAGCATGGTATAAATGTACTCTTCATTGACTCTTCATTTGCATTTGACCGTTTTCTGCCCTTTCTACCACTTTGCTTGGCTGCTTTACTGGACTGCTCTTTTTCGGGAGTTTTACTTTCAACTCTTGGACTCAAACCATTAATTTTGCCATTTTTTATGTATTTATTTAGGGGAGAGAGGGAGGGATTCCTATTCCTTCCTTCCTTCCCCCGAATAGTTGTTTGAAGTAATTGATTCATCCATGTGTTATTAGAAAATGGTGAAAAAGCCTGGCAGCTTGATAGCTACCAATTCCCTCGGCAGAGTCGCAGGTCACGCTGTTTCCAGCAGGAACCACTCAGTTGAGAAAAATATTTTGATTTCATCTTGTGCCTCAGAGAGGACCAGATGATGCTGCCCAAAAGCCTTTAAAAACATAATTTCCATGTCATCGCGGCATAATGAATGCTGCATTACTGGCTAACTGAATCGGCCATTAAGAAGGGGAGCATATGCCCCATTAGCAAAGTGGGAAAACAGAAACTCATGACTGAGCCCATAGAAACCGTCTCTCTTCTGAAGCGTTTTAGACTTCTGCTACCCAACCAAACATTATTTTGACTTGTAGCCAGTTCAGAGTTCATTTGTGACCATCAAAACAAAACACAATTTATGAAACAATCACATTAACTGTACAGTACCCACCTGTTAATAACGAGGACCTTGTCGACATTCAAATGCCTGTTTCAAAGACCATCTCCCGAGAAAGTGGAATTTGCACAATGGTTTTGTGGAGTACAGTACAGTCAACAACATGGTGATGCTGGAGTGAAGTGTCACGTGTGTGAAAGCCTGTGTGTTCCCCGTGTGTTGCAGAGGATGAAGGGCCAGAGCCTCCGGAGCAGTTCACCGCCATCAAGCTGTCAGACAGTAGGTGAGAATCACACTCACCTCCGTCTCCCCATCTCTGTAAACCACTACAGCCCGTTATACTGCAGGCAGGCAACATGATTTTGAGTCTATTTGATTGTGAAATTGGGCAATTTCACTTTTGTTCTTTTCCGCCGTAGTCAGTTTCTTTTTTTTAAACCAAAAGATGTTTTTTGGGGGATTATGCAGCTTTTTTGCTTCTCCTTGACTGAACTTGCTGCTGGTCGAACCGTGTTTATTTTGTTGTTGTTTTTGTACTGTTTGGTCGGCAGGGTCGCCTTGAAGTCGGGCTACGGGAAGTACTTGGGGATCAACTCGGAGGGCCTGGTGGTGGGGCGCTCGGATGCCATCGGCGCCAGGGAGCAATGGGAACCGGTTTTCCAGGATGTAAGCGATGCAATAAACCAAGTCCCCCCCCCCCGTGCTGCTGGTACACTCTCACTACACAGGAGACCTTAGAGCCGCTGCAGTGGGCAGAAACCCAATGACAAATAACCTCCTAAACTGCTAACAGAAGAAGACAAGAAACCCATATCTAAATGATTACATGGCTAATACAGTGGCCTGTGACTGACACACACACACACACACACACACACACACACACACACACACACACACACACACACACACACACACACACACACACACACACACACACACACACACACACACACACACACACACACACAGAGAGAGACCAAGCTGTACACACACACACAAACCTGCACAAACATGCAAATAATGCATATTTTTACATTTGCACAATACACAACTACACATCCCTGTACACACCATTGTATATCGTTCATTGTATTATTATAGAGCATTTTATTGCTGCTATTATATTGTACTGTATTATTTGTACTATTTAATTGCTGCAATGTCGAGGATCTGAAACCCAAGAATTTTACTACTGTCCACTTGTATAATGAGACGTAAAAAGACATTGTATCTTGTAATTAAATCCATCATATAGCAAATGGAATAAATATATTCCCACTCAGAATCCTACTCTTTTAGCACCACTCTCTGTGCTCATTGCGTCATGTCTGTCCGTGGCGCTCCGGTTCGTTGCATCATGTCCATGTCCATCGTCCTCGTTCCAGGGCAAGATCGCACTCATGGCGTCCAACAGCTGCTTCATCTCCTACAGCGAGGAAGGCGACATCGTAGCCAAGAACAAGTCAGCGGGGGACGGCGAGATGGTGAAGGTAATGTCTTTTCACTCCGGTTTATTTTTTATTTTGTACATCATGGCTACACTTTAACGCCCCCCTCCCTCCCCCTGCTGCTCAGTCAGCCAAGGTTTCTCTCAGCAGGGACCTGGCTTAGACCTGGTGGGGGGAAGGATTTTGGTCTCAGCTGAGCAATGTTGAGTTATAACTGCGTGTGTTTGTGTGTGTGTGTGTGTGTGTGTGTGTGTGTGCGCACGTGTGTGTGTGCTCTGCGAACAGATCCGCTCGTGTGCAGAGAAGGAGATGAAGCGTAAAGACGACCTGGTGGACGAGGACCGGGGCAACGTCAAGTCCTGTGAACTCAGCTACGTGTGAGTAGTGCAAGTCACGGGTGGATGCTGCCAAGCCAACGAATTAACCTCCGGGAGAGTGTATACGAGATGAAGTAACCCCGTGTAGATTGTTGAGTGTATTTGGGGGGGCGGTAAGGGCGGTCAGGAGGTAAGAGCGGTTGTCTGGCAACAGGAAGGTTGCTGGTTCGATCCCCGGGCTCCGCCTAGCTAAGTGTCGAGGTGTCCCTGAGCAAGACACCACCTAACCCTAACTGCTCCTGACGTGTTGGTTGTTACTTGCATGGTTGACACCGCCGTCGGTGTATGAATGGGTGAATGTCAGGCAACTGTAAATCGCTTGTGATAAAAGGGCTATATAAAATGCAATCCATTTACCATTCATTGTAAAGGGAGATTGAGCTTGTTTTATATTTGCACGACTTAAGTGTTAGAGATTAGGGGCCATAGATATTAAGAAGAACGCTAATTGCACATTTAGCAGAACCACACATCCCAATGATAGCCCATTCATTGAAATTGGACTATGGATGTGTGTACCATATTCAGATGGAAACACCATCAACCCCGTAGTATGAAAGCCTTAACGTTTTGTGTGCATGCAGTGCATTTTGCCTGCTTTTCGAATCGGGTCAAATATTTTGGTTGAGGCCATTATCATTAAACGTTCCTTCTCCTCTTCAAAGAGAACCCAACAGGACATTGGTACCCCACTGTACACTCTACGATATAGCAACAGAATATCTTCCAAGTTTGTCTTTTTTCTTTCTTTTGGCATCAGTATGTATGTGTCTTTTCAAATCCTGCCCTGTAGATGCCTTTTAAAAGAGTCCTCTCAGGTATTGAGCGATGCTGTGTAATCTGAATGCGCAAAGATGGGCGCTGGCCGACCTTATTAGACAGAGATTTCTCCCCTGTTCTTCTGACAGTCGTTTTTTCGTCTCCCCGGCTCGGTTTTGACAACTAAATCGCCCGTGAGTGGCGCCGGCCGGGGGGTGGGTGTGGGGGACGGATGCGTGTGGGAGCCATCGGCTCATCAATCCACTGCTTTTAAGACACAATTGATGGTCTGCTTTAGGGCCCAAGTGGAATAGTGGGAAATGCCACATTGAAGTCTCCTGCGCGGCAAGCTTTTTGGTTTTTTTATACAACCCGTCTGTGGCCTATTAAGTCCCAGGCAATATGTCTTAAGCGCGTTTCCGCTTGGCAGGCCTTGGCGTTTTTATTTTTTCTTCTTCTCCCCTCTCGCCCATATTCATTTTTTTTTTTCTTTCCCTCTTTCCTCGCGGAATGCCGGGCAAATGGAGTCTTCATGTTGCCAGTGATGGCTAATGGCTGCCCTTGAGCTGGTGTCTTGATGGAGCGCTTAGCATCTCAAATGTGTCCCAGGATTGAGTGCTCCCCTTGCCTCAAGTGTACCTGCGCATCATTAAGGTGTCAGATAAGGACGGATCATTGTTCACGCTCACACACAAACCCCGCGGAATATTCTGTATCGTCTCCCACTTAAAAAAAAAAAAAAAGACATTCCATCAAAGAGTGTTTACTGTTTATGGGCGAGATTGTCTGCGGTACGGTTGACAATTATGTTTGGAAAATATTGTTCTTTGCGGGATAATATACTTGGAGGAAGGAATATATTCAAAGCACATCTGTTGTTTCCCTGAGATGCATTTCAAAAGAAAACGGGCATATAAGCAGCTTGTGTGTGTGAGTGATATGACACAGTTTGGTATACACTCACCGGCCACTTTATTAGGTACACCTTGCTAGTACCGGGTTGGACCCCCTTTTGCCTTCAAAACTGCCTGAATTCTTCGTGGCATAGATTCAAGAAGGTGCTGGAAACATTCCTCAGAGATTTTGGTCCATATTGACATGATAGCATCACACAGTTGCTGCAGATTTGTCGGCTGCACATCCATGATGCGAATCTCCCGTTCCACCACATCCCAAAGGTGCTCTATTGGATTGAGATCTGGTGATTGTGGAGGCCATTTGAGTATAGTGAACTCATTGTCATGTTGAAGAAACCAGTTTGAGATGATTTGAGCTTTGTGACATGGTGTGTTATCCTGCTGAAAGCAGCCATCAGAAGATGGGTACACTGTGGTCATAAAGGGATGGACATGGTCAGCAACAATACTCAATTGGTACTAAGGGGCCCAAAGTGTGCCAAGAAAATATCCCCCACACCATTACACCACCACCAGCCTGAACCGTTGATACAAGGCAGGATGGATCCATGCTTTCATGTTGTTTACGCCCAAATTCTGACCCGACAATCTGCATGTCGCAGCAGAAATCGACTCATCAGACCAGGCAACGTTTTTCCAATCTTCTATTGTCCAATTTTGGTGAGCCCGTGTGAATTGTAGCCTCAGTTTCCTGTTCTTAGCTGACAGGAGTGGCACCCGGTGTGGTCTTCTGCTGCTGTAGCCCATCTGACGTGTTGTGCATTAGAAATGCTCTTCTGCATACCTCGGTTGTAATTTGAGTTACTGTTGCCTTTCTATCAGCTCCAACCAGTCTTGCCAGTCTCCTCTGACCTCTGGCATCAACAAGGCATTTTCGCCGAGAACTGCCGAGAACTGAACTGGATATTTTCTCTTTTTCGGACCATTCTCTGTAAACCCTAGAAGATGGTTGTGTGTGAAAATCCCAGTAGCTCAGCAGTTGCTGAAATACTCAGACCAGCCTGGCACCAACAACCATGCCACGTTCAAAGTCATGAACGTGTCATGATGTGTGTGTGTGTGTGTGTGTGTGTGTGTGTGGGGGGGATCCTGACGCGTGCTTGTCAATCACAGGAAGAAGTTCCAGAGCTTCCAGGACCGGAGGCTCCGGGTGAACGAGGACGACGAATCCAACCTGAAGAGGGCCCGCACGGACGGGAAGTTCCACGAGGCTCTGCTGGACCGGTACGGTGACCAGGTTCCAGTGGTACTGCTGAGGATGGTTGGGGGGACAATCGAAGAAAAAAATGTATTATGTACATTATGTATATATGTAGTATGCTGCAGGTGTAGAAGCAAATTGAGAGCTAAACACTGATGAGACAGAGAACAACATGGCAACTCGCACACGTGTGTGTGTGTGTGTGTGTGTGTGTGTGTGTGTGTGAGTGTGAGAGAGATGTGAATTATGATCGCTGGTATGTTGAATATGTGATTGTGACATGTGCTTGTGAATGTATTTTTACATGATCAATTATGTCAATTATCATTACAAATGTTCCAGTACAAGGCCTACACTCACTGAACATGTCTCTCTGTTTTTATGATTGACAGGAGAAGCAAAATGAAGGCGGACAGATACTGCAAGTGATGGGTTGTCGTCGTTTCCAAAGGCTTCTTCTTAATACATTGTTCATATACAGGATGCTATTTCATTTTTGTAATACTTGTTTCCTTATTTTGATGGAGAATTCAAATAAAACATTTTTTATCAAAAGTTTTACTGTACAAATTCACACTCTGAAATAACACTGTTCTCACCTGTTTTCACAAGAACAGCTATACAACACCGCGGCTAGTTAAACAGTTAACCAAAACCCATTTAGCCACGGTCAATATTTGCTAGGTTTTTTTTTTTCCATCCCGGTGTGCCTGGTGTAAGAATGGTTTCGTATAAGTTATTACATGTGTGTGTATATTGTGCGCAGAATACGATTTAAATGGGGGGGAAAAAAACAAAAACTACATCTGCATCTACCTAACAAACAGATTGTCTGGCATCATGTACAGGGTGTAGCCAGAGATGTCACAGTCATCCCAACACCAACCACAATAAATGTGGTATGTGCTGATGCACCTTTTTTTTTCCACCTTGATTGAAAAACTGTGCAAAATCAAATGTGCTTTATTGCGTCTGAACATTTTGCAACTCATGTTCTTCAACTCATGTCATGTGGTCGCTGTCACATGTAAACTCTTCTCATTTCCTCAAGAGGGAGGTTGGAACAGACCACTATCGTTTATACGGGGGGTGTACGTGACAAGCCCTTACTTTTCAATGTCCTTTATTCACACTTATTAGGCGAAAACATGCATTTAAACGTTCTTTCTTTTTTTTTATACACAAACGAAAAGTAGAGTAAAGTGACTGGGCCACGTGTCATGTTATTGCATTGTTATTGCTCCATTGTGTAGTTATTATACCCTTTAAACCCCCCCCCCGTCCCCATCCCGTTGTGGACGGCAGACAGGTCGTGGGCTGTCAACTTACTTCCGTGTTTCCAGCAGCAGATGAAACTCCGGCGGTAAACAAGACGGCGGCAGGACGACGACGACGACGACGACGCGAACAATGGCGCCTCTTAGTTTAGTCGCGTTTGTGTCCGCGGTGGCCGTTGTGTCCACACAATTTGTGCCACCGGTAGGTCTGTTTTATGAGTGACTTGTAAACTGTAATTAAACTGAATTTTAACAAAAATAAAATAAATGTGTCAGATCTTTTGTATTATTGACTCCTACTTGTTGTTGTTGTTGTTTTTCAGTACACGGAGGATTGTCGACATGACATGTATCCTCCAAAGGGTCCAACGTAAGTAAAGGTTTTTCTATGTGAATGTAAACAACGTTGTCTTCATCACCACCACATGGTGAGGCTGATGATGATGATGATGTTGATGACGATGATGATGATGATCGTGCTGTTTGATTTGTGATCAGCTTCAAGGGACCTGTGGCTTGGTACACAGTCGACCTGGACCTGCATCCAAGTAAGAGGTGGTTGCCTCTGATCACTGAGAAAAAGACGGAGGTAAGATCACCATTAAACACCAATGTCCACCACCAACCTGCCACCACCACCACCCCCACTGGTATTTCATGGTGATACACTATTATTGCCCCTCTACACCTATGGACAGCTTGGGTCGTGGATCGTCTCGGGACACATGCCATTTGGTTTCCCAACAAAATCAATTGTGTGTCAGTCATGACGGAGCAACTTTGTCAAACTCTGTGAAGGGTTCACGCTTCAGAGTCTATGTTGACAGAAGACGTCTAATCTTAAACTGTCACGCTTCCCCCCCCCCCCTCCCCCAAGCTGGCCAACATGATGCAGACCATCAGAGATCTGGCCAATGCTTTTTTCCCGAGTGGGAAATTGGTAGAGATGGTGGACGACGCTTTGGTGAGTATTAGTTTAGTCCACACCATGTTCTTCCTCTCGAGCACAACGTACCCAACGTCTCTCCAGTCCACATGTGTCATGTCTGTAATCGCCACCCAACCTGTCAAGCCCCTTCTAGTGCAAACGCTGCCGTATCCGTTCGCCGATGAGTTGCGGGGCGTGGCGGCTGCCTCGGGACTTCCCCTCGGTAAGGAAAGGAATGTTCCTCGCCGTCCTCCGGAGACCTCGGAAGAGAATGATATGTGCCGGTGTCTGTTGAGCCCCTTGATCTGACCGCTGTTCCTCTGCATTGGCCTCCAGGAGAAGTGGTGCTGTTCAACGTCTTCTACGAGGTGTTCACTGTCTGCACCTCTGTGGTCGCAGAAGACTCCAAGGGTAAACCGATGGGCCCCCCCCAGGGAGTTTTACAATTTCAAACCCCAACCCCCCCCCATATGAACACCAAATATGTATTTGTTTTGTGCATTCTCCTTACAGGTAACCTTTTCCATGGTAGAAACCTGGACTTTGGGTTATTTATGGGGTAAGTGTTTTTTATTCCCGGTTCCATTATTGATCAGAATTGTCCACTGTTGCCCCAGAATTAGGGGCAACAGTGAGACTTTAAGCATGTGAATAGTTGCGAAATAAGATAATGTAAGATAGAGCTTTATTCATCCGGAAGGAAATTATTGTGCCAGAGGTTGCTCAAAAATACCCACAACATAAGAATAAAAACAAAAAAACAATATAGGTAAGATATATTTAGGAAAAGAATAAGTTGCCAATGGTATTGTGTGTCTGCGCTGCCTGTCCACGTGCGTGTCCAGGTGGGGACGTCAAGAACCGGTCCTGGATAGTGAGTGAGCGTCTGAAGCCCCTGGTGGTCAACGTGGACTTCAAGAGGAATGGCCACACGGTCTTCAAGTCCACCACCTTCGCCGGATACATCGGCATGCTGACTGGAATCAAGCCTGTGAGCACACCAGATGTTTTAACAATATGTGACAAGTATTTTGCATAATATTCTACATAATATTGAAGAAAATACATGTTATGTTCTCATGAATTTGATTTCACGTGATTCTCAGAGCCGTCAGGAAGTTCTAGTTTTGCCGTGCTTCAAATGTATTAAGTTCAGGATTCAAACGTAAGTTTCTGTTCCCATTTGCGGTGTTCTTGCAGTACCTGTTCTCGCTGACGATGAACGAGCGATTCAGCCTCGATGGAGGCTATATCGGTGAGCGCGCGTGTGTGTGTGTGTGTGTGTGTGTGTGTGTGTGTGTGTGTGTTTTGTGTTACTTGTGTCATTCTCATTTTGGAAATGCCATTAACTGCTTTTAAAATGGGAACACTCCATAGAATACGCAGTAGAATAGCTGGTTCAATCCCTCCCACCTGACGCGCTTTAGAGGCTGTAGCCTTGCATGGTTTACACTGGTGGCTGAATGCGAGGCAATATCCTAAAGCGCTTTGGATAAGAGCGCTCTATAAATGCTGTCTTATTTCCCATTCTGCTGTTCTCCTCCAATCAGGGATCGTGGAGTGGATCCTGGGGAAACGGGAGGGCGTGTGGATGAGCTTCCTGATGCGCTCGGTCCTGGAGAACGCCACCAGGTAATTGTTTTCACGGCAGCGGTGCGCAACCGATGCCTCTCGGCGGGAGAGTGCACTTAAAAAGAAGGGAAAAAAACGTGAGGTGGATCATGGGACTCACGGAGGCTTGGCGGGAGTCACCATGGCAACGGCTCCGCTTCACACCTCTCCCGTCGCTGGGTCGTAATGGTAAACATTTTATTTCGGCGCCACGCTTTTCATGCATGCATTAGAAATCGGAGCAGCGTGGATGGAAAATAGCAAGTGGGTTTGCCGTCTGTTAGGACGAAGGTTGCAGGCTGCTGTTGCTGGTTGATTTATGTTCAGAAATAAGTGGAAATACTACATTGAACATAAAATCATCATAAAAGTCAACCCTTTTTGACCCTTGTGGCAATAAGCCTTTAACGTAGCCTCTTTTTATTTATTTATTTTTTAATAGGGTTTCTGGCCCCATGTCCAACTGTAGGCCATTGTTAGCCTTTTTGTGTTGGGGGGGGGTAGAGGTGGAGGTGGACTGAGTTGATTTGTTAAGTCTTCTCTCTTCGCCAGGTAATGGATTACAGACTCGCACCGCATGTGACCAGACGGGTTTTAGATTGTGCACAAGGTGCCCTGGCAACTCTGGTTACCATGCAAGAGTTATTTGCTGCAGAGAACTAGTTTTGGTGCACGTTTCCACTGCTTGTAACGCGGGGCGTTTACCAGTATTGTTCTTGCCCTCGGTGCCAGCCGGTGTAATGGGAATGACTGACAGACTGTATGTATGTAAACCTTTATTCCTACATGGATGGCCATTGAGAGCATTATCTCTTTTTCAAGGACGCCCTAATTACAGCACAAGAGTAAAACACAAACATTCCAGTATATAAAAAAACTATATAATGCAATATACAATCACATGAAATTCACAGGTTCAAATACCAACAAGACTATGGGAAGCACGTGCAATCCCCACATAATGCATCCTTTAAAAGCGAAACAAATCGGTGCAGTTTAAGAGAGTCCTGCAACCTATTCCATCTATCAGGAGCATAAAAACTGCATCCTACTTGCCTGAAAACGGTCTTTTCTGACTCTAAAAGAATCACTTGGGGACTTTTAGATATAAAAGTGTCTGCTAAATGCCTATTGTAGTTCATGGCACCAAACTGACGAGGGTTGCATCCATAGTTTGGATTCTGTAAATGGTCGACGCATGTCTTCCTCTGCCCGACAGCTACGAGGTGGCCAAGAGCCGCCTGGCTCAGACCACGCTGCTGGCTCCCGCCTACTTCATCCTGGGGGGGAACCAGAGCAGCCAGGGCTGCATCATCACCAGGTCCAGGGTGCTCAGCCTCGACATCTTGGAGTGAGTAGCAGGAGAGGCCAGCGGTTAGGTTTTCACTGCGTCTAGTCTTCAATATTTACTTGAGTCATTTATAGATTACCTTCTCACCCATTGGTTAATGCGTTGCCGTTTTATTTGTTATATTACAAAGGATTGACCTTAAGCTTGGCCGCTGGTATGTCCTGGAGACCAACTATGACCACTGGAAGGATCCTCTGTTCCTGGATGACCGAAGGACCCCTGCTATGAAGTGTATGAACAAGACCATGCAGGCGGTGAGTCTCGGACACACACACACACACAAGGTGTGTGGTGTGTGAGAAATCACCTTTGACCTGTTGTTGTTGTTGTTTACAGAACATCACAATGAAAACGATGTATGACATGCTGTCGACCAAACCGGTGCTGAACAAGGCAAGTGTTTTTTTATGTGTACTTAAAGATGGACTTTGGCTCCAGATTGTTCTAGTCTGCAGGCATCAGCATTGTTATTGTTCCTCTTTTCTCTCGTCTCCGCAGCTGACAACCTACACCACACTCATGGACGTGTCCTCGGGTAACCTGGAGTCCTACACCCGGGACTGTCCCAACCCCTGCATGCCCTGGTGAGACCGTCGTGAGCCCACAGCAGTTCAGCAAAATGCTGGACCTGAGCCCGGATCAGCGGAGGTCTACGCCGAGCGGATGGCAGGGATGAAACATGTTATATTTGCACAATTGTTCGAACCAAAGTGAACCTACAGTGGCGTCTGTGATTTAGGGTTTTTTTTAACTGCTTGTTAAGAACAATAAATATTACCGGGATATTTTTTTCCCTTTGCAACAATGAATCAGACCTGAAATGTTCAACACTGGTGTTGTTGTTCACTATGGGCAGCAGAAGGCAAGATTAAGCCATTTTTGCATCGTTTCATTCTGACACGAGGGAATATTCAAATCTAAAATGTGTATATTTGTCTTACTTTTTAAAATACCGCAGGTTGTCGCATCTACTGTCGAATCTAAGTAGCCCACTACTAACCATGTAATTAAATGTGATTATCTCTGTGCGATTTGTTTGTTAATAAAAATTCTTTCAAATTTTAATGCAGCCTTGCTTGTGTACCGTGTGTTCATAGGTCACTAGTTACCGGTGTCATTATGTGGATGTGTTATAAAGTGACCTCGAGGCCCGGCTGGGTCAGGTATCAGGTAGTGACTCGATGCCTGCAGCCAGGAGTCCTTGCTGGCTGCATAAACTCCTTTTACATATTAGCGCCACAACCACACGCCCATAAACATGGGGGGCTTTAAAAGGATGCCTGGAAACCCCTTTAAAATAGCGTTGGCTAATGTTGCATTTGAAGTCTTTTTTTTGGTTTTTGTTTTACTGCCTTCCTGCAAGAGTGGAAGCAGGTTGAGCCGGTCTTGAGCTCCACATTAATTCCATACCAGTTAAGTGAATGAGCAGCTGGCTGTTGCCTGGATAGCATCATGGTATTCTGAGCAGCTAGCCCACCTGGAATAGTGTCCATCAAATAAGAGTTCCTTCAACATCTGGATTCAATGGAGTCTCTACTTCAAAGCTGTTCACTCGTGCTGTGATCAAGTTATCCTGCTCCAGCAAAGACTCGATGCCATGAGACTGGCACGAGCCCGACCGCTCTGACTCCTTGGGAGTGTGTAGGGTGGGTGGGGGGCCTATTCACGGCACTCCGACTACCTGGAGGAAGGGAACGACTTCGGTCATGATCGCCTTGATCTGTCGATCCAGATGTTGGGCGTCGATCTGTGGGCACCAAACCTCGTCACTGTGCGGTCCGACTGCTCGTGGGTAAACGCACAAAAACACACACAAACGACGGGGAATCTCGTCCATCTTTATGGTGCCTGGCACAAAAGGAGCCTGCTAACATACTTGTCATTTAAAATCAAGTTGGCAATGCAAAGCTGTGATCATGCAGCACACACACACACACACAAGCACACGGTACCTTGGCCTTGCAGCAGCACTAGAAGCCTGCTCGGTGTGCGAGGCGTCTGAGCTTTCTGCGGATGCACTGTTGGCGTTGCGGCGGTTAAACTCTGCCTCAAGCTTCATGCGCTCGTACTCCCTCATCCTGGCCAGCGCTTGGTCTAAATGAATCACTGTGTTGCCCATTAAAAGCACCAGAGAGAGAGAGAGAGAGAGAGAGAGAGAGAGAGAGGGCAGGCGGGGCCACAGGACCGAGCATTAGACAGACCACCAAGATATGAGGCAGAAGGAGGCATCAGGGGAGAGAGAGGGAGAGAAAGAGAGGGAGAGAGAGAGAGACGGCCCACCGTAGATATTATTATAAAGGCACCTGCAAGCGCACTCCAAGATAAAGACAAGGGGGTCAAACGAGGCGAGCCCAGGATCGCTTATTAAAACGCTCTTCTTTGTTGTTGTGCAATATGGCCGACCGGCATTATAGGATAAACAACAACAACACAATCACCAGTGTTGACATGGCTCTGCATCTTGCTATTGCTATTCAAATACAAACACATTTTGAAATGCATGCCCTGGTTGACCGGGCTTTTTATTAAAAAATACACTATGGGAGAATAACGGCAGCGGCTATATTACAAGCACAATGAATCAGCTAAGCTTATCACTTGAATGGTGACATAATAATAATAATAACAACAACAGAAGAATAAAAAAGGCTTCAGGGGTAGGTTGAATGGATGGATATATAAATATGTACGTAGACGGATGAATAGCTGGATAGATGAACCAGATGAGAAGCAGATGGATGAATGGAGGACAGATGGGTGGATGACGGATGGATTGATTAACTAGATTAATGCATTGATTAGCAGATGGATGATAGATGGATATCATGATAGTTTGGTGTGTGTGTGTGTGTGTCTATACAGAGGTGTTACACACACACACACACACACTTTCTAGATCTATTCCCCAGGTGTCCTTCAATTAATGTGAAATAATAAGTACATAAATAACTATACAAATAAATAATGGATCCTCCCCAGCCGCTGCAGGGTTCCCGCGTCGACGGGTGGAATTAGTGGCGTCTCACACCAGCCAAGAACAATGGCCGCCCATCCAGGCCGCTCTCCGCAGACACTGAGAACCGCCAAGACATTTCCATCCATCATTCCGGAACAAAGGTGTGATTTGAAAAGACAAAGAAGAAAAAAAAGGCCGGCTTCCAATTAGCGGAGCCCCAGGGAAGGCCCCAGAGAACAAAGAGCACATGTCTGATGTGGCGGGAGGGAGAGGGGGGGGGCAGAGAGAGGGAGAACGAGAGAGAGAGTGTGAGAGAAAGAGAGAGAGAGAGAGAGAGAGAGAGGGAGAGAAAGAGCCAGGGAGCTGTGGAGGCCAGAGCCCTGTGAAGTCTGACAAGTTCAACTCAAAAGACACAGAGGGGGGGACAGGGAGACGGGAAGGGGAATGAACAAGGAACAAAGACACTAGAGACAAGGGGAGGGTGGATGGGGTGGGGTGGATGGGGTGGGGTGGGGGGGGGGGGGGGGGGGGGGGAATTAAAAAAAAAAAACGAGAGGGATGGACGGATGAAAAGAGAGAGGAAAATAACTTCAAAAACACCGAGACGTACGAAAGAGCGATGATGATGGCGCACGGGGAGTTGCATGCGGCGGGTGAGAGGGCCGGGGGAGACAGAAACAGATGAGGGGGACACGTGTGTGTGTGTGTGTGTGTGTGTGTGTGTGTGTGTGTGTGTGTGTGTGTGCACACGTGTCTTACATCATCGCTCGCTGGTGGTCATGCTCTCACTGGGCATGAGCTCGGACTAGGAGAGGACAGAATGGACGGCTGGTCTGCAGCTATGCTGGTCTCAGGTCGTCAGGTGTCCTGGGTGTCACAAAGTTCCTGGACACACCACACACCACAACACGATGAGAGAGAGACAACATGAACACCCCACTCTCAAGATGACTGAATGCGACCATTATGGGTGGTCCAATTAATGGCACCCGTTGGCACTCCATAAACCATCCCTGGAAGGAGGGATCCTCCATTTCTGCGTCTTAAGGTTTAATTCCGTTGATGCTATTACGAGTTTTTCTGCTTAACCTCTGGGGGGCGAGGGGTTAGGGGGTGTCCTAAACATACGGCCTGTGAAGCCCTTTGAGACCAACTGTGATTAAGGGCTATAAATAAAATTGACTTGACGGGTGTACAGGCAATTATTACCATTTTTTTAAAATGCATACGGCAATTAAAATTCAACAGGTCCATCGGCCTGAATAAAAACATATGCCTGCTCTTAAATATGTCAAAGGACCCCACGTGTTTCAAATCTCTGGGGAACTTGAGGCGAGGCTCGGACCCCCTGGCCTCAGCCCTCACACGGACATTAACAAGAAGACTCATTATCAAGAAGGGTCTTTCGGTTTGTGAATAAGCGTGGGGTGGTGTAGTGTACCTGAGGAGAGGTCAGAGGGCTTGCTGCCAGGCTTGCTCTTGTTGGACAGCTTCTCCTGAGTCAACTTGTCCAGGAGACTCTGGTTCTGGTCCTTCTGACGGGGCTGCAGTGCCCTCTGCTGGACAAACTCGGCAGTGCTGTTCGCGCTGTCGCTCTCCTGGTCTGCTGAGAAAAAACTAAGAAATACGATTTGAAAAAAGAATATAAATATATACATGCATATGCACACATATGCGCATGTACATTTGAGGCTGCAGTGATTAGTGTGCTAATTAAACCATTTATTTTGCTTAGGAAATGCCACTGAGTCAATGAAGATTTTACAAAAAATACACTATATTTGACCAATCAGATCAACAGCTTTTCTATTTGCATTAGACCCATTATGTCCGTTCTGTAGGGCTGGGGATTGGCCCCTGGTACCTCCGGGGTTCTTGTTGGGGCCCTTGTTCCGGTGGTGTTGGTGCCGCTGGACGGTGTGGGTGGCTTGAGGGGAGCTGTCGAACACCCAGGTCGTGACCTCTGGACTAAAGCTTTGTTGCAATCTCCCGCACTGATCCTAGCCCATTTGTCATGCAAGTCCCGTAAACCGGTAATGTGGGACATGGATGGGGAGAGCAGCAGCAGCAGCAGCAGCAGCAGCAGCAGCAGCAGCAGCAGCCAGCTATACGTGATCATATGGCAACAGCTGAGAAAGGTGTCATATTTTTCACAGCACAGCATAATCCTCTGTCTTTAACCAGCTGCTCGCTGGTTCTTGCAAAAAATGTCTGCTCTTATTTCAAAACAGGTGGACACAGTGTGATTAGCTTGTGAAAACATAGCCTGTTTTAATGTGAAGTGAATATGATTAGAGGAAGCAATCTTGAAGGTGCATTTGAAATGACACAACTTAATTCTGCATATATCTCACGATACAATATGTAGTGATTCGTGATGGGTCATCGCTGGTCAACACTTTCTTTGTTAGTGTTAGCAACAATAATGTCTGCAAAGTCAAGATTCATTAGGGGCACAACTGTGGCCGACTTGCACCCCTCACTGACCCCGGGACAGTACAGGTCGTAGGTATGGTCTGTCTAACCTTCTCCTCGCCTTTTGAAACCGCTGCTTTCACATCAGCGAGGTTCAGGAGCAGCTGCTTGTGGTCTGGAAGAGTCCTTGGTTTCCACAGCCAAATGAAAGCTGTGTGCTTCATGTCATCTCCACTGGCATGCAGACCTCACTGCATCACTGAGGAGTGCAAAGAGACTCAGAGAAAGCGCTCACGTTTGTCACGGCCAACTCAGAAAGCCATGACAAATAACGGGAGGCAACACAAAAGTTAATCAACACACACAACTATACAACACTAACAAATATACAGTACATATCTAAATCAACATGGGACAGGTGGTATTGGGAACACCGGGCCCAGGAGTGGCACGACCACTCCCACTGGGCGAATGTGGAACACTTGTGTCACTTTATCACACTGGACCAGATCTAGGGTCATAAGGAGTGGTTGAGCAATAAAATAACAGACCAGAGACTAGGGCTATGAATCACCAAGCCGGCAATTTATTAGCAACAGAGCAAATTCACTTCACTATGCAAACTATTTACAGTAAATGTCTCACATATAAGAATCCTAATAATAATAATCCTTTGTTAAATCCCCTTTTTTGGTTGTTTTAGGTTCAGGTTTCTAATCAGTTTTGTTAATTATCAATTTTATATTTTCCAATTAAGATGATAAGATGATAATGGTCTATATTTTTACTAGGTTAATGGTCTAATTCATCAGACTAGACCTATTTAATTAAGCTATTTTATCTTCTGAGTTAACTCTTTTTGGTTTCAGTTGAACAAGTGAGTACACTTTAAAATCCCCTTATTGGATATTAAAGTGGAAGTCCTGTTAAATGTTTAAAGGGGTTGTCAAATAATTTCCTATTTATTACTATGAACTGAATATCTCTGTATTGCTATTTAACTATTGATGACTCTTTGACCCACCTGGCAGGTTGAAGCCGGTCCCTGGTGTAGGGGAGAGGCGAAGGACAGAAACTGTCTGGGCGAGCCGGGGAAGAAGGAGCTGGCCTCCTGGAGGGAGGAGGAGGACTTGGCCTTGGCCTGCTGAGCCCCGGGAAGGAGGTGATGGAGGAGGAGGAGGAGGCGGCGGTCTGTTGCTGCTGCTGCTGCTGCTGGTGGAGGAGCTCGTTCAGAACCTGCTTCAGCCTGAGGACAGACGTGTGGACGATCAGAAACACACAAAATAAAAATCACACAAGGACAAGGCCTGCTGTGGCTCAGCTTATTGCCTTACTGAGGAATTGAGTTCGAGAAGAGGGCCATATGCCAGCCTGTGGCGTGAGCTCTCGTTGTTATGATGTTATGATGTTGTTATGATGCCAGGAGTGGAAAGGAGCTCTCTTCTCTTCTTCATCCAAAGGCTTATTTCATTAACTACATGGTATGGAAGCGTACATGTTTTATGTGGTGTGTAGTACGTATATTCCAAGGAAAGGTGCATACATACGTGAAACATTTGACAATCTGCAGCCAATACGGTCACAAGTGTGCACACAACAAAACAAAGAGCGCTGACAATGATTAGCTACCCCAGAGGCACAGAGGTGCATCAGCAACAGGGGGCTGTCTTTTTAAAAGACGATGTCCACTCACTTTTGCAATCACTACTCAGTCCTACCATTGGACGTGGTTGTGCTGCCAGGCCAGCTGGGTGTAGCCCTGGTTCAGCTGGTGCATGACCAGGTGGAGCTGGGAAGACACCAGGTTGTTGGGCAAGGCGTTGTGCTGCCCCCCCTGCAGTATGTAGGACTGGGTCTGGGAGTGGGGGGACACACACAGGAGACATGAGTGAACCATTAGAGGACCACTAGTTTGTGCTCCAAGTGCACACAGAGTAAAATCGGCAGATAAAAAAAAGGATAGAGCAGTCGTTGGAAGTCATTGTATTTGAATAGCTCCTTGTCATACTTTTTTTAAATACACATTGTTATGGGCAGTGATGGACAGGAGAGTGAAGAGAGACAGGAAAGTGGGCCTAAAGAGAGAGGGAATGACATGTAGCATACGGCCGCACGTCTGAATCTGAACCAAACCTGTGTCACTACAAGGTGTCATGGCTTCATGGCTAGAGCATTAGTGGGCCTTTTTTCAATGTTTTAATGTTAGGCACTGTAGCAGCCAAGAATGTAATAACTACCATTAAGCTAATAACTGTCAAGAATTTTATAATTTTGCAATTCTTAATGTAATAAAAGTCAATAATGTAATACATTTTCACACACACACACACCTTGCCTTGACCACGCCCCCAAATAATCTCATTGGTCGCCCCAATTGTTTTAATATTTAGCCTATTTATTTTATTTTTATTACAAAAGGGCACATCATATTCATTTTCAAAATGTTCACATGAATAGAACCGAGCGAATGCATTAATCAAACAAACAAATGAAAAACAAAAGAAAATAAATAATAAATACAATTACAAAACAAGAGACAACACAAGAGGTTAGTCAGGAAATAAAATACATAGATATTCAAACAGATGCTAGGCTCCTAACATTTTACAATACTTCAGTGATCTTTTATATAACGCTGTCTCGTTCAAAAAAGCTCTAAGTAAGTCTTAAGAAAGCGAAATTTCTGAATAAAATATTTCCGCAAAATAATCAAAAGATTATTTCTAAAATCTGTTTGGGTTTTTTTTCCATTTGAAGAGCAAACGTCATGTTTTCATGATGTTATAACTGGACTATGTTGGTCATTATTAAGTCAACCAACACTGATCCGTTCACAGTACGCATGCGCGGCGGCGGTATCCGTGTCCGTCTGTGAAAGGCTTCCGACGAGCTCCCAGGCTTGGGCAGTAGAAGGTTCCGGTGCGTATCTCAGCACAGCATCCGTGAGCCTCCATGAGCCTCAGTCCTCAAACTCCATCAACCTCTGCTGCTCTGCTGGCTGTCTTCTCGCCGGAGGATGAATCCGACTGTGACAGAAACGCTGGGGAATGTGGAGCAGCTGACCCGCGTACAGGTCAGCTCGGTTGAGCTGAAACGCATGAGCTACGACTACTACTACAACTACGACTACTACTACTACTTACTACTACTGCTACTACTACTACTGCTACTACTGCTACTACTGCTACTGCTACTACTACTGCTACTGCTACTACTAGGGTTTCTAACAAGCTAATTGTAGCTGTCATATTGCTGTTCTTACGAGGCTGTATACAGTGTGTATATATACAGTATATATATATATATATATATATATATCTGGTATTTGAAGATAACGCGTTCACTACACACGTTGAGATGCATCGATACTATTGCTTGCAATCCCTTGTGCACAAAATACTTGATCCACACATACTGTGTCCCTTTTTACACAATGTCACAATATCTAATGTAAAACTAATGTGATTTGTCTTGGTCTTGCTTGATATAATTGTAGTATAAGCGTTTTTTTTTGTTCTTTAAGCCTGTGTGTTGGTCGTTGGATTGCATCATTCTGTTGCATCATTCATCAGTGGGTGTCCTCCTAAACTAGGCCTCATAAACCTGGATCGTCTCTCATCTTTTCTTGAACAGCGTACATCGTCTTATTCGTGTCCTTTCTTAACATTACACCAGTATGATGTGTCTTGTCGTCTCTCCTAGGACCGCTGTGAGGAAGACGTGATGTCCTCGGTGGGAATGTCCAGCCTGTCTGACGAGATTGTGCTGTGCATCCTCCACTACGTCCCTGTGAGCGACCTCCTGCTGAACGTGGCCCGTGTGTGCTGTAAGCTGCGCGTGCTTTGCCACGACAAGACGCTGCTGACCCACGTCTGTCTGTCAGAGGAGTACACGGTAGGTAGGACAGGCGTGTTGTTTATGAGGACGTTTCCACTTGCGTACTGAACCAACATTAATTAACTCGGGAGTAAAGTAACTCGGGAGGTAAGAGCGGTTGTCTGGCAACAGAAAGGTTGCTGGTTCGATCCCTGGGCTCCGCCTGGCTACGCGTCGAGGTGTCCCTGAGCAAGACGCTAACCCTAACCTTAACTGCTCCTGACGTGTTGGTTGTTACCCTGCATGGTTGACACCGCCGTCGGTGTACGAATGGGTGAATGTGAGGCAATACTGTAAAGCGCTTTACCATTTACCATTTATGAATTAAAAATAGACAAATGCAGCCACAACTTGCACTCAAAGATGTTGCAACCCGGGTTTAACAAAAGAAGGAAGGATGTACACAAAAAGGTCCATCTTTGTGTTCAATCAAAATGTAAGGTAACTTACAAAAATAAAAGCATGTGGTGTGTATGAATCAAATCAGTGGTGAGAAATTAAGTGTGTAGGTGTTGTGCGCTTAACACATTAACACATTAACAAAAGTAAACCAGGAAGGAACCTCATGTCTCTTGGAGATTGTGTCAAAGGATATTAATACGTTTATTTTCCTCCAGGCCAGCGATCTATCGGTCAGGCACGTGCTGAAGCAACTAGCCAATCAAGTGCAGTCCCTCAGTCTGAGCGGCTGCTATTGGCTCTCTGGCTCCACGATGGAGCATCTCGCTCGCTGCCGGGCGATCAAGCGCCTTGACCTCACCGGCTGTCGCCTGACATCCCTTCGTCTGTCCCGCCTCCTGGATTCCCTCTCTTGCCTCGATGCGCTCGCTTTTGACGTGGCCCCCGGCTTCAACTCGGCACAGCTGAGTTCCAAGGCTGTCGATTTGCTGAGCCGCCTGTCGGAGCTAAGACAGACACTCCTCACGCCCAGTTATGGTGTGGTGCCCTGCTGCACCCAACTACGCAGGTAACCATGGCAACCTCTGGCATTTTAAAATCAGGCGAGGACTCAGGGCGAGGCTTACTGACTTAGTGTTATGTTGTGTTTTGTGTGCTTGTGTAAACAGATTAGCATTACAGTTTGATATCCCAGATGTGACCAGAGAGGGCATTGGTGTGTGCTGCCAGTTAATGGTGAGCCAGAGCAGTGTGCCACATTACCAGCAGCTGGAGGAATTCAGTGCTAAACTAGCCCCTGGAGAGGTAAGTGCATGAATAAAAACCCATTGCATATCATTAACTCTTTGCACAGTATGATTTATCTGTAATCGGCTCTTCCTGTGGATGTTCCCAGGTGAACCAGACCCTGCTCCTTCTCTACCTAGCCGTGTTCAGCGTTCATGTCCCGGAGCGCCTCAGAGTCTTCCTGGTGTCGATTCCCGGCCCCAACCCGGCGCACTGGCCAGCCGCCACCCCGCTGGCCCGGTGCCTGGGGAACCACGGCAGCCTAGAGGCGCTGCAGCTCCCCCGCTCGTGGTGGGACTCGGCATCGCTGGAGCGAGCGCTGCGGGGCAACAGCCCCAAGCACCTCAGCTTCAGCCGCTGCCCGGCGCTGTGGACACAGGCCTTCCAGTCCCTGCTGGAGGGCGGGGTCAGAGACACCACGCGGCTCGTCAGCCTCAACCTGAGCGCCACAAGCCACGGCCCGTACCCGGAGTGTCGCGGGATGCGGTGCTGCGGCGAGGACCACTTGGTCGCCGGCACAATGAGCCGCCTGGCGAGCGTCTGCACACAACTCAAACACGTCAACCTCATGCACAGACACTACCACCACAAGAGCACCCCGGGAATCGACAACGGGGAGCCCCACCTGTGCGCCAGCCTGTCCAGACTGCGGCACGTGCGCTCCCTGGCTCTGCCCGCCTGCGCCCTCTCGGACGGCTGCAGCGCGCAGCACGCTGGCCCCGTCCCCTCCTCGTCCCTGCTGCGCGGCCTGAGGAAGGCTCCGCGGGTCGGGCTCCAGATCTACAAGCCATCCGAGGCCGAGTCCGAGCCGTCGTTGCCCAGGGACAGCACCTCGGGACTGGTGCAGCTGTTGGCCGGCTGCCCCCTGCTGGAGACCCTGGAGCTGATCGGCCCCGGGTTCATCTCCACGCTGCCCCGCCTGGAGCGGGCCTGCATCGAGCCCCGCGGTATGTGCGCCTGGGCACGCGGCGTGGGAGACTCGCACGTAGCAGCGCTGCAGGCTCTGCCCCGGCTGCGGCGGCTCACGGTGGCGGGGCTGCCGGGGATCCACAAGGGGACGGGACTGATACCGGTGGCCAAACACTGCCCCAACCTCCAGGCTTTGTCCCTGGCTAACCTGGGCTCCCTGAAGGTGATGAATTACACGGCGTCGCTGCTGGACACGCTGCGGCTGTGCACGCAGCTGCAGGAGCTCAGGTTAGCATGCGGTGGTGCGTTGAGCGCTGAATGAATACAAGCCAGGTTGTCGGTGTAATGGTGCTATGGAGCCAATTAGTTCCAGTGCAATGGTGCCATGTAGCCAATTCAATTAGATTTGTTAATCAATTATTGTTGATTTCCAGAGGCGTGGTCTCACTTGTCCTCTGTGCCTGCAGGTTAGAGCAGCCCTACCTGAGTGCCAACGCATCGTTCTTCGAGGCGCTCTCCTGCTGCTCTCGTCTGCGCCGCCTCTGCCTCATCTCTCGCAGTGGGACCTTCGACCCCGTCGCCACGGAGACCTTCGTGGCTCGCTGCCTCAGCCTTTGTGTGTGCCACATATTCATGGGCGGAACCCTGGTGGCCTGTCGCACGCTACAGAAGGTGCTCATCGACAGGTCAGTGTGTCGTCATTTGGCAGTAAGAAACGTCTCCTCTATCAGCATGTCTAGAGGAGACTAAAATGAATGCACAGTGGTGATACACCAACAGAAGCACATTTTGACGATTTTAATGACAAAACAATAGCCAAAGAAACGGTAAGCTAAGAGATTCCATGTCTAGATTTACTCTCGTTCACGCACATTTGGGGTTTCGGTGAACGTTATACTGCCCCCTTGTGTACACATTAACCGTGACACTCGAGCGTAAATGGAGGCACCTCTGATGAAAACACGTCTCTGTTGCGATCTGCTCACTTGTCTTAAAGGTGCTGTAGGTTAGCAGAAGAGGGCAAGATTTTGAAACTGAACCAAAACGCCCCCTCCCTCCCTATGTGTCCCCGCCATTGAGAAGTGTTGCAGTTCACACACCTGTGCTTGTCGAGATGGGATTCCTTGAACCAATCAGGGTGTCCTGATTGGTAAAAATTAACCAGGAGCAGTCCAAATTCTACATGGCATCAAACAGACACAGGCGCAGTCAACTCAAAGCAGATATTCTCACTCATAGGGTTAGGATTACTAATAGCTTATGGACAGCTAGGGAGTTTCTAACTAAAAACACTCGAATAATAGCTCTGAGATGTTGCCAACGGCGCCATTAACTCCTCTCTCTGTCCCGTGGCCAGGTTTTCAGCCGAGCGGCCGGCCCTGAGCGTGGTCATCTTCCCCCTGCAGCACGAGGACCTGCCGCTGGTCATCAGGGAGACGCCGCTCACCCTCCTGGACAAGATAACGCTGTTCCAGAGCCGCGTGGCCCAGACTCCCCTGCTGCTCACGCCGTGGTGACCCCCCCACATCGCCGTGAACTGCAGCTGGGCTCCCCGGCTGGACCCACCCCCTCCCACCGCGGAAGACACAGCGGCTCTGGGTGTGGGCCAGTGTGGGCCGGATCAATGCCCTGGTGCCATTTAAAACCAACGGATCCGTCAAGAGTTGTTTGACATGTGCACGGCTGAATCGCTTGTTTAGTGTGTTACCTGTTCCGTTATCGCCGTCCCACTGAAACGTATCACTCACGGTGTATTTCAAGCTCAAGTGAAGCGTGGCTGGGAATTACGGTAGTTCATGATTTAGTGTTTTTTTGCTGAAGGACATTTTGGTGGCAAATCTGCAATACCACTGCCTGAGTATCTGGACCATTTAAAAAAAAATAAAAATAAAAATAAAAAATAAATAAATGATGCCTCCAAGTACTACAGCACTCTACTCCAACAACAAGTATTTATCTGCGTTTGAATTGCACATTTAAATGACAAATTCTACATTTAAGGTGCCATAATATGAAATAAGGGAAACTTATTTTTGTTTACCAACTACTTGAATAGATGTTGTATACAATGTTGTAATAAATTATATTGGTTGTGAACCTGCTTATGTTTTCAGTCTATTTTCTGTAGCCTTTTGTCCTTTTCTGTTGCACATGGAAATTAGGTATATGGTTTATAAAGTGTACCATTCCTTGGACTACATTTTAGTAATGTCATGAATATGTTATGAAAGATGTTCTTGCATTTTAAGAACAAAATAAGGAATTGCAGATTTGTGATACATTTTAATCAAAAGTATTAACTTCCAACAGATGCCACCTGCTTATCATAATTTTACCTGGATTCATACTTGCTATGAATAATTACATAGCAAAATATCTTTAAACAAAAATGATCCTGTCACTTCTGTAGATTTAAAAGGGTAATCTGTTTTGCTACCAATCATGTTACAGTACTGAGGATTCCAGAAGAAAAAAAAAATCAATATATATTATCTTTCGTTCAAAAAGTCAAAAAGAAGACCACTGTATTCAAGTTACATTTTACCCTGATAGACAAACACACAAATATTCTAATATCGATTTAATATCTATATTTTTTACTATAAATGTAAATATTCTGATTTTGATCCCTCCAATTCATGTTACGTATGGTATTCTTTGGCACATTCCGCTGAGCATCGCCACTTTACATTTCACTGCATATCCTGTATGTGTATGTGACAAATGAAGTTCTTGAATCATGAATCATGAAACTTGAATCCGAGAGCCACCCTCCCGTCACTGGAGATCGCACAGCTCGGCCTGCTCTGCAACCCACAGCCCAGCGTAGAGGGGCTGGGTGAATGTGGTCTGGACACTGTGAATGAGGCTCATGGTGTCGTCCAAAACACCGTAGAAGGCCAGAACACCCGCACTGGGATCCAGGTACACACCCACTCTGGAGGACAGGGGCTCCAGCACTGGAATCTCCACGTCATTGTGGCGGAAACATTTGTCGTTTCGATTCAAATCCAAACTCCAGGACTTGTCGTTGCACCCAAACGCACACTCGCAGTAGTAGTCCGAGCGGCCGAGGTCTTCGTAACACACCGCTATCTCGATTGAATCGGTCCACGCCACCTCCCAGTAAGAGCGTTGGGACAGGCTTTCTTGACACAGCACCTGCCACAGATGGGTGAATCTCTCGGGGCGGTAGGGATACGACTGCACTAGAGGCGTCAGTTCCACCCTCCTGTTTCCCGGGGAAAGAGACAGCTCTCTGTATGCCGTGTTTGGGTCAAGCGTGAGGTGACGGTAATCTGGGAGAGGGGTTTAGTGGAGGCCGGATTAGAAAAATAACTGCAATTGTACAAAATTGGATGACATTTTTGGGGAAGGCGTACTGCAGGCCTACAGGAATCATGCATGCATGCAATCATCACTGTGTCATGTCATCATCATTAAGAATAGCATAATATTACTATGATTGCAATTTTAGTCTTGGTTGATATTGGTAACCAGGGATGGATTGTTAAACATCTTAAAGACTCACATTTTATAAAGTCAGTTCTGGTCCTGAGCTCAGGTGGCAATTCGACCTTTAGTTGTTTCACTAACACAAAAACAAAAAACAAAGTTAAAAAGATGAAAAGGCATCAACAGGCTCAGGATTGTGCCATTTGTTTGTGTTATTTTGTGGGAAATGTAATGAATATTTTGTGGTTTTTTGGACGGTTTACCAGCAGGGGGTGTTGTTGTTGTTGTTGTTGTTGTTGTTGTGGAAGACGACACTGATTGGTGGTCTTCAGTACCTTGGATCTAAAGCAGGAAGAGTATTGTGTGTGAATGAGGGACTTTTTGAATTCATTTTAATTCTACTATTTCTTGCAAGTACAGTACAAACTCCGGTCTATCTGTGATGCTCAGTATATTCTAAAAGACGCACTTTCACTGACCTCACCGCAGGGTGTGTCTGCACTCCGTTTCATTGTGATGTGATATGACGTCACATGGAGTTCCTAAATGTTCACATTAATCTGAGGAAAGGTAAGAAAGAAACTACTTGACAGCACTTAAGTTGCGGCGTCTGACTTACTACCCGAAACAAACTTTGATCGTTCATCGACTGCTCATGTCTCTCCGGACGCTTAGATCGTTCATCGACTGCTGACGTCTCTCCGGATGCTTAGATCGTTCATCGACTGCTCACGTCTCTCCGGACGCTTAGATCGTTCATCGACTGCTCACGTCTCTCCGGACGCTTAGATCGTTCATCGACTGCTCACGTCTCTCCGGACGCTTAGATCGTTCATCGACTGCTCACGTCTCTCCGGATGCTCAGATCGTTCATCGACTTCTCACGTCTCTCCGGACGCTTAGATCGTTCATCGACTGCTCACGTCTCTCCGGATGCTCAGATCGTTCATCGACTTCTCACGTCTCTCCGGACGCTTAGATCGTTCATCGACTGCTCACGTCTCTCCGGATGCTTAGATCGTTCATCGACTGCTCATGTCTCTCTCTCTGTCACCTCTGCGTACATGTGAGTTTGGTAGCCTAGCCTAGCCTAGCCTAGCTGCTCCTCCGCACCAGACAACATGTTAAGCGCTGCTGCTGCTTGTTCGTGGGTGCGAAGAGGGAGTCGGATCTTAGCAGTAGCAGTCGCCAGGTCGTCGTCGTCCCAACCACTTAGTTCATCGGCCAAAACACGTGTGATCGCGCGTTATTATTATCATATCATCATCATCATCCTCATCCGTGGTCGCCGCCCCTTGTGTTGACCACCGGAGTGTCCCGACACACGTCTCCCATCTCCTCCTCAGCATCCTCCTCCTCAGCATCCTCCTCCTCACACGGGAGGGATCCGGCGGACGACCAGGTAGACACCAGTGACGAGTTCGGTACGTTATCCGGTGATCTGGGGTCCAGGAGGGCGTACCGAAAAAGTAGCCCAGGAATCCAGGATCAATGTTTCCAAGAGGAGGAGGAAGAGGGCGAGAAGGAGAAGAGGGAGAGGAGGAAGCCCTACATGACCACAGGGAGTAACACGGCCTACTGGTACTTCCTGCAGTGTAAGAGACTGCTTAAAGAAAACAAGGTCAGTCTGTCATCATTGTACCCTCACACCATCAATCAATCAATCAATCAATCAATCAATCAAGTGCAACCTGTTCAAAATGGTCATCCTGTATGCTCTTCACTCCTGGTTTCTTGCAATTCTCAATGTACAGCTTCAAGAGGCCCTGGATCTATTCAGTGGAGACATGCTGAAAAGAGAGAGGTTACCGCCAGAGGAGTTTAACTACACAATCCTCATTGGAGGTTGCGGTCGAGCTGGACAACTCAAGAAGGCCTTCAGACTTTATAATGATGTATGAACGCACCGCACTCATGTCTACTTCCTGTTTTGCATGTCGTGTGTAGTTTGTGATCAACAGCCATTCACAGACGTAACTATTGTGGACAATAATTTGCTTTTGTGTTGTCTTTCAGATGAAGAAACGGGCCCTGGTCCCCACAGATGCTACCTACACCGCGCTGTTCAATGCCTGTGCGCAGTCGCCGTCAAAGCACGCCGGGCTGAAGAATGCGTTGCACTTGGAACAAGAACTCCGTCGCAATAACTACCCAATTAGCACCATCACGTACCATGCCCTCCTCAAGACCCACGCCATTACCAACCACCTTCAAGCCTGTCTTCACACACTCCGGGTACGTTTAATCTGTTCACGCGCTATTGAAGGGGGGGGGGGGGGGGGTGTATTCATGATGGGTTTATAAATCTGTATGTTCATGTTCAGGAGATGCTGGAAAACCAGCATGCGGTAACTCAGGAGACATTTCACTACCTGCTTATGGGATGTGTAAAGGAAAAGGAGATCGGGTTCAGACTGGCTCTACAGGTAGGAACATTAATGTGCACTCATCCAACAGAACCATCGTCATTTTTGTGGTGTAAGATTTGTATACGTGTCTTATTTACTTTTAGGTTTGGCGCCAAATGCTTAATTCAGGGATTCGGCCAGATGCTAAAAACTACAACCTACTTTTGCGTACCGCAAGGGATTGTGGGATTGGTGATCCCACCACTGCAACATACCTTCTGCTCAGCCCAGATGGGGAGGGCCAGAAGAGCCGGCGGAAGTCCAGGAGAGGAAGCAAGGATCCCATAGACATTGACCTCTTGGAGAGACAGTTGTTCCTCCAGCCTGGACAGGATGGAACCAGCCAGTTTACCGCTGACCGGAAGGCCGACAAAGGCAGTGCACAAGTCACCGGAGCAGAGATGGTGCCCTACAGCAGCGAACCCGATGTTGACCATGGGGTTGTAGTTGAGGAAGGGCCCTGTGACTCTCTCTCTTGTCAGCTACAAACTCCTAACCTCCTAGACCTCTTTGAGAGGAAAAGCAGGGCCGTGGTGTCTATCGGCACAGTGGGCGGGGCCTCCGATCGACTGGCGCTGATCGGGGGCGGTCAGGGTTTCCTGGAGAAGATGGCCTCCAGCGACCTCCGCCCAGACCTCCGCACCCTGACCCTCCTGGCGGACACCATGGAGCCGGGCAGCCAGTCGCTGCAGGTGCTCCTACGGGAGGCCAAGCAGCACAAGGTGAAGCTCGACGTGGCGTTCTTCAACAGTGTGATTTACCGCGCCGCTAAAGCCGGTGACCTGGATGCAGCAAAGGTACAAACCACGCAACACTCACAAAGCCCTCAACCCATAACCCACAACTTGATGCCATAGACATGGTAGTTTGGGCCGATGTTTTGTTTGTGCCTGTGTGTACTTATTTTATGTCATTTGACGCCGTCCTGCATCTTCCCAGGCTGTTTTGCCTCTGATGTACCAAAGACAAATCAAGAGAGACGTGCAGACTTACGGTTGTCTTGCTCTGGCGTGTGACCAGAAGAAAGAAGGTCTTCAGTTGCTCAAAGACATGGAGGTGAGGAAAACTCATTTCAAGTCATATTGCTTATGAAGCATTGAGTGGTGTGAGGGAACAGTATTTGGTGATTTAGACACAGTAGCCGGCATCAAAGTACTAATGCTAGATGTAGATACGAGAATACTAGTAGTGATGATGGATAATACTTTTACTAATTCATAATACGATTCGTTATAGAAAGAAGATACAATAATCCTTTTATTTCTTTCAGGATGCCAGTTTGAGGCCTAATGTCCAGGTATTCTCTGCTCTGATTGGCCGAGCATCTCGGAGGCTGGAGTTCATCTACCTAAAGACACTACTGGAGAAAATGTCTGAATTGAAAGTGTGGCCGAACGAGGTCATCATCAAACAGCTCGAGTTTGCTTCACAGTATCCCCCCGGCTATGACCAGGTATGTCACTTTGTCACTCAATTGCATTTACTTTCATTGATCATCCCTCTTAATAATCCCTTTTGTTTTAACTTCACTCTCCCTTAACTCTCTCTCTCTCGCGCAGTTCAAGAGAAGAAACAATTACCTGATTCACATCGATGGTTTCCGTGGTTACTATCAGCAGTGGCTTAAGTCCATGCCTGCAATCCAGGGTGAAGGTACGGAGCAGACAGAGGGACATGCTGGGACAGACGGAGAGGCTGGGACAGACCTGGCTCCGCCACAACAACAACCTGAGACTGATGGACTGAGCTCTGAGCACATAAACCTGAAAGTGGCGTCGAGATTTGCTTCTAGAAAGGCGAACATGCAGAGGAGCACGGCATCATTTTAAAACATTTGCACGTACAATAATGTGAAGCATTTTTGGAAATGTACTTTTGCTGCTGGGCCTCTTTGACTGTAAATGCTGTTAGTATATTTATTTACAAAAGGCAGTCTCATTGTTAAAGTGGTTGGACTCAATAAAGTGTACATATTGGAACGGCATTTATAATTTGAAGTTCAACTGAAATACTCAATGCCAACGTGCACACAATGAACATTATTTGTTATATTATATTCATACTTTATTTTTTGGCATAAAACATGTATTTAGTTAATCAAATGACATTTTGTACAAGCTTTGTAGTCAGTTTAATATTTGATTTGTTTTTTTACTGTTTTCATCAAATGTCATTAAATGTTTATCACTGAATTTACATGCCATGCACCAAATAGGTGCATAAAATCAATGTACGATTCTTATTTAGAAACTTCAAACTATCAGTAATTGGAGACAAACATGATGTGAATAACTTATGTATATATCTTGCAAAAGCTTCCTAAATCATGGAAAGAAGCAGTGGGGGTGGCACAAAAGAAGCCAGCAAACATCCAACAGTATGAAGTTTATTGGCGTTCAATGCAGTTTAAATCTAGATATTATGGCTTTGAATGTTCAAAATATAGAGAAGAGAGAGAAGTGATGGGGTACAAAAATAAGTATTTGGAATGGAGTTTAAATAAGTATTTGGAATGGAGTTTAAAATAAGTATTTGGAAAGCCATCAGGCATGAGTAGGCCTACTTTAATTTAGTACATGTGTCAATAAAACACTGACTTTGACTTTTGACTTTTATTCTACAAGGACTGTACATTTGTAAATCTGTTAGTTTATGCTTATTTTTGTATTATTCTACTGTATTTGTTTTATTGTATTGCTATGCAACCTGGCACAAGAATGACCTTATCTTATCTTCTCTTATCTTATCCTATCATAAAGATGACAAACTTGACAAAGGTTATAGTTAGTTTGGTTTTGTTTTCTCTGAGAAGTATGGTGTCTGATCAATTCTGATGTCCACAAGAAGAAGAACTTGTTGGTTTTGGGCAACAAACTAAAGCGTCTGGTCAAGGGTCACGTGACTCATGCGATTCCCGTCATTCCTGCGTCACTTCCGTTTTCGTGACGCGGGAGGAACGAATGTTCTCAGTGTTTACATGAGAAGGTAAGAGAGACGACGACGCCGCGTTCACTAACCACCAAAAACACACAAACTATTTAGCCGACGCGTATATTTGTTATATTTTCGTGTTTAAAAGCCGCCACGTTTGTTGTCACGAACTTTACTTTGTTTTACTTTACTGCTATTCAATCTTTACTTTTACGACACAAGTAACCGGGTAGTTTCTATGCGAGCTGCCACAAGGATTTCCTTCGGGATGAATAAAGTTCCATCTTATCTCATCTCGTATCTTAAACTACTCGCTAATGTTAGTTATAGCTAGTTACAGTTGGCCCAGACACACTGTCTGGCGTTGGCAGTGCAGTACAATAGCTTCTTTTTTTTTTAAATTGTGTCACATTTCAATGTATTTATATTGAACATTGGTTGAAAGTCAAGTCAATACATTTGCTGTTTCAATGTCCATCCATCGAAATCACAGTTTGGTGGCGAGCAGTGGGTCATCCCTACCAAGACGACGTCTGTTGGTGTCAACAAGATGCCTTCTCTTGAGATGTCATCTGTGGCTTCTCCTCATTTATAGTGTTTTTAAAACTTGACAACACAGATGTCTTTCACCGTTGAAGAGGTGATCATTATCCTCAGTGACGATGAGGACTCGGCATGCGATGACACACACAACGACTCCTCTGTCCTCTTTGTGGAAGAGAAGGAAAAAGGTGAGTTTATTCTGTTCACCCCCCAAGTGGGGACACATCTGGAGAAGTATTGAATCACAATCTACTTTTTTTGTATGTGTGTATAATAATAATAATAATGATGTGTGTCTTTTTGTAGTTGTGCCTGACAGACCGTTGCCTGCCCAGGCGTTGGAAGAAGACCTGGTGGTCACCTTCTCAAGGCGGGCCGAAGTGTTGCCCCATGCGCGCTATGATTGTCCCGTGTATCCCTTTACGTGAGCGCACCCCAAAATCAACCACACGTCGTCGGTCACAAAGAAGCCGTCTCTCCTCTATCGGTGTAGTGCAGACGCTAGATCCTAACCGGACCACTTTTTTTCTCCTTCCCGCTTCAGGCGCGCAGACTTTGAGAAGACCGCCCCGATCGACGACAACCACCTCATCTGTGAACAGTGTTTCTGCTATGTTTGTGATAAACTGGCATCGCTGGTATGTGGCGCGCCCCGTCTTCTTATAACCAAACGGTCGACGGTTCGTTACACCATCCTCACCTCACTATATAACACCGAAGTAGCAGTGTTCATGTTGTCCCCCGTCGAATGCAAAACGTCTCGCAATGCACATACAAACGTGCGTTGTGGTTAATGTTTAGGGCTGGGCAATATGGCAATGTATTGACAAGTGTTTTGCTGGTTTTAAAGTAGTGATAGTAGACTGACTCACCAGACTGTTGACACAGCTGTTCTAGTGCTGTAAAGTTCTTCATAGAATCATAAGAGTAAAAGTATATTTACTTTGTCATGTATTTGGTTCACACAGGATTATAAAAATAAGTAAATAGGCATTACCATGTGCTTATTTTGTCTTTATTTATTTATTGAATTACCAGAAAACATGCTATATTGTGATAGAATCGTTATCACTGTATTAAATAACCTACTGTATATATCGGGATAGAAGATTTTGGCCATATCGCCCAGCCCTAGTTGAAAGGTTGTGCTTTTGGTGGACACGCTTGTGATTCTTCTTCTCTCTACTGTCTCAGTGTTCGTTGTGGCGAGTCAAAGACATGTGCCACTGTAACAGCCACCAGAGGAGTGAGCTCTGGAGTGGCCTCCGGAGCTCCGCGGTGCTGGGACACTTACTCGCGTTTAACTTCTCACTGTCGGACCTAGACGGTCACCTGCGGCTTGCCGGTAACTGCTGCGCTCTGTCTGCTTGTTAGTTTTTTTTTGGTCTTGAACCATAACAATACAACCGAAAATATCAAATGATGCCGTGTAATGATCAGTAAAGTAAAAAGACAAACACACACACACACACACAAATTCCTTTTTATGTGTAAATCTACTTGATATTACATCTGATTCTGATCCTGATTGTACACTTAGAAATGCTCCTGCAGACCTTCAGGAAGGAGCTTGGATTAGAATTCTCCCGTTTCCTCCAGGGGAAGATGGACGGGCTTCAGGGGCTGGTTTACGAGTAAGCGATGGGGCTCTTCGCTCCATGTTGATTTTGATGTTTTAAAATGGCTGACTGACTTCATGTCTAGGATCTCAAGCCTGTAGACACAGTGCAGAAAGTGTTTTATCATCAAATGTGCAGTATAACTTGGTCTTGGGAAATTCTCATGACATGGCAAGGCTCATCTATGTAGGGTTAGATAAGAGATAAGATAATACATAATAGTAGTAAAGGTATAATATGACATATGGACAAGCATGTAGCTGATTGCAGGTGCAGAGATGACTCTTTTGGTTTTTTCTTTGCGTGTCTCCAGCTACACACCTGTGTACGAGTGTGTGTCGTCGTTCCTGAACAAAGCAGATGAGCAGGAAGGAAAGGTGGCAGCCATCATGAGCCTGGGAGCCAGCCAGGACTTTACCGTCCACTACCAACCTTCAGGGTACACACCACACACACACGGGCACGCACACACACAATCAGGGATCCCACGGGTCCTTGAAATTCTTGAAAGCTACTGAAAAATACATCAAGGTCTTGAGTTTTGGAAAATAGACATGGGTCATTGAAAGTTCTTGAATTCATATCTTTTGTGCAAGAATTGAAATGTAATAAATATTTTCAATATTGTTTTGCTGTGCTGTTCTAGAAAAGGCTGATAGTTGGACCACATCGTCTGCCATCGCTGTAACAGAGCACAATTGAGAAGTGTTCACACATTCAAGCCTCTCTCTATCTCTATTACATTGTTGTCTGTGAGCTTCTGTAAAGCCTGCTAGTTCTCATTCTGAATATTGTCCAAGGTAATTAACCTTGATCCCTGTCTCAAACTATGCCATGTTGGGTCCTTGACTTTGAAGGAAGTGGGCTTTGAAAGTCCTTGAAAAGCTCCTTGAATTTGACATTTAAGAAGGTGAGGGAACCCTGTGTTATGCGTTGAGTTCATTGAAAGGACTTGGCAGGGCAGCAGTGTAGCTTTGTATATAACAGTATATTTTAAGGAGAATTCAGGAGTCATGATGTGTTTGTTTGTTTCATTTTGTGTACAGGATTCAGCTGTTAACGTGTCCTAAAGCTAGCGCCATCGAAGCCAAAGGGATACTCTTGCAAAGGTAAAAAGGCACACACTAGCAAGAACCCCCCCCATCTGCTCATAACAGACATGTATAAAAAAAGGGTTTCATTGATGAAAATGTGCCCTTCTTATTGACCATGGTGTTCTCTTGTCTGTTGTCAGAGTGGTAGCATCTGTGCGGCGGGTGATGGTGATGTCTGACCTACCGTCTGCGTTCATCGACAAGCTGCACGGCTTCTTCCAGCGCCTGAATTTGTCCGGCTCCTTTAGACACATGAAGCAAAGGTGTGTGTGTGGGTGTGGGTGTGGGTGTACACTCTTGTTTTTGTGTGTGTCCCTTTTAACCCTATATGTCGTTATACAGTGGCAATAAAGGTTGGGCTTTTGAATTCGACCAGATTCTCAGATTATACGCATGGTTTTCTTTTTCTTTTTGCCTGGCCCTTTGCCTGGTTACATTGGAGATTTAAATATATTAATATTAATATTAAACTAACCTCATCTTGATCTCCTGATTAAGATGATTAATAAAGTTTGATCTTATCTGATTGTGTTATTAATAAGAAAGCCAGGTACAAATGGTGTCTGTATGTTGGATTAGATTCTGTTTGGCAATTATGAGTGGTAAGATAATATTGACTCAAATTGAAGGTGTGCGTGCATGAATGTGCGTGTGCGTGTGCGTGCGTGCTCCTTAGCCTAAGTGTGCGTCCGTGGGACGACGTGCTGCTCGTGTCGATCCTGAAGGGGCAGAACGTGACGGGGGTCCGTAGAGACCGGGGCAAGAAAGACGTCCTGCTGGAGGAGATCGCGGTGGTCCTGCTGAGGTTCGAGCTGCTCCAGTGTCAACGCAGGTACACGCTGGCTATCTGACACACACGCACACACGAACGCACACACACACACGCACGCACAAGTGCACATTCAAACACACATTCAAACACGTAACCCTCGGAACCTTTCTGACACGTGCAGGTACCGGGAGTTATGCCGCTACCTCTCGGTGGTCCAGACGGACAACCCCAAGCTGTGAGTGTGCTGTCTGATGGTGTTGTCTAGCAGCAATTGATATGTTAATCTAGCCATTGAGTTAAATCATCATCCAACTAAAGTATTTAAGGTGTATTTTCTTTATATACATTTTTTGGAAAACGGAGGGAAGAAAATCTTGACACTATAAGGTTAGGTTGTTTCTTCCCTCTCTCCCTCCCTTCCTCACTCCCCCCCCCTCCATCTTGCCCTCCCTCCTCTCTCCTCCCTTCCTCCTCCTCCTCTCTCCCTCGCTCCCGCTCTCCCTCCCTAGCTTCCTTCCTTCGTCCCTCCCTCTCCATCCTCCCTTCCTACCCCCTTCCTCACTCCCTCCCCCCGTCTCACCCTCCCGCAACTACATTGCTAATATGTTATTGTGAAATAAAAGATATGCCATGATAAGTATTCCATGCTATTCCACCTGCTCGCTATTCCACCTGCACTCTCATGCATGAAGTTCTCTCTCTCCAATTCCTCAAAGCTGACCTATGATGTGCTTATCAGTTTCCAGGAGCTTCGGGACCTCGCGCCTCTGTTCCTGTGCATGACGGGGGACTTCTCCGGTGCTCTGTCGGGCTTCTTCGGCACGGCGGTGGGCCCCGCCACGCGCCTCTCGCCCGCCCTCTTCCGCCTCTACCTCCGCGTCTTTGACACCGCCACGGCCCCCGGGGTCCTCGTCACGCCGCAGACACAGCAGCTGGACCTCCCCGCGGACTCCCCCTTGGCGCCCATTCAACACAACACACACATACACACCACACACACCACACACACACACACACACACACACACACACCACACACACACACACACACACACACACACACACACACACACACACACACACACACACACACACACACACACACACACACACACACACACACGTACTAGAAAGGGCTTTGGAATCTGTATGATCATCCCCTGATGTGGGCTCAGTATCACCTGGATGTACGTGTTGGACACCTAGCAGGGGTGACAATTTGAAGACACGTTTAAGAATCGTTAAGTAAGGCACACAACAACAACAACAACAAGAGGCTGCCACTGATTGAAAACACTAAAAAGATGGAGGTTGTTACGTGGAGATATACTGTATATACAAACTTTTAGGAAATATGCGCTGGGTTCTGGCAGAGGCGAGGGCGAGTCCCGGGGGGTGTTGACGATGGCGAGCAGATGGGCCCAGCTCTGAGCCTGAGAGATGGCGAGGAAAAAGGCAGCCAATATTATTATTATTATTATTATTATTATTATTATTATTATTATAACAACCACGACCGAACCCCCAGTAGAGGCTCGACCCCCCCGGCGTACTTACGTCTGCATTAACGGCGGCACACGACCTCTGAACCCTCAGGGCAAACTTGACCAGCTCTGTGCGTTTCAGGGGTGCAGTACCTGGAGGGGACGGAGACGCTGGGTTAGACGCCACTCTGCCAACGCCGGGATGTTCCGACTGGCGGGCGAAAAGGTACTGGGTACAATCCACCCCCCCCATGCGCCGGGTACCTTGTACGCTTTTTCAATGTTTTCATGTAGCCTCACCCATCGCCCTGTTGTTTCGTATTTACTTTTTTTAATGAGTACCTAGAAAAGCAGTATATAAATAAAATATAAATTGTATTATTATTATTATTATTAATTAATTATAACTTATTATTAAGTACTCCCTTCAAACCCTCTACCTGCTTGTGATGGACGTGGGCAATAATGTGGATTAAGCATCCACTAAATAGTAGTATCTGTGTGTGTGTCTGTGTCTGTGTGTCTGTGTCTGTGTGTGTGTGTGCTGTGTGTGTGTGTGTGTGTGTGTGTGTGTGTGTGTGTGTGTGTGTGTGTGTGTGTGTGTGTGTGTGTGTGTGTGTGTGTGTGTGTGTCTGTCTGTCTGTCCGTGTGTGTCCATGTGTCCATGTGTCCATGTATCTGTGTCTTGCCTTGAATGGGCGCCCAGGGGGAGTCCGCGGGGAGGTCCAGCTGCTGTGTCTGCGGTGTGCAATATAAATGTATGCAATGTGTGTGTATGTCTACATGTATATGTTTTGCTGTTGTTATTTACAGGTGTTCCCGGACCATGCCCTGTTGCTCTTGGTTACGGAGGCTCTGGTGCAGCGTATTGTGAGTGGCCCCCTGAGCCCGTCGCTTCCTGTGATCAACAGCTTCAAGGTAGCACAAAAAAAAAAAGTTTGGAACGGCCACGTGACTCGTACAATAAACGCGTGCGGAAAAGCTGACGGGGGGGCTTCATGAAGGTTAATGTCCGCTGTGGGCCGTGTCCTAGGAGAACCCCTGGGCGCTACGGTGGTTCTGTCAGAACCTGTCGCTGACCCCGGACGTCTCCTTCGACTTCATGACGGCAGTCCAACAGGAGCTGGTGAATACAGGTGCACGCACGCACTCACACACACATAAGCACACACATAGAGTCAAGGCAACATTAGATCTATCTAATGTCTCTGACTGCGGATGAAAATTCTGCTGCTTTTAATGTGTGTCAAATAAAGTAATATATGAAATGTATAGTTTGCCTCAATGCATTCTATTCTGTTCATTGCATATTCTTTCCCATAGAAAATGAAAAATTAGCATTTTAGCTGACACTATTATCCAGCCTGTAAATGACACAAATGTAGACTGTGGTTCCTGTATCTTGGATTGAGATATCTGGTATTACGAGCTGTCTCCACAGGCCATACTTCCACATGATGCGTCCCTTTGCCCATAAAATATGAATAGAAGTTCAAAGACATCCACTTTTATTTCAATATAGTGTTTTCATATCTCAAGGTCTCTCTCTCTGTCTGTCTCTCTGTCTCTCTCTCATATAGGCGACAACATCCCCTACCTCCCGCTCCAACCTTCCTCTCCGCCTCCCTCCTCCTCCTCACCAGAGCCTTGGGATCAGTAAGTAGAATCTTAGTTTCTACTTTTCTGCAGAATATGTTGACACCGCCCACCCCGACCACACCAACACCGGATAACTGGATTAGCTGATTTAGCCTTTTTGGTGTTTTACTGGCCGTTCCGTGGGAACAAGGAAGCATTGGCAAGCTTTCACAATGAGTTGGGTTTTAATCTTCTAAAGATGTTTTTGGAATATCCAAATCATGAGCAGTGGCTAGATAGATTAGCACATCATTTATCATGAAATATGATAACTGAGCAGTTGGGTCCGCAGATAAACCTTTCTCACTGTCCAGGCCCTACCCTGGCGTCATGCGCCTGTAGCTAACTGGAAGCTGATCCGTCTTCCCTTGTGTTTCATGTCTCCTGCTGCTGCTCTGATGTGCCGCTGATCAGCACATACTGTAAGTCCCTCAGCCAATCAGCAGCGGCCGTGGCATGTATCAGTTTGGGTGTTAGGCTATGTTTTAATGCGATGCTAACTATGATTTTTTTTTTGTTTCTTTTTGAGCAGCCAGTCCAGAGCCTGTGAAACCTCGTTCCTCCAAAGTCCAGTCCCGGCCCCAATGGCGCCTGTAAGTCAATATAATCCTGGTGTCTACCACGTTACCAATTAACAACAAACGGGGGCAACGTCTCCAAATTTCACAGTTTATTAAAGCATTAATACGATTTCACAGCTGAGCTGGGTCAAGCCATTCACTGACCTGAACTTTGTCCATTTCCGTCCCCAAGACCTGAACACCTGTGGTCCGGCAATGGATTGTGACCCTCCCGCTCAACAGCTGACAGCTGGTAAGGGTACGACAATTGCTGTGGTGCATTTTCCCGGTAGCCAGTTGCGTGACGTTAATGCAACGGTTTGTGCTGTGGTTCAGTAGGTGGTGTGTCTACAGCTGCTACACCAGGTCCTTTACATCCTTCTGGAACTCCTGAATGTCGTCATCCTATTCTCGTTGCTCACTGAGCCGGATGTCTTGTGTATCTACTGTTTCCTAGGTTGCCTACAGCACCTTAACTTGAATATCCATGGACTCCATTATGAGAGAGAGAGTTGTGTGTTGGGCATCAATTAACGTTTGGCTAACACAGACAACAGGCTGTAAGGCAAACTGCGTGTGCCTTATGTGGCGTGTCTGGGCTGTGGGTTTTATTTAAGTTTATTCATCAACATGGTTCAAGGTTTAATTCGTCATCAGTATGGAGGCATCTCTCTCTCTCATGATTTAGCTTTTTTTCTAATGCTGCCATGTTGGTGGCCATCTTCAAACCAAGGCTGCTTTATTAAAGCTTATGGTTTATGGGTGAAAAATGTTTACTTTTATCTTAAATAAAGCAGAATAAAATGTCATTTTTTTATATGAGGAACATTTGTGGCATCCCATTCATGTTTTTAAAATAAGTCTTGCTGCTTTTTCATGGTCATCATGGGGGAGGGGCAATCCTTGAGACCCCGCCCACAGTCAGAATTTCAGTCAGGTGTTGCATGTTAAAGGTACTATGTAAGAATCATGAATCACTCAATCGTTTGCATTCAGAGAACTGGAGTGCATAAACTAATGTTAGAATCATAAATATTGTACAATTTAAAAAAGCGATGAAAGAAAGAAAGACATTTTTGCCATTATCCAAACTTGTACGTCTCATTTCTTTCAGTTAAATCACAGCCTGTTCATATACTGGCAGTGTAAAGTGATTTGTGCATGTAAAGCCCTCCATGTAGTCCCTGAAGGAATTTATGATTCTTACATACAAGACCTTTTAAAGTTACTATAAGTAAGAATCAGTGCATTCGGAGCTCTGTGGCTTGAGACAATAACATAAATCAGAAACTAATATTCGTTCTAATCATAATTAAACCTGGTACACATTTTAAAAAGCTATGAAATATATATTATTTTAATTAGCCACGCTTACATCTGACATACCGACCCGACTCAAATATAAGAGAAATCAGCCCAAAAGCTGTTCTACGCAACAGAGAGAGTCTGTCGCTGATTGTTATTGTCTCAAGCCACAGAGCTCAGAATGCACTGATTCTTACTTATAGTACCTTTAAGGTGATCCAACAGTCAAAAAGTAAAAATGTTTAAAAATATGTCTTTCCCAATAGACCTTTTTCACAAAGGCATCGTCATGGGATAAACACGTGTCACTCATAGCCCGATTGAGGACAAATGTAGGACAATCTGTTTGCCCTACGATGAAGCCTCATTAAAAAAAGATGGTCTATTGGAGCAGGTACCAGTCCCCTTATGACCGCTATCCAGACACATTTCACTTCATTTGAAATAGGGCCTACGTCGCAGCCACATGTTTGTGGATCTGCATCGGTCTATAGGACACCCCTAGGGTCGGTGGGCCCCGCCCCGCGTGGTACTGTTTGATCAGGTCAGACAGGAAACGCATCACTCTCAGATCGTCCCCGCTGCCGCCGCCGTCGCAGAACCCCTGCTCCGGAAGCAGGGCGTCGTCACGGAGGGCGCGATGAAATGTGTGGAGCAGCGCCTGATTGGACAGGGCCGTCAGGCAGCTCTCCAGGTGGAGCAGGTAGGTGCTGCCCCGGGCGAAGCCGGAGCGACGGTTCACCAGGCGGCCGATCAGGGAGCCCGAGTAGGCGGGGCAGCGCAGCGTCCTCTGGTCCAGGTCCAGCAGGGCCAGGTAGCGGCTGTAGCGCGCCAGGGAGTGGAGGACAGCCAATGAGGCGGCAGAGGAGGTTCTGGTCACACACGGGAACACAGGAAGCAGAAGTGTGATGAGTATTTGCATGTAAGACAATGCATGTGGTTAGCAAGTGGTATGACACACAGATGGAAGTGGTTGGTTGTGTACCTGTGTAGGCCTATAAGCCTCCAGGTAAACAGGTCAGTCAGTTGAAGGGGCGTGGCCAAACAAGGCAGCACGGCGGCCCCGTCCGGACCGGGCGCGGGAAGGAACAGGGCGAGCGCGGAAACCAACTTCCTCACGCCGCTCTCGTCTCCTCCAATCACGATCAGCGGCCGGCCACTGAGCAGACAAAACACGGCATGCTGGGAAAACGAGTTCTGCTGTATGAATGTCAAGGCCCTGCGGCCAGCCTTTCTCCTCCTGCGCTGAGCGAGGCGCTGGCTGACGTTCACGTTGTGGGTCTGCGACGGAGATTTGGAGGAGCAGGTCGAGACGGACGCCTCGTCGGTGCTCAGCGCTCGGATGAGAGCGGAAGATGGCGACCACGCACCGGCCATCGGCAGAGTGAAGGCAAACTTCACGTGGAGGTCGGACGCCAGGCTCACGCTCTCACCTCTTCGACCTGACGGGGATGCTTTCTGTTCAACTGCAACAACAATTGTGTGATACCTCAAAAAAACAATTCTCAAGGAAAACGACGACCAAAGGCAGTGGCGAAGTTTGGCTCCTGTCATTCTTGTGAATGCATTTGGAAATTAGACGCGTTACATGTACTGTATATCATTTCCAAGATAGTGAAAGTACAGTTTAAAACAACAGTCTCCCTTACCTCGACACATGGATGTGGTCTCCGGCATGAGTCCGTCTCCACGCACTGCATCTCTGTACCTTGTAGTCTGGCCGGCCTCGGTCTCTCCCTGGGCTCCTTCATCAGAGACACTCGTACACCCTGAGCCCTCTGAGGCCTCTTCTCTGTTGAGGGAATCCGTTCTCTCCACTCGGAAGATCAACGGCGGTGGTTTCCGTTTGTCCCTGGCGTTCCCCCTCGGCCCCTGGGCCTCGCCGATGGGGTCCGTCCCCTCGTCTCCTAGCCCTTCTCCCTGGACCGGCGGCGGCGGCGGTGGCGGTGGCAACCCCCCCGGGTCCAGACTACTGCAGCTGAGCGGCGTTGCGGTGTGTTGGTTGTCCTCCGGGCCCTCCTCCGTGATGGCCTGCAGGTCCTCGGGGACCAGGGAGTCGGTGGTGCTGAGGACCTCGATGCTGTCCTCGCTGTTGGCGCGGAACGCGTACGCGCGCACACGCCTGGCACCGCCGCCACCACCACACGCTGCCTCCGGTGGGGGTGGCGGGGCGCGTCTAAAGCAGGCGTCCATCTTCCCAAACATTGTTGATTCTGAGGCGAGAGGGAAGGTGTGAAAAGCGGACAGGGTTTGATTGGGTTAGCGGCGTGTTTGAGAATGTAATCATCATAATCATCATCATCATGTACAATATTCTTAATGTCATGTGCAATACTACTTCGCAATGTTACTTTGCAATATTACCTTTCATCATCATGTGCAATACGACTTCCCATTACTACTTATATATGTATACATATATGCACTACCATTGCCAACTTGTTTTGTTTACTAAATATCTTGCCTATATTTATACTTTTAGGCTTAACCACGATACATTTATTATTCTATTGTTTTTATTCTTATGTTGTTGGTATTTTTGACCAACCTCTGGCAAAATAATTTGCTTCGCGATGAATAAAGTTCTATCTTATCTTATCTTATAGGACCCTCAAACTATGACTCTTAAAATGTACATAAATGGTCGGAACTGCCATTTGAAGTTATTTCATCAGTTGTGTCCATGCCATAATAACTCCCTTTCTGGATGAAGTTCATTCACACCCTTTGTCATACGTGTAAGCGACTTCAAAGCCGTCGCCATGGTGACCGCACCTCTGTGGTCGTCCCCGGTGACGGCGTCTTGCGTCCGGTACGACCGCTCGGTCCCGAGCACCTCGATGCTGTCGCTGCTGCTCACGCTGCCCGCCATCTCCGCCCCGCCCCGTTCTTCCGGATCTGGGGTCGGGGGGGTTCTGCTGCCCTCCGCCTCCGCATCCACCTCTGCCTCCAGCTTGATAGGGAGCTCCTCCACGCAGGAGAGGAAACTCTCCAGGCTGGGCCATGGCCCTTTCTCCTCCTCCTGCCCCTCCTGCTCTCGCTCCTCCTCGCCCTCCTCTGGACGCCAGCGCTCAAACAGGAAGTTGGTCAGCGGCAGCCTCCGGGAGAGGTCGCGTATCAAGCGGGCGCTGTGCAGCGTGCTCCGGTTGCCACGGAGACGACACTCGGTGTCCGTCAGCCGCTCCACGGTGACGGACAGGAAGTAGGCATCGCTGAGCTCCTCCAGGGTCTTCATCCGGCGATCCAGCCTGGCGGTGGAGTAGGAGGAGCCGGGGGGCACGCACCACAGGTCGGCGCCGGCGGGGTTGTCGGCTGCCGGGTCATAGGGCAGGAAGCCGGGCTGTTTCAGCTTCCTGTTGGGGTAGGCCGTGACCTGCCGCAGGAGATCCCGGTAATTCAGGATGGAGCATTCCAGAGCTCCGAGCTCGTCGTCGGCGTCCTCTCCCGCACGGGGGGGCTGCTCGTCGGCAGTGTTCTGAAGCTCCGCCCCCTGCTGCTGCTGAGCCAATCGCGTGTACCTGTGAAAAGAATTATGACGGAGGTGAAGATGAAGAGTGAACTGATGTAAAAGATCTCATGGAAAATAAGTTTCCATGAGATTGCTCGAGGTTACAAGGTTATAGGTTAGGATGCGGACATTGGAGGTCAAACCGCAGGACTACAGACTATAGACTAGGACTAGGAATCTCACTCCAGCTCTTGCAGTTTCCTCTGCAGCTCGGTGGCGAAGGCGCGCCGGTTGCCCGTCTTCAGGCTGTCCGAGGCCTGGGTGAAGCAGGCCGACAGCTCGCAGAAGTGCTCCATCAGCTTGCGCTGGTCCGAGGACACGTAGGCCATGCAGAAGGGCCGCACAAAGCCGCGGGCCTCCAGGTCGTACAGGGTCAGGTGCTGGACGTAGGCAAAGCAGCCGTCCGCAGAGTCGCCCAGCACCACCCGGGAGTCCTCCGTGAAGTTGATGCGCGGGCCGGAGTAGGTGGCGCTGGAGCTGGAGCTGGCGCCGGCGGGCGGGAACGCCGCCTGGTAGTCCACCGACATGATGCGCACGGAGAAGTGGTTGAGGTCGAAGGTGCCCAGCATCCGGGGGTCGTCCGGGATGGTCAGAACCGGCTGGGGGCCCACCTGCGGGTGTAAGGCACAAGATTGGAACACATACACGCAAGCACACACACACACACACACACACACACACACACACACACACACACACACACACACACACACACACATACCCACGAACACACACACACGCACACATGCACACACACATAAATACGAGAGATAGATAATCATAAAACAAACACACAGACAAACAATAGTAGCACAATAGTGATGGGTAGTCGTTCTAACACACACACACACACACACACACACACCTGCTCGGAGAATTCAGCCACCAGGATGAAGTCTCTGTGGAACGGGGCTGCAGTGGGCCAGGGGTTGGCGGGGGGGTCGAGGGGCACTGACAGCTCGTCTGGCAGAGGAGCGTCCTGGTGGTGGTCCGCCTCCTGCCCGAAGCCCTCCCCACCCGCGAAGACCAACAGGTCGGGGGAGCCGATCATGATGCCGACTCCGTGGTGGTGATGATGATGATGATGATGGTGATGACGACGACGACGGTCTGGTAGTAAGGGTTCAACCCATGGAGCTCTTACACTGGAACGGGTAGGAAAGCCTCCCAATGTTTGTTCAGAAGAACGAGATCTCCAACGTGTCTACAGTTTAGACAGACGTATCAGTGCGGATCACTGCGGTGGTGGTCGACTTGAATGGTTTGAGAGAGAGAGAAGGAGATCCTGTGGCTCAGATTGTGTCCCGGCGCTCCGGGGGGGGAACCCGGGACCCGGGACCCCCAGGAGGAGTCAGCCTTTGCCCGGTGCGCTCCATTTGCTCAGAAGGTCCACAACGTTACAGGTACTATAATATAATATAACGTAAGAATCTGAAGTGCATTCTGAGCTCCGTGGATAACAATCAGCAACGAATGTTAGTTCTAAGAGTCGGGGAAGCGCTCAGATCTCTTAATTTAAAGGCAATTTAAAGCGATGTGTGCGGCATGTAAAATCCTACATGTCGTCCCTGAACGGATCCATGACTCTTACATACATACAGGACCTTTAAGTTTCCATATCCATTGAAGAAACGCGAATACTGGTTTCAATCCTCAAAAAGGAGAAGCGAAAGTTGTCCCCAGACTGATCACACGGTTAAACGGAGTCTTATTCCTCTTCCCCCCCCCCCCTTTTCCAAGTCTGATTTGCAGAACATACTTCATGAGCTGTCCGTGTGAAACATTACAAAGCAAAAAGGCAAAGCGATGATGATGATGATGATGACGATGAGGAGCCTACTGAACGTGGTCCATATTTAGCCCCCTGGTGGGAGAGCAGCTGACGGTGCGGGTCACTCACTCCTCTGGCGAAAACAAGGCGCTCCCCGTCGAGAATCTTAGTCCCTCCTCGAAGTCACGAATGAATGAATGAATGAGTGAATGCATGAATGAATGACTGTATGAATGCACTATAAACGTTATAGACTGAAAACGCCGATGGTGAAAAACATGACACTTTAAAGTGTAGGCCGTGTGTGTGTGTGTGTGTGTGTAGTGTAGTGTAATAGACCGTCGTCTGCAGGCACATGACCCCTTGGAGCGGATTCCCTTCCCACCAGCGCCCCCCACAGCAGGAGTCATTACACTGACTGGACATGGCCCCAGTACTGAATGAAATGAAGTCTCCCTTGTCTTGACCTTGAACCCTCACAACCACACATTTACTTACGAGTTGTTGAAATGAACTTTTGGTTGACCGGTATGATAATGACCAATGTATAGCTCACTGGTACAGTTATCAGTCTATAACAATAATGTTGATGATATTGGTGACTTTACAAGGACAACAACCCAAATAAAAGCGATCACTTTATTTTTTTTCCTCATTCAAAACAGTGGAAAATAACCTTCTCCAACACGAAACAACATCTGCATTCGTACTAAAGCAGCCAGATGAAATTGCACACAACTCAAAGCCCCCCAAAAGTCAAATGAGATTAAAAAATATATATATATATTGCACTATATTTCACCTTTGGGTCTCCAGTCATAATATTTAACACTCGCTGAATATAATCAGGATTAGATTAAATAAAATAAATCGCTTATAGATGAGACAGTGGCTGCCATGTTGTTGGCAAAGTAAAACCTGTTGGCCTATTTATTTTATTTTTTTAACATAAGAAATCACTGCATAGTCAACCTAAGCTGCTGTGCTGACTGAGTCTATAGGCCAATACTGTACACTTTGACAGCCCATCATATACTCAACAGCACATCTGGCACTTGGCACTGAACTTGTGCATGAAGCCCTGAAACTTCTCTGATAGCAACTGGACCTAAGCCTAAACCCTTGTTCTGCTAGCACTGAACTTGAAACTGGCCTGAAACCCAGTGCCATTATTCGTTCAAAGTATAACGATTGGCACATAAATAACCCCCAACATGTTTTACATAAAGGGGGTTGCACGATTACACACTCCACTCACTGTGGACTTAGAGAAGTGTTTGTTTAAAAGCAAATGGTTTCACAAGCGTTGCCCTTAAAAATGGACTGTGTGGATAGATTCTGTAGCTTTTGCAATGCGGTACCGGTTGCATTTCATACACTTCACACCATCGTTCACCTTCACCCATAATCCCCTTCGGTGCAGCAGTTTGAATATCAGGAGGATCACATGTTTCCCACCAGGCATGAAGTGTCTCTGTTTCTCCTGCTTTACTGTTGGAAGTTTGAGGGTAGACTTATCACTCCAGTCGTTTTTTTCCAATCCCGTTGTTTTCAAGGTCCTTGTGAGGGAGGGGGGGTGGACAACACCAGTGCAGAGGTCGAAGTCTTCAGACACACATCTTCAGTGTACAATACCTTGCTAATAACCTTTTTCTGACTGCAGCTGTCAGACTTAATTGTGACTGTGTACAATGCCTGTGTGTAATGTGTGCTTATGTCCAGCAGGCAGCTATATGAGCAGTATTTCTGGCTCGGACATGGCACAGTAGAGCATGAAGCCCATCTGGTCCACCTGCTCCTCGGACAGGCTGCCCAGCAGATTGACCGCTGGCTTGAAGTAGCTGTGCAGCGCGCCCTGCTCCAGACAGCCAATCAGCTCAGCGATGCACTGCTGGAAGCGCGCCGCCAGGCTGCCCTCCGACCAATCGTTCTCGCGGTCGCTGAGGTGGAGGATGAGATTGGCCAGCGGGGCGGAGGGCAGCGGCCGGAGGGCGGGGTTCAGCTTGCACACCGCCTTGAGGGTCTTGAGGACGTTCCTGCGGCAGCCGCCGTCCGACTCGTCGAGCTGAGCCAGCCGCCGGGTCTCCCACGGGTAGAGGGAGAGGTGCCAGGCGTTGACCCAGGGGGCGGTGAGCTCCGGCTGGCCGGTCAGGACCACGTCGTCCTCCCGCAGCACCGGTATCATGGAGATGAAGAGTGGAGGATCACCAACGTTTCTTCCTCCTCCGTCTGGATCCCCAGGCCTGGAGAACCAAAGGCAATGTTTTTTTTGCAGTTTTGTGTAGTTTCTAAACAGATATTTTGGCACATGTGAGTAGTATCATCAAGTCTTCTGCAATAGCTTGAATTGCAGCCTGTCACTAATTTGCACTGAAGATTTTATTGTATCAAACCTCTAATTGTAACTGCTATGCATCTGGCTGTAACAACAAGCATTACTGTATATTTGTATAGGGATTAGGTATAAACTCAAAATGACCAACACCCTATGGAACAGCCATCTTGAAGAACCCGTTAGTTCAGGACACACACCAACACTCATCCACACCAACACGCACACCCACACACCACACACACACCACCGTATCTCGAGGCAGAGTTCTGGTCCTCCCAGCACAGGTTGGACCCGGCAGTCCAGAATGCTGCTGATGGACGGCCAGTTCATGGTCTCCATGACTGTCTTACTTAACATGTTCACCAGAGCTTCGGAGGACAGGTAACCCCCCACCAGGAACCTACGAGAGAACAATGACACACACAGACACACACAGACACACACGGCAGTATAAACACATGCAGTTTCTCTAGACAGTTCTTTAGCTCTCTGCTGGCTCAACACATTGTGCTGGCTCTACCTCAGTACAGATTATGCCAGTGAGCTACCATCCAGAACTCCTAGATCTTTTACTGAGAGTAAGAATGGCTTTGTGAGTGGCACAATTAAAATGTGCCCTGAAGGATGTACATCTTTTTACTTGCTACAATAGTTGGCACAATAGTTTGGAATTGGAACACCATTTCCCGGCTTGAAGTTCTGTTCTGCTGAATGTGAGAGGTGTAATCCTGTTGCTCTACCTGTCCCAGTAGCTCCGGCCACGGGGGAAGTACTCCAGGTTGACCCGTCGGACCATCCAGTGCAGCGGATGCGTCAGGAGGGTCTCCTCACCGGGGATGAGATGCCACAGAGAGGCCTCCAGCTGCAGCGGCACCAGCAGGCAGGCGTGGTCCGCCCTCACCACCTACACAGACAGACAGACATACTTTATAGTCTACAAAGTAGAAACTTGTCTTCCGCTTCACAGAACATATAAATGCATTCATGTACACAGACGCGCACACACTCTTGGACTCTTGGTGTCTCTTTGGTTAATAAAATGTCATGGGTGCTGAATAATTTGGATAACATGAATAAATAATATTGGACGAATTCACATAAATCTAAGAGGCAATTCATTGGGACACATTTCATCAGAACTGGGTCCCCCTCCATGTGTGTCACTGAGTGCATTTGTATCAGACTCAGAGCTAACCTCCAGATCGTCCAGCAGGGAGCCGCCCAGGCTCATCTCCCCCAGAGGCATGTCCGGGTGGCGGGTGTGGAGGAAGCCCTGGATCTCCGTGCAGATGTCCAGTGCCAGGGACTGAGCCCTGCGCACCTCCATGGGGCCCAGTGCCGCGCGCGTGTAGTAGAACTGCTGCAGGCGATCCTACGGCAACACAAACACAAGGGTCACTGAGACTCCAGGGATTTTACTTTTTATGTTTTATGTGTTCATGGTAACTACCGGCTACTACTATGACTGAGTTAGCACAGTAAGTCGATTGTTATCATCGAACCTTCCATTAAACCAGTCTCAGAGTACAGTTGGATATACAGTACATTGCTAAAGAGTTGCTCAACAAAACATCTCTTGGCCGTTGGTTTAAAATGGCAGCCCTGGATTACAATATTGACAGCAGCATTATACACTCGCTCTATGTAAAAAGGGATGTTTTAACAAGTCCAAGCAGGTACCTGTAGCGTGGGGACGCACAATTGGAGTCTCTTGGATTTGACGTCAGACTTTGACTGAATATCCAGACTAGATTTTTCGCAAAGATCAGCTGGCAAGGAATGAGAAATAACATGTTAGAAATAACAAGATTCGGCAAACGATTTCAGTATATCGAGGCCTCATCAGCAGCGGCTGTGATGTCACCAGTACCTCGCTGTTGTTTGGTTGCCTTGGCGACCTCTTTCATGACAACGCCTTCTAGGCTCTTCCCGATCTGTGCGGGCGAAGCAGAGGCTAAACCCAGCTCTTCCCAGCTCTCCACCATCTTCTGCTCCACCTTCTCGTCCTCTGCCGCACGACCAGCACGCTCTATCAGCTAAACGGGGTCAAGGTTCAAAGGGCAAACACATTAGCCACTGCTTGCAGATCTCTGCAAGCAGTAGCACGATACTATATTCAATGTAAACAAAGGAACATTATCTTAAAAGGGACACCAGCCTACTAGCCAAGTGAAGTGAACATCCTGTTATCATCTAATGTGTGAAAACAACCCTGACACACACACACACACACCAACACTCACGTGTTTGACTACAAGCGTAGCGATTCCTAACACTGCAGCCCCGCCGACTCCCAAAACCAGTCGGGCGTTTGACAGCAAGAAGTCGATCACGGCAGCGATGCCCTCTTCTCCTCTCCTTCTGCCGCTGCGGAAGTCCATCATTCTGGCAGTGGTAAACCTAAGGGAGGGGGGATTTATTTTGATGACGGTCAATAAACGAATGTTTTTCTTTTTTTCTTCCCTTTAACGTGTGTTTCGCTGCCCATAAATCAAACTTCTTGTGGATATAACTACATTTTGCACTGGGACATTACAGTAAAGGGATCCTATTCCGCATCTCTGGCTTATGGCATCACAAGTGGGAGGGCCCAGCCAGCCATGTATGCAGGATAGATCAGCCTACCCAGTGGACTGTACTGCAACTGGTAGGCTGATCTATCCAGCACACATCCTTTTAAATCGTAGAAGAACGTCTCTGAACCATTCTACCCTGGTTCAGTGTTAGAAGTATGGGCCTGTGGTCGACCAATCTGACATGGTGGAAGGTGCTATTCCCCATGCACACGATGCTATTTAAAGACACGTTTCACTTAGTTAAATATATAACAACCTCCCCTCAAGTAGACTCTACAGAACAGAACAGCTTGTTATTATGATATGATATATGAACTGACACACACACACACACACACACAGAGAGAGAGAGACACACACACCGAGACAGGACACCTGAGTACACATGTAACCAACACACACACGGCGAATCAAATCTAAAAATAAAAGTTGATGATTGTTAGTTCTAATCCTGCTGCCCTTTTTTAGATCTTGGTTGCAAGCAAGTTGAGTGCGCACGTCCATCAATGTAGGCTAGCTGCTGCTGTTGCTGTTGCTGCTGTTGTTGTTGTTGTTGTTGTTTAGCTGCTGTGAATGACCACAACTGTGAGTCAGACACACGACAAAGCTCACACAGATGACAAAGGACGAGCAACTAACTGTTCGTAGTCACCATGCTCTACCCCAGTAGGTGGACACGCCGTCAATACGAGAAACACATCCAAACAGTTAGCGTCCACTAGCTAGGCTACATGCTCTGACGGACACATCTTTAGCTTCGGTTTGGTTAAAGTTGCGTTTAACCAAACACTGCATGTCTACATTGACGCACCTTACCACCGACAAGGGGGGGGGGGGTTCCTATTCCTTGGCCTGAATCATTAAAACGCCTGAGATTAGAGCAGTTTGTGATACTCTTGCTAAGCTAGCTGTAGAGCAGCAGCAGCCATCGGGTCGACGCTCGTCCAATGGGAAGGAAGGTGATGTGTGACGTCACCACAGAGCACAATTTGTCTAATCAAATACATTTTGGGGGGGGAAAAGGCAACAGATATTTGTTAATTTCAGCAATTAAGAAGTCCTAAAACATGGTTATGAAGTATTACAACTCATATGACGTATTCAAATTATTTTGATTATATTAGATTTTTCATATTTGCTTCTTTATAGATTGTCTGCAGCTTTTCTGTGTACTTTGAAGCTGCTGTCTTGGTCAAGTATTAGTAGACAAATGAATGTGACAGAAAACTATGCTCATTTGAAAAAGAAAAAAATACAAATGTAGCCCAAGCTCAGACATGATTGAATTTGTGATGTAAAGTGTTATGACCAAGGGAAATCAGACCAGCAGAATTGTAGGATGTGGCTTACCAATCTAACTCAGAACTGTGCACAAAAAGTCATATTTTTACATCGGCTGTGCTTACCTTGTTTTCTTGCTCAACTGCAACCGAGAACATCCCTATGTCCCGATGGGAAGGAAAAATATTACATTATGGACTCAATTTCTTTCTTTCCATACCCAAGAGTAAACTACTCGCCACACCATCATGTAAAATTCATGTCATATCAACATGTCATGTCATCAACTTCTGTGTAGGAAATATCCTGACAAATCAAATCAACAACATACAGCAACCGTCGGGAGGATAGTAAGCCAATATAAGAAAATATTAAATTCTGTCTATCGTCACACTAACCTGGCATAAAAATCTAGGATTCTTTGTATTTGACACTTTGAGACTAATATATTTCTATTCCGTCTGATTTCTCCGATACAGTGAGGCATGTGAATTAATCTCCCTATCTGACATGAACGTGAAGGTGACTCACGGCTGCTTACAAATAAGCTTGATTTTACGGTCTGCCATGTTATGTTGTGTGAAAGTGTGTTACAGTGAGATGAACGACCAGACCAGAAATGACTTGAGACAACGCTGTTCGATGTGGATCAGAACTGTATATGTGAAAAAACAAACAGTTTCTCTCCGCACAAAGGGCTCTTCCGATCAGTCTTTACAAATGTTTTTTTTGTACAATATAACAAGATTCATGACACTTCCAAGTTATGCTTTGTACATTTATCATATATATACTTTCCCCCCCCTCCCCCGACTTACGTTAGCTTTTAAGGTCTGTACAACTTGGTTACAAAAAATACATGCCATTTTGATTCCTATGAACATAGAAACAAGATTTTTTTTGTATAATAAGGAATATTAACAGTAGAAGAACCGAGCATGACAGGAGCGTATTTGAGTTTCTACCATGTATAGCAAAGATGCTGGCTTAATTTGCCCAAAGAAACAACCAAACTGATTTAAACTCAATGACAAACAAAACAAGGTGACAGGTTTGTCCGCCTCAAGAATAAAATTTGAGCATTCATGTTATAAATTCAGTTATAGAAACAAGGGCTACCTGCTCTGTGTGTGTGTGTGTGTGTGTGTGTGTGTGTGTGTGTGTGTGTGTCGAGGCCTAATGGCGCCTCATCTTGACTTTGCGTCTTTGTGAACTCTCTTTGTGTTTGTCGTACTCCGGCCCACGCCTCCAGTAGTTCTCAGAACTGCTGCTGCCGCCGCTGCTGCTATGGCGACGGTGATGAGAGACGGAGGGCCGTCTGTTCTCCTCCTTGTCCATCTCCAGAACCCTCGGCCTGGTGGACAAAGTACCACAGCAATGTGACATTTAGTTTTTAGTTTATTTGTATACCAGCTTTCACAGACACCAGTCACAAAGTGCTTCACAGTTCAAACCAATAAATCAAGGGGGAACAGACATAAGAGACAAGTTAAGACATAAAATACCACAAGCTACCTGAACGCCTGTCTGAACAAATGTGTTTTTAGTTGCTTTTTAAAAGCGTCCAGAGAGCCCAAGTCTCAGTGACCTTAAAATACAGCCGTCTCCTGACAAACCATCCCAAAACCTAAATGTGAGAGGTGAATGAAATGAAATCAAGAAATGAAATGAAGGGCTGCTGCACCTGTGAGCTGCATCGGGGTCCGCTCGGCGTCGGGAGCGCTTGGCCTTCAGGGGGACTGGCCTCTCGGGGTGCAAGGAGCTCAGGGGGGCGCCCACGTCCAGGCGAGGCGCGTCCGGTCGGGTCCTGAGAGAAGGGGTGTAAACACACACACACACACACACACACACACACACACACACACACACACACACACACACACACACACACACACACACACACACACACACACACACACACACACACACACACACACACACACACACACACACACACACCTTGAGAAGAACCGACCTAGACAAGAGTAGAAGTCCTGATCCGACCAAACGATGAGCGTCCAACTCACTTCCTCAGGATGATGACAGCACGCCTCTCCTTGATGTCCTGGGGTCTGATACAGTGGGTGATGTCATCGGCAGCATAGCCACTAACAGGGGGGGGGGGGGAGACAAAAGGGGGATTCAAAAGTTATCAAACGTGGCTTGGACATGGACACATTCCACGGTCACAGTGGAGAAGAAAGACGAGGCAGTCAAGTGCATGACCAACCTGAGAACTGTCACACTTCCTCTCCTCACCGGAAGGACCAGCACAGGCTCCGACACCCGGATGGGTTTGAACTGGAAACGGCAGCCGAAGCTGAGGGCGCTGTCGCTGAAGAAGGACACCGACACGATGGGTCTGGCGAATATGTGCAGCGGGTCGACGTGGGACACAATGCAACCGCCGGGCTGGTAGTCATTGATCACGGCGCTGTTCACAAAGCCCTCCGGGATGAACCCGTCAGACACCAGCCGCTTGATGACCAACTCGTCCACCCACGCGGGGATGTCGTCCACCTCCCCCTTGCGGTACAGCCGTTCCTGGCCGGGCCCCCGTTTCTCCAGCTGGGCCCCGTACGTGTACCCCTCCCCGAAGAAGTACTTGTTGCGGAGAGGCGCCCGGTCCACGGTGTGCTGCCGGTAGCGTCCCGCATCTCCGCTGGCGACCACCTCGTCGATCTTCCCCTCGATCAGCGCACACTCCTCCGGCGAGAACAAGCCCTGCTGCGCGATGCCGCCCTTCACCCGGCGAGCCTCCTGCTCCCGGCTCTGCCCGGTGCCGCCGCCGCCGCCGCCGTCGTCGCTGTGCTCCTCCTCCACCACCACCATCTCCTCGTCCTCCTGCTGCTGCTGCTCCTGCTCCTCATCCTCCTTCTCCTCTTCCTCGGCGGACTCTCGGACCTTGCGCTTGCGAGCCTTCCCGCCGCCGCCGTTCATCCCGTCGCCGTGCTTATTGTACGCGTTCTCCTCCCGGTGGGGGGTCCTGGACTTCAGCTTGTCCCTCAGGTCGGAGAATCCAGTGGCGGCCATTCTTAGTAGCAGCAGTAGTAGTAGTAGTAGTAGTAGTGGTGGTGGTGGTCTCGACGACCACGTCTGGGTGTCGCTTTGCTAAAGAGAACCAACCTGCGTATCACGGGGGATCTACCCGCGCCGCATGCTACCGATCCCGGTGTAATTGATGTCCACCAAACACAACGCGATCCGAGGACCTAAGTGTTGGCTATCGGGCGGAGCTATCGGCTTTAGCGAGTGGGTTTAGCGAGCCCGTCTTGGCTTCTCTGGTGGTAGCGCCCATAAACTACGCCACAGTTCACATGCCTACACTGCAAAAAAAATAAATCCACTAAGGTCTTACTAAGTGTGTGTGTGTGTCGATGCTAAGTCATACCCCCCCCCTCCCCCGTACGCTGCAGAACGGACAACAAGAACAGAGTTAGTTTATGGTGTCATGACTCCACGTCTCCAAGAGAAGCCGAAAATAAACTCGTGTAACCAGCCTGTCGCCAGGGATGATCTGCGCATGCTCAGAAGTGGCCTGTCACTGGGGGGGGGGGCGGGCTGCGCATGCTCAGAGGTGGGGCCTGTCACTCGGGGGCGCGGCTGCGCATGCTTAGAGGTGGGGGCTGTCGCTCGGGGGGCGGGCTGCGCATGCTCAAAGGTGGGGCCTGTCACTCGGGGGCGCGGCTGCGCATGCTCAGAGGTGGGGTCTGTCACTCGGGGGGCGGGGCTGCGCATGCTTAGAGGTGGGGCCTGTCACTCGGGGGCGCGGCTGCGCATGCTCAGAGGTGGCCAGTCGCTTGACGCGGCGTCACGTTTCACGAAGTTTGTGAAATACGAAACGCAATTCGTATAATTTATTTCTTTATTTTCGTAAAAATACAAAATATTTTTGAACAAAAAAAACCCTCATTGGTGCAATGTTTTCTACATTTGTACAAAACACACGACGTGGACATATATACGCATCTATTCACTTTGTTTAACGTACAGTATTTGATTAGTACGATACTTTACAAAAAAGAGAGAATCCATACAATGACATAGAAACGACAAATCAATATACCTTACATGTATAAACAGCAATTTGATTAGAAAAAATAAACTGCTCTTATCAGTTATAATACATTAAAAGAAAAGAAGCATTAGGTCAATGAACCTTCCTTCATTTTACAACAAACGAGAACTTCCTTTTAAAAAGGTCAAGGCCACTCAAGTGCCAAAAATGGATACCCTGAAAATAAATACATACATTTGACCGATATACAATGCTAGATGGTTTACCCTACTGGTGGTGCCATAATCAGCCAGTCATCTATCTAGTCTATCTATCTAGTGCAAACCATTACGAAATCATTAAAGAGATCGTTCTTTTTCAGTCTGTAAATTCTGCGCATGAATAAACATCTGAATAAAATGAAGAGGTAGTTTACTTGGTAGATTTTCATTGAATGATTGCGATCATACGTCCACTTTGTACATAGGTGCTTATGTAAGTGTGTTTGTGCTGTGTGTTTGCGTTTGTGTGCATATATGCCCTTGCCCACAGGAGTGGGCGTTGCGTTGCCGTGCGTTACAACATGGTGATCTCGCTCGCCGGGAGGGTGAGTCTCTTCTCTCGTAACGACATCATGTTCTCCACCTGCATGGCAATCACCCGACACAACTCCAGGCCCTGTTTACACACACACATACACACACACACACACACACACAAGGGATAGAATTTAAATGAAAAAGAGAATTTGGAGAAATTTGAATCCCTCCTCCTCTGTGGTTCCATCGGGTGTGCCTCCGTACCTGCTCCAGTTGAAGTTGAACAACCCTTTGTGTGTTCATGTCTCCTAGGGTTAGGTCAACGTAGGGGTAGCTGGTGCCAGCTGTGGGCCTCTGGGTGCGGGTAGACTGTACCTCCGCCAGGGGGACCACTAGAAGGATTTCCTGCGGAACAGGGACACAGTGTTATCACACAACTACAGGCCTCTCTCTCTCTCTCTCTCTCTCTCTCTCTCTCTCTCTCTCTCTCTTCAAAAAGGACTCTTATCTCTTGGACATTGAACTGGAATGAAGTCATTAATTCCTCTGGTTAACACATGTGCGTGCATATATGTATGTGTGTGTGCATAATGTGTGTGTGTATGTGTGTGTGTGTGTGTGTGTGCATAATGTTCTTATGCATAATGTGTGTGCGTGTGTGTGTGTGTGTGTGTGTGTGCGGTGTTCCCTTACATGCGTGTCCTTGTGCAGAAAGTGGAGGCCATGTTGGTTGACGGCGAGAATACACGGGGCGTACAAAGAGGTGGAGCTACTGCTCTGGATGTAGAAGAAGGAGGAGCCAAACATGGGGAAGGCGCTGACCAGCCCTGAACGACAACGTCAATTAAAAAAACAACACACACACACAGAGCTTTATCGACGGGAAGTTCACAAGCTGAACGCACAACCGTATGTCTGTCTGTTAGCGGATTCGCCAGCCTCTTACCCAGGTACTGTGCTCTGGCCTGGTGCGCGGTCAGCGACTGTACTTGCTGCATGTGCTGTGTCACCATGGTAACCCACTGCTGGGGGGGCTGCTTTCCAAAAAGAGGCGGGGGGATGTACTCCGACAATTCATGGCTGGATAGGATGCAGGAGGGATGGAGGAGGAGAGAGGGGGGAAATCTGTTAAACACATCTCAGCATGTGATGAGATATGCGAGAATTGTTAGCGGAGTGAGCGGACACGCCGCAGATGTGCCCCCGCTGCCCCACTACTGTGTGTGTGTGTGTTGTATGGTGTGGTGTGGTGCGAGCGCGTGGCGTACATGCTAGGGATGAAGATGATGTCCTTGGCTCTGTGCTGCAGGGACGCCAGTTTGGAGATCTGGTGGAACTGCTGATCGCTCACTTTCCCGCGGGGAAGCACGTTCAGGAGACCTTTACGGTAGTCGGGCAGGACCTGGGCAGATGGGGCAAAAATCACCAACACACACACACACACACACGCACACACATAATAATAATGATAACAAATGATCACAAGACAGACTAATGACGAGTCCGCTAGCTAGCTGAACAACATCTGCTCAACGCTGTCGCGCATAGACGCTTAATTTCAGCCCTTGAATGCAACTTTAACGCTGGCTGTCAACGCAAGACCTATTTAACGTTGGACATTAGCTTAGATAGCATTTGAATCTAAGCACAGACAGCTTTGCTATAATTACCTAAATGAATCAAACACACACACAGACACACACACACACACACACACAGAATAATTATAACAAATGACTCGAGCCAGCCTAATGGCGAGTCCGCTAGCCGAACAACAGCTGCCCACCACGGCCGTACCTGGTTGTAGTGCATGGACACACACAGCTCGTTGTCAAACTTGAGCGGCTGGGTCCAGACCACCCGGCGGAACCAGAAGCTGTAGTTGCTGTCCAGCTCCTCCGCCACCGTGGCGATGTCCAGGATGTACTCCTGCTTGTTCAGAGGACGCACGTTCTGACCTGGACACACGCACGCACGCACGCACACACACACACGTGCACACACAACACACACACACACATACCACAAATAAACACGCACACACACACACACCACACACACACACGCAAACACACACACAGCCGGTAAGAAGACAACTTGTTTGATATATTTACATTTGCATTTACAATTAGGGCATGATTTTATCCACACAATAAGTAACACATATGCGACACATTTGTATGTGTGTGTATGTATATGTGTGTGTGTGTGTGTGTGTGTGTGTGCATGTCGTATGTGTGAGATTATATTAGTGTCTGGTGTATAAATAATGTTTGTGTGTGTGTGTGTGTGTGTACACGTGTGTGCGTACGTGCGTTCATGTGTGTGGATGCGTGTGTGTGTGTGTACCTCTACTGGTGACCAGGAAAACGGTGTACTCATCCATGACCTCTAGCCTGTGGAGGCCCATCTCATAGCACAGCTCCTCGATCACGTCCAGAGCAACCTGGAGAATACAGGCGGTGCCATAAAGGTCAGCGGCAGCACCACAGCTTCCCTTATGCTGCGCTCGGTCAACCCTGCGCTCTATTACATTAATACATTCAGCTAGTGGCCACTGCCATATATTTTTCAGGCCCCTGCTGAATTTGTACTTGGCAAAGGTTGATGTATCATAATCCAATGCACTGACCCGGTTCACCTTGATATTAAATATGAATTCAAGCAGGCAGAAGCAGACGGTCTGGCTGGCAGTGTTTTCTAAATAAAACCGAGACGCAACAAATCCATGCATCAGTCCAGATTACAGCAAAGCCATCTGTCGCTGGCATTGGGTCGCTTGGTTTATCCGCAAACCGCCAAACTTGGGTTTGGTGTTGCACGTGTGTCCATAGCCGCAGTTGATGTGTCTTCGGTGGGGCGACATTCCAAAGTAAAAGTACCCAAGGGGGGGCGGTAGAGGATTGATGTAGCTTTGGTGCGCGATATTTCTAAGTAAGAGTACCCGAGGGCTGGTAGAGGATGCACACTATCACAGATTGTGTCCCTGTTCCTCGGAAGCTTTCCTATAACTCTGAAACCTATCTTTGAATATTTCCTGATTTAGGATACAATTTCTTGTGAAATATATATGACAATCGATTACATTTGAAGCCCATAATCGTCATGGGATCACGCCTGGCAGTTGGGACACGCTCACAATGTCAGACACCCCAGGAGCCATCTGTACAGGAACAACCATGTAACAGTAGAGAGAGAGAGACAGAGGGAGAGAGACAGAGGGAGGGGGAGAGAGACAGAGGGAGAGAGAGAGAGAGAGAGATAGAGAGAGATTTACACTTACAGAGCATGTCTTAATCTTTTGGTGGCGCTCGATACCTCCCGGGAAGAGAAACAGCTGTCGCTTGGAGCTCCGTCCAGCCTGACGAATGTACACACACACACACACACACACACACGCGCACACAGGCACACACACACACACACACACACGTTATACATTGTATAAGTGCAGTGTATGAATACATCTAAAGTCCGCAGTACACTGTGGTGTGTGTGTAGCACGGACCACCATAGCCTTCAGCTCCATGATGTTGGGCGGGACCACCCGGCCCCCGTACTGAAAGGTCTTCTTCAGGTTCTGCTCGCACGCCTTCGCGATACCTGGCAACACAGAGAGTGCTCCTGTGAGGCTCAAGCCCAGGCCTCAGCCAGACAGAGATTTGATTAAATTAAATGTCAATGACGACGAATGGGAAAGAGGCGGAGCTAAAGAAGTTATTAGTTTTTTTATCGTCTAAGGTGGGAGGGTAGGTGTTAATGTGTTAACAGATTACAAACAGTGAACCGTTTTGACTACAGAGGGCGCACACGACTAAAACATCATGTGTGTGTGTTTGGGGGGGTTAAGGTTATTTTTCTTCTTTCCAAGCCCAACATACTATGCTGTATATTTGTATTCATCTAGCTGTTTATAGAACCCAATATTCACGTGTGATGCCTCCGAGACTGCATGGAGAGAACCTTTGGAAATGTAATCACTGGAGCGCCACTCTCACCACTATCACTAAAATAGTACAATAGTCATTCAACGATCAGAAGGAGTGCTGAAGGAGTCGAACCCTGGAACTGCACTCCAGCGCTGACATAGACGTGGTGCAGGTACTTGAACAGGAAAGGCTTCAGGACCTCCGAGCAGCGGTGGAAGGCGGTCAGGATGTACAGCAGCCTCCAGCCTCGCTGGCAGCTGTCCCTGGACCACACGTCACACATCACACACGTCATGAACTTGTATCATGTGCCCACAGAGGGACGTCTGAATGACAAATGCACTTGCTCAACCCCCCCATGCACACATATCAAATAAACAATATGTGATGACCCCGTGTGCACACACACACATCAGAAACATGTACATGTATGTAACCCTGAGAGTCACACACATCAATCACATACATGTGCATGCATTCACAGACAAAGGGCAAAAAGAAAACCTCACCAAGATGTAACCACAAAGTCACACACATCAAGAAGACATCTTCCCACCCATTGACGTATATCAAAACACACACATGCTGCAGCGCATGTGGTGAGTGACACGCGTTGTGGGGTGCTGAGTGCTGTGGGTGATGGGTGCTGTGTGCTGCGGTGTTGGATGATGGGTGCTGGGTGCTGGGTGCTGGGGGTGCTGGGGGTGCCGGGTGCAGAGTAGATGGCGTACGTACGGTTTAGAGCTGGTGTTGGCCGAGACTTGCTTGAGGAGCTGACAGTACGCCTCATCCTTCATCAGACTGAACTCGCCAATGAGCTGAGGAAAGGAGTAACCGGGAGGGAACATTGACGATACCCCCATGAGAGACAGGCAGGTTGGACCGCTGAAAACGCTCCACGTATATATATATATATATATACAGTATATGATGCGCCGGTATGTCGCCTACCTTGAGGAAGGTGCTGACCACCTCCTGCTCTGAAAGTCCTTTTATGGGGTGGTCCCCCATGAAGCGCATCACACCTAAACGAAACGGCGGAGGGCGTTCACACACACACACACACACACACACACACACACACAATATGTATGAATTTATATTGAATCTCTAAACAAAGAATGGATAGAGTAGAATGCTACATGGATGATACGTAGATATGGAATTAATGGCACATTATTGCCATTAATGTCATATTAATGTGACATTAGTATTGACACTCAACGTATCAGATTGATCAGATGTGTGTGAGAGAGGTGTGTGTGTGTGTGTGTGTGGAAAGACAGAGACGTACACAGGAAGAGATCGGCTGCCACTCTGTTCAAGGCGGGGTCGGTGAACTCTATCAGAGACTCGGTGAGCGGCGTCTGGGGAACAGGAGAGAACACGCTCTGAACTGCCGAGCGACATTTCCCAAACAAGGCCCTCTGTGTACAACAGCGACAACAACGGTTTGTGTGGATGATGAGCGGTCGCTAGGGGCGTGTCCCTCGAGGCGGGGGGGGGGGGGGGGGGGGCGTGGCTCTCGGGACTTAACGAGAAGATAGGTGATTAAGTGGGCAGGTGTTGTCCATGTACAAATCGCATCGCACCTTCTCGTTAAACGGTGAGTGTGATTAGCCATTTCAAGTCAGATGTATGACGGATAGATCTGTCTGGCAGCCTACCCAGTGGACTGTACCAACTAGTAGGCTGGCATCTATCCATCCATCATACTATCTGCGTGTACACTCCCACTTGTGATGGCACTGTGTCACAATGACAATTTTAGTCACACGACAATTTTGAAATACCGCATAATGGTTAATCACACTCACACTCAAATAGGGGCTCTTTAAAACACGGCAGTATGCATTTCTGTTTGTACAACGAGAAGAGGTGCCCTGCTGCACCGAACCCCATGTCTCCTTCCTCCATTACAGTTAACCTCGTCTGTGGGAGAATGTGTCTTCTCTGTGTCTGGAGACACAGACAATATCTGAAGTCGATATCTGAAGTTTGAATCTACAAGACGCCGAACCACTACCTGGTCATTCATACAAAAACCCCTCAAAGGTGTACAATCGTCAACTCAATGGCAAAATAGTAAATGGTAATATTTCTAACGGCGGTATTGATCGGAGGACAGGTGTGTCGCAGGAGACCACCGGGTAACTCCTGTATGTCAGCCCGGTACGCAGGTTACACATGCAATTGCACGTGTTTCACCTGCAGAGGGAGTCCTCCACAACGAGAAACCAGACTACCCGCGGTGACGGGGTTGGGTTCCCCTTTAAGCCCCGCAGCGCCTGCTCTGTGTGGGCAGCAGTGTGTGTGTGTGTGTGTGTGTGTGTGTGCAGCAGTGTGTGTGTGTGTGTGTGTGTTTGACGGGTACCTTGGAGAACTTTATCATCTCAGATGGCTCTCTGGGAGCCGTGCTCTTTCCCCGACTCTTCAGGGAGTCACTAAAGGGGGGGGACGGGGACACACAGGAGCTGTTAGGCGCTGCAGTAAATACAATAAATCGTGGCGTGTGGGTGTGTGTGTGTCAGCATCTGATTGTGTGTCTGGACCATCTATTTGTTCATGGCATATCTCATGGTGGTGTGTCTGTTTGTGTCTGTGTGTGTGTGTGTTTGTATGTGTGTTTGTTTATGCATCTGTGCGTTTGTGTGTTTGTTTGCATGTCTGTGTGTCTGTTAAATTGTGTGTGTGTGTGTTCACGTGTGTGTGTGTGTGTGTTTGTTAATGCATCTGTGTGTTTATGTGTTTATTTGCGTGTCTGTGTGTGTTAATTTGTGTGTGCGTGTCTGTTTGTTTATGCATCTGTGTGTTTGTGTGTTTATTTTATGCATCTGTCTGTTTGTGTGTTTGTTTGTGTGTGTGTGTGTGGTGTGTGTGTGTGTGTGTGTGTGTATGCTTGTGCCTGTGTGTGTGTGTGTGTGTGTGTGTGTGTGTGTGTGTGTGTGTGTGTGTGTGTGTGTGTGCGTGTGTGCGTGTGCGCGTGCACGGGTCTACCTCTTCCCGGGCGTGCCCTGTCTGAAGTAGTTCTTGGCGAACTCAACCATGTCATATTTGCTGTCTTGCAGGAGACTATCGTACGTATCTCCTTCGCCACGGAGCTCAAACTCCTCAAGTGACACCTTCTGAAATTGAAAAATACGCACACCGGAAACGAGGAAACTCTCGAGTAAAGTTCAGCTTATTTCACGTCTGTGTATGTGTGGTGATGTTGTGTGTGTGTGTGTGTGTGTGTGTGTGTGTGTGTTTGTCTCTTAGTGAAAGTGTGTTTTGGATTTGTGTCTGTCCTATATGTGAGTGTGTATATGTGTGTACGTGTATGACTTGCACACGTTGCAAATACAAACAACCGGAGAATCAAATATCCACACTATTTACAGTCTTTACAACAAAAGGAGCAGTTTTTTAAAATTATATAATTCACATTATTTTGGAATATCAATAACAGGGCAATACAAAAACTGTAGTATAGTTCAATGTGTGTGTGTGTGTGTGTCTACGTGTGTCTACGTGTGTATGGTTGTTTGGGGGTTTTTTACGCTCAACGTGGGGTCTATCTCGCGCGCAGCCATGGTGGACGCCACGGCGACGGCGATGGCCGACGACACGGCGAACTGCCCCGCCCCTCCGCGCGGCTCTGCCGTGCGGTCCAGCGGCATGGACAGGAAGTCGGGGGCCGCCACGGGACGCACGCACTCCACGGGGAAGGCGGCGGAGCGACCATGCACCGCGCCAAACTTCCACCCTGGGAGCGCACGACGATAAGATAAGAGATAAGATAAGAGATAGAACTGTATTCGAACGTTATTCCAACTTACTTTTTTACAACTTTATTACAACTTTATTAATCCTGAAGGAAATTCTCACGCCAGAGGTTGCTTAATAGTAACAACAACAACATAAGAATAAAAACAATCTAACAATACATGTAAAATGTATAATTCCATTATAATAACAATACAAAATTAATAATAAGATATATTTAGCTAAAAAATACATTGGCAGAAGGGGGAGGAGTTATATAGATATGATGGCCACTGGAAAGAAAAGACCTCCTGTGACGTTCTGTGGTGCACCTCGGTAGTCTCAGTCTACGGCTGAAGGTGCTCTGGTATGAAACCAGTGTGGCGTGCAGGGGATGGGAGGCGTTGTCCATAATAACAACACGCAAAACACGCCATCCGAGACACAAACACATGGTCCTGTTGCTACGGCCTTGCTCGGACCACCAGAGGGCCTGCCTGCACTACAGAGCAGGGGTTGAGGGCTTTTTAACTTCAGGTTTCACTTGAGCGGCGCCGGGGCTTTGGTGGTTTGCTTTTTTTTTTTTTTTACTGGGGGAACCATCACCATGGTAACTTATGCTGAATACCTGAACAGCTGCTCATGTTGGAGATAACAGATCAACAGATTGTATCTGAGGAAGCCAAGAGTTTTTAAGAGACCGATGGATAGATGACAAGTATCTATATGAAAGATATAGCTCCTCACCAGAGGGAATGGTTTATATTTCTCAGCTTCTTGAGCCGTATTTTGCCAGAGTTTGATTGACTGATTTGAATGATGTTTAGCTTTTTATATTTGTTCTTTATTTGCTCTCAAGACCATTTAACGCTGCCAGGATTGCAGCTGAAAGAATAAGGTTACAATTCCCTCACACGCCATAAGAATAAATCTAACAGAGACACATCCATTTAATGGAATACACCATTGTAATTATGGTCCCATCTAGCCTACTGGTGTCTTAATGACGGGACAGTGATATTGATAAGCCCATTAACTTAATTACACATTCACACAGTCTGCAATCTTTATGCCAGCTTTCCTTTCCGCCTTTGGCAGCAGCCACTGTGTTGCCGTTAAGCCTGGATTATATTTAATCATTGTTCATGTTTGTTTAATCTTATAGTTTGCACATCTTGGATAAAATACGCGTCTGAGGTAGACGTCTCTATGTTTGCTGCATTGCTGTAATGTGTTGGTGTGTTGGGGCCCCGCAACTGTGTTGGGGCCCCGCAACTGTTCAGGGCCTGCATGCACAGACATCGTATCAGCGACCTACGCACTTGCGTCTCGGGTTTATAAGGTCTTATGCGCAGACATTAATAATGTTGTCAATGTGCCGCCGGTATGCTGTCACTGATGATGTTTTCCTCGGTGTCAAGGTGTGCCGTCACGGTTATGTTTTCATCGGTTATTTTTTTCACCGAGACCAGATTTTGTAAGGTATAAGCCTGCCGGTCTTTTCAAGCGTCAAACGCTCGCTAGATACCTATAGTCTACTTTAGGTAGTTAGATATGGATATATGGATATTCTCAATGCAAATATATACAGTATATATATATACAAAATTCTCTTCTTGCTGTTTTATCCTTTCTGCCTTTTCTGATTGTGATGTCACAAGAATTTCACCGTTCAGAATGGCGTGTTGTGATGATGTACATGTGACAATAAAAGACTTTGACTTTAAATACATTAAGTATTCCACCATCTGCCTCCCAGGGGTCTCTCCACCCTGATCCAGATCTCAGCTGTCAGGCAGGAGGTTCCATGTGTTCAGACAAGGTGTAGCCACCTCCGTCCTGTATCCTGATCTTTGTGTTTGTTTAATAGTGTCTTTAAGAGAGTCCCATAGTCTTCTGAACGGCACATTGACGAAGAAGATAACATGCACACAAACACACCCGTGCACCGGAGTGTAGAGGAAAACAGCCTCGTTAAAAAAAAGCAGCGTTCACAACATTGCGTTGGCCTTAGAGTGGAAGTCGCGTCGATTTGGTCGAATGATGTGTACCTTGTTGCTGCTGCTGACCCAAGGTAGACATTTACTCTGCAGAGAAGCTGTACTCTGGCGGTCTAGCGGACTATCGCGTGCCTGAGAGCATGTAAGGAAGAAACCACTCCGGGGTGTACCGTTATTGGAAAAATTATGTACGACAGGGGTGCAGTGATTCGGACGTTGCTTACCACGGCTGAAGTACACTATTTTCCAATAACGGGACCCCCCTGGAGTGGTTTATTCCACTTATACCGCAGTTACCAACAGTGCTTAGATATGAGATACTTTCCTCTCCATTATTGGTTTTTGATCAGATACACTGAAAGTATTCTTCTGCCGAGCTTTGAGCATATTATTGATCATGCTTTGTCGAGGAAACACCGTTGTTGTTAATGTTGCATATGTTGCGCATTGATTCGGAAACATTATGGACCAATCCGGACCAAGTATTTAACAACGCTGTAGTATAAATGCACAAATGCAAATCTATTTCTCGTCATTTTCCAGGCAATCCGATGTCTCTCCGTGGGGCAACGAAATGACCAGAATCCATCTTGGACTCACCAAACTCTTGAGTATCTCTCTTCATATCCTCCAGGAACACCACCTTCTTCCTCACCACACAGCCATAGCTAAACCCTGGAGTAAACAAACACACAGAAACACACAAAACAAGCACACACACGCTGATACGCGGTACATACACACACACATACAAGGGAGGCAGACAAGCCCGGGCCTCGCGGTCACGCTCGCCGCAGCCGCCCTTCGGCGCCTCACCCTTCTCCAGGCCGTCCATCACTTGCACCCGGATGATGTCGCCCTTGTGGAAGCTGAGGCGCGCGGTGATCGTCCGTCACGTAGTTCCTCTCGGCGATCACGTAGTCCGAGTCCTGGAGGGAGGGAAGGGAGGGAAGGGAGGAAGGAAGGAAAAGAAAAGAAAAGAAAAGAGAGAAAGAAGAAAGGCAGTGAGAGGATACTTAAGCGGACACTCGAGCGCGTCGGTCACCGTCTGCCAGTTCGACGCAGCACTCTGGGGTCACCGCCGCCAGCCAAGCTAAACTCAGAACTTTTAGTACTTTTAAGTAGAAGTCGTAATACCACACTGTTTACAAGTGACAAGCGACAGTGTCCTGCATTTAAAATGTTACCTGAGTGAAAGTACAAGTAATTCTTACTCATTATCAGAATGGGCCCATTTCAGAATTATACATATTTTATTATTAGATTATAATTATTCATTCATTCATTTAATGGGTTCATATTACTTTAGATACTGCTCGGTAGCTTGTGAATATCCCTTAAGCTTAATTGATATAATAATATCATTATCCATTTATTCGTTATATTTTGTATCGGTAATTTAAGTAATCAAAGCTGTCAGATACATGAAGTGAGGTAAAAAAGTGCACTATTTGTCTCTGAGACGTAGTGGAGTAGTAGTGTCCCCAAGGGGCAATTTGTCATACAAAAATAAAAAACCATACAAATGTACATACAACACAGCGAGCACAAATGGTCACTAATTGCCATTGCCAATTGCCACCAGACTATCAAGAGAAGCCATCGGAACCAAACTGAAACCCATTTGGTTTAAAAAGGCAATTACTGATTGGATAAAAGATCTCTTATATGTATTGTTCTTACCTCCCAGTTGATAAAAACTAAACTCACCGTGTATCAGTAAGAGTATAAAGTATAAAGTAGCAGAAGATATAGACATACTCAAGTCAAGCACAAGTGCCGCAGATGTGCACTTATAGTAAGAACAGTACTTGTACGGTACAATGTACCACGCGGTCGCGCGCGTACCTTCTTGATTTCGGTGATGAAGGTGTCGATGAGGTGCTTGACCTGCGGGGCCTTGGCGGAGAACAGGATGAGCTTCTCGCTGGTCAGGTTGAACTCCAGCATGTTCTCGGAGGGGATGGTCACGAACAGGATGTCTGCGTAGCTACGCGGCCCGGTGGAAACAGAGCAAGCTGACTGGTTAGGTTAGGTTAGGTTAGGTGAGGGTGTTCCAGTCCCTTCCGTTGAAAGGTACTGGGTTCGATCCCCCCAATGTCCGCCGAACCAACAGTACGCCCACTTTCATTTAAAAGGATGTTAAAAGGATGTGAATTCACTGTGAGTAGCCTTGCATAAAAAGAGTCAGCAGTAATGAGGATAAGGATAATAATAAGGAGTTTGCAGAGGTGACATAAGGAGTATGCACACATTCCCTGTTAAACATAATTACCGGTAAGCCCAAATGTAATATTCATGAGATTGTGTTACCGTCTTCATCTCAAAAGTGAACATTCTTGTGATATGAGGCTGATCTTTAGTGACCCCTGTATGAATAGCTGTGCTCCTGATGCGAATGTGTGGGATATAAAACAGTGTTTTGTGTGTACATACGTGTACGGTCGCAGGACACGGAAGTAGTCTGGAGCTGCACTGCTGCTCTTCACCGTTTTCAGCAGTTTGATGCCGCTGTGGGACACGGACAGCAGCTGCACACCTGTCCCCACGCTGCCCTGCACACACACACACACACACACGCATGTACGCACACACATACACACACACACACGCATGTACGCACACACACACACACACACACGCACGCATATGCGCACACGTGCACATATGCAATCATCTCGCACACACAACAAATCTCGCACACACACACACACACACACACACGCACGCATGTACACACATATGCACACACACAACGCACGCGCACGCAAACCACATGCACACACACGCACGCATGCAATCACATTACGCACACACACACACACACACACATTAATATATGCATGAGATAAAGGAAATTGCTCTCGTTATCAATGCATTGATCTGACCACACACACACGCACACACACACACACACACTCACTGAGGCAGGGAAGAGGCGAGAGAAGTAGATCTCCCAGGTCTCTCTGGCTGCCGTGACAACCGTCTTCTTCACGGTGTCGTCAACCGGGTCCATGTTCTGTTGGACTCTGTGTTTAACTGTCATTCACACACACACACACGCGCGCACACACACACGCACACACACACGCATGTCTATGAGTGCACGTGGCTCGTGAAGCGGGGAGGAGGAGGAGGGGGGATGCGCGGGGATGGGAGAGCCCCGTCTTACCGAACAGAGCCTTCATCTTCTGCCTTTCATCCCGCGTGATGCGGACGCACGCCTCTGACAGAGTGTCATTCACAACCTGCAGGAGGCGTGGTGGGTGGTGGAGGAGGAGGAGCGGGAGGAGGGGGAGGAGGAGGTGGAGGAGGAGGAGGGGGAGGAGGAGGAGGAGGTGGAGGAGGAGGAGGAGGGAGCCCAGGCAGAACCATCACGGAGCAGAAGGTGACGGAGAGAGGGAGACAGAGAGGGAGAGAGAGAAAAGGAGGGAGAGAGAGAGAGAGAGAGAGAGAGAGAGGGGGAAGAGAAAAAAGGAGGGAGAGAGAGAGAGAGAGAGAGAGAGAGAGAGAGAGAGAGAGAGAGAGAGAGAGAGAGAGGAGAGAGAAGAGGGAGGATAGAGAGAGAGAGGAGGGAGGAAGAGAGAGCGAGAGGGGGGAGAGAGAGAGAGAGCGGGGGGGGGGGGAGAGAGACAGAGAGCGGTTATGGGGGAGAACAGGAGGAGAGACAAGGCGACACATTAGATATGAAGCCTGCACTTCAGATCAGATGCTGCCGGGCCTGAATTATTAAGAACTATTATGGAATTAATAAGAGCGTGTCAAAGTTTACAAAAAAAAAAAGGTGGTTCAAGTGAATGAATAAAGAATCCAGCGAGAGAGAGAGAAGAAAAAAAACCTCTGAATGAAAAATGTACGAATATGAATTTTTTTTAAATGGTTATGAATACAATAATACATTATTTCCACTGTGTTAATCCTAAAAAAAAAAGATTTATCTTGTAAGAATATACCTGCTTGAAGATGAGGTCCAGCATCAGAGGGTGGTTGAAGCTGTCTTTCGGATAAAACACCTGCAAACATAACACAACAACAGAAAGAAATCTTTGAGAATCGTATAAAGTCATCAGTAGATAAGTGTGTGTGTGTGTGTGTGTGTGTGTGTGTCTGTGTGTGTGACAGAGTGGCCGGTGTCCTCAAGGGACCTCACTCCCAATGCCATAAAACGCGATAGCTGCCGAAAAAAAACCAATAGGCTGCGGCCATTTTTCCATTTTGGTTCATCTCCCAATCGTGGGGTTACCGGTTCGAGTCCCCGGCTGTCTGAGAACCATGCGCCAGATGGATATGAGGGATGTAGGTTTGTGTGTATGTGTGTGTGTGTGTGTGTGTGTGTGTGCGTGCGGGTGGGTGCTGAGCGGCACCTCTTTGCGGAGGTAGAGTCTCCAGGGCACGTTGGTGTAGGTGTAGTGCTCCTCGTTGATGCTCTGGTGGAGCTGCGTCTGGATGCTCTCCTTCTCCACAGGAAGCTCCCGGGGAACTGGAACCAGAGACCTCATGTCAGCAAACAAACCACCACCACAACACCAACAACAACAACAACAACAACACATCACTCCTGATTTGTCCTTGGTTCTGGTCCGGGCGGGGGGGGGTGGCTTGGGTCGCGGCTTATTATTAAGAGGTGATGGTGGGTCCCGAAGCCAGACCAGTTGAGAACCACTGCTTTAGAGGATGGTTTCTATTCAACTTAACTTATTTTACTTTACAAAATGTTTCTTAGATTTATTGTTATTCTATGAGGCGTATACACTTTACATTTATGATTCTGTTGTTTTTAGTCTTAGGTTGTTGTTATTTTTGAGCAACCTCTGGCACAAGAAATTCCTTCGGGATTAATGTTTTATCTTATCTTATGAAACTCATTAGCAAGTTGTTTATTCCTATCAATATTTGAAAGAAGTCCTATATTACCGATATTACACGTCCTAGATGTACAAGACCTTGACATATTAGAGAGGATATCTTTGATAAAATAGACTACATTTTGGCAAATGTAAATGAGTTTGACTGGTGTCAAGGTCAGCCATTATGTTTAATTGTGTGTGTGTGTGTATATGTGATGAGAGTGAGTGAGTAGGGAGAATGTGTTTGTGTGGTGTGTGTGTGTGTGTGTGTTTGGGGGTTTACTTGGAGGCGGAGGGGGGAAGGGCCGTGCAGGTGGTTTCTTCTTGGCTGGTTTGTAGCCCGTGGTGGCGGGCTGGGACGACGGGCGCCTGGGCTGCACACCAACACAACACAACACGCCCTTATATGGGGCATGGGCCAACACGCCCTTATATGGGGCATGGGCCAACACGCCCTTATATGGAGCATGGGCCCCATCTGATATGCAAACTTTGCATGTGGCATGTGGACATTCAGTCGTGTGTGTGTTGCACGCATCCGTGTGTCTTCGTGATTTGTAATATTTATGCACACGCTTTTGCGTGTCTTGATGTGTTGCAAGATGTGCGATTATTTTGTGTATGCCAATGTATATACAGTATGCTATATATATATTAGCGTGTGTGTGCATGTGCGTGTGCAAGAGTGGGTGTGTATGTGTGTGTGTGCGTGTGTGTGTGTAGATGTCGTGTGTGTGCATGTGTGTGAGTATGAGTGTGTGTGTATGTGTGTGTTTGTGCGTGTGTGTGTAGATGTCATGTGTGTGTGCATGTGTGTATGAGTGTGTGTGCTTCTTCGTGTTAGTGCGTGTGTGCGTGAATCTGTGCCTGTGTGTGTGTGTGTGTGTGTGTACCTGAGGAGCGGGGGGGTTCTCTATCTGGGGCTTGAGGATCTGCAGAGCCTCGTCACGAGGGGTCTGCTTCTTCCGGAACTTCCCGTCTGGCCTGCTGGATACACACACACACACACATTCGATTTCACAATACATCCATGCTCCAGTATCCATAGCAATACATACGTGAGTGGAACTATGTGTCGGCGACAGACAGATAGCTTCATCAGAGTGCATTGTGGGGATCTTCCTCCTAACGTGATCCCACAGCGGCTGTTTTGAGCGTTATTAAATATAAATGCACAACCTCAATACTTCAGTTACTATATCGTACAGAGACCCTGTGTCTACTTAAGAGACATAAAGCTGGACTTACATTGATTGAATGTGAAACAATAGAAATGCAAATGTGTGTGTGAGTGTGTGCATTTGTGTGTGTGTGTGTGTGTGTGGTATGTGAGTGTGTGTGTGTGTGTGTGTGTGTGTGTGGTATGTGACTATGTGTGTGTGTTGTGTGTGGTATGTGACTATGTGTGTGTGTTGTGTGTGGTATGTGACTGTGTGTGTGTGTGTGTGTGTGTGTGTGTGTGTGTGTGTTCCTACCTCTTGCCAGCCGGTATGGGGTCAGGTGCTGGTGGCGGTGAGTCGTAGCGCCGAATAATTTCTTTAAATATTATAAATAATATATGTGAATGGCACAGCTTGAACACATTGGCTTCCACAGTCACTGCTCACTGCTTGCATATTTAAAACAATGCTGTTAAACATAAGAATGACCGAGGCCCAACTGATCTCAGTGTATGATGTCACACGCTGGTTCAATGATCACATGTTCACCTTTGATGTCATGGCTCGGAATCATGTGATCTTGGGTGCGAGCGGAGTACTTCACCACTTCACCACTAGGGGGCAGAGGACTTGTCACCACCGGAGCTAGACAGTGTGTGTGTGCACACACACAAAGTAGTCACACACACACGCGCACACACACACACACACAACACAGACAAAAAGATACACACACACACACACACAAAAGACACAACAGCGACACACACGGACATTAACCGACCAGCAGCCACTGATCAATATAAAACCAATGAATCCTTCATGGATTTGCTTTTTCTACAGCAGAATTATTGCTTCCACATCCTCATTTATCCCAGTGCTGTCTCCTCACCAAACTTCTTGGCTGGCTTGTCCTTGTTAATGGGGATCCCTGGAGCTTTCCTCCTGGTAATGCTGTCTTTATTGGACTGGGGCTGTAGCACGCACGCACACACACACACGCACGCGCACGCACACACACGCACACACACACACACAAACAACAAAGGCATTTGTCCTGTTTCCGAAAAGTGCTGAATAGTACGAATACACACAACTGTAGTCTTATATTATTGCGAAATCACTGCATGTGACAGTACACGGTGCAGGTAGGCAGACTTTACTGACCGTGGGAGTCGGGTTGGGGTTCGACTTCCAAGCCCCGGGTTTGGGGTTGGGCTGACCTGCGGTTTTCCGGGCCGAGACCTGGGGTGCCGGGGAGTGGGACTGTGATGCCTGGCCCTGGACCTGGGATGGGGGTGGAGATTGGTGGTGGTGGCGGCCGGTGGTGGTGGGGGGGTAGGGGCTGGGTGGTACATGTCCAGCATCAGCAGACCCAGACACAGCAGTACCAGCAGCAGCAGCAGCAGTAGCAGGGGCAGCGTAGGGGCTGGGCGGGATGGCGCCGTAGGGGCTGGGCTGGCCGTAGCCGTAGGTGGAGTAGGGGCTGCTGGCGGCGTAGGGGCTGGGCGGGTGGTGGAGCAGGGGGCTCATGGGCGGGCTGGTGATGGGGGAGGTGGGCGGGCTGGTCACCGGGCTGCCCACCATGGCCATGGCTTGCATGGTCATCTGCTGGGCCTGTGGAATGGCGGGAAACACAGAGTATATCAATAGGGATGCTAAGACGGGCTTCACCATGGTGCCTTTAAGAGCGGGTATGAGCTGAGTGAGTCTGCCAGCTAAAGGTTGCGTGCTGCTATGCTAACGGGGGTTCTGCAGGGGGGTCACACTCATTTGAGGTTGAGGGTCGCAACAGAACACACCAAATGCTACTAAGCAGGGGGCCAGACAAACAAAACACTTTTGATATTATTAAAGATGTACCCTCTGTGCGCTATACAGCTTTAAATTCTATCGTTACCTGAGTCTGAGATATTTAGGCCAACCTGTGTCACATTGCAATTCAATAATCTCCGATCGGAGGTCCTTCTGTCACGTCAGAATGGTTGACCGAAAAGGGTGAGCGAAAAAAAACAGACTTAGCTCCGCCTCCAGGTCTCTGAACTCCCAAAAAACCCTCTTGTCAGTAGAGGAAGCCTCCTCCACTGCTCCTCCTTCGACTCACTCTGTCCACTCACCTCCAGACCAGCACAAGCCTCTCCTCCACCTCCCTGGCTGTCCGAAACTCTGCGGGCTCATAGAACAGAGCTGCGGGCAGCTGAGAGAAAATGGAGGAAATCTGACTCTGCTGGTGATCTCACTCACTACCTCCACCTCCTCTCATGTTTCACCTCTACTGTGTCAGCAGCCAAATCTGCCTTCTACCATACAAAGATCAACTCTTCCGCCTCCAACCCCAGGAACCTTTTCTCCATGTTCTCCTCCCTCCTCAACCCTCCCTCCCCTCCTCCTCCCTCCTCCCTCTCGGCTGATGACTTTGTCACCTACTTTACAAAGAAGGTGAAGGACATTACTTCCTCTTTCACCCCTGCTTCTTCCCTCCCTCCCCCTTCACCCACCCCTACCAGCCTTACCTGCTTCAACCCCATCTCCTCTGAAGAAGCCAACAGGATTGTGACATCCAACCATGCCGCCACCTGCCCCCTTGACCCAATCCCGTCCTCTCTTCTCCAAGACATCTCGGGCGACATCCTTCCCTTCCTCACCACCCTAACTAACACCTCCCTCAATTCAGGCCTGTTTCCGACTGCCTTCAAGACTGCAAAAGCGGCTCACTCCACGGAGACGGCCCTGCTCGCAGTATCAGAGTCCCTTCGCGAGGAGCTCTTCCCTCTCATCCATGCTCATCCTCCTTGACCTGTCCGCCGCTTTCGACACAGTGAACCACCAGATTCTCCTCTCCACCCTGGCAGAGTTTGGCATCGCTGGAACTGCGTTATCCTGGTTAATTTCCTACCTGACAGATCGCACCTATCAGGTCACATGGAATGGCTCCCTGTCCAGACCCTGCACCCTTGACACCGGAGTACCCCAAGGCTCAGTACTGGGACCACTTCTCTTCTCTTTATACATTAGATCTCTAGGCTCTGTAATCACATCCCACGGCTTCTCCTACCACTGCTATGCTGATGACACCCAACTGTTTCTTTCCTTCAACCCCCTCAGACACCCACATCGCAACACACATCTCTAAATGCCTGGCCGACATCAGCCGATGGACGACCGCCAACCACCTGAAGCTCAACCTCGACAAGACATTTATTAATGGCACTTAGCATTGTTGTTCGTTCTCAGATGTTGTATCATGCTTAGAATTGCACGCCTGCCCAGCTACTTATGCAGGCAACTTAGCAATTATGAAACTCGTTCTATTCGTCTCGTAAATATGAATGCTCAAAAACAGCTCTATTCCTATCTTTAGGTACCACAGTGATATATTGCTGCCTCTCCTTCAACAAATGTCTTTGTAAGTCGCTTTGGATAAAAGCACCCTAAATATAAATGTAAATGTACTTTGTTCCTCTAAGCTTGGTGGATTCCTGCCTGTAGGTGGCAGCAGAGAGTCCCCAGTATGCAGGGCAGGTGGGCTGTGTTAAGAGTGCTAGTGGGGGACAGTGACCCTAATAGGCGGGAACAGGTCGGCACGTCGGGGGGGCTGGGGGGCTCACCAAGATGATGGTTTGCTGGTTAATTATCGCCTGCTGGCGGGCCATGACTGTGTGCTGGGCATCTGTAGAGACGAGGAGCAGATGCTGGGGATGACACACACCCCTGGACAACAACAACAACAACAACAACAACAACAACAACAACAACAACAACAGCAGCACACTGATGTTCCTTGTGGTGGCTGGGACCGGTGAGGCACACCTTGTGGTGCTACTGAGGGGAACATGGGGGCCACAGGAGCCACAACGACGTTGGGGGGCGTCATCACCCCTCCCACCGGCAGCACTCGCACAGCTGCAGGGACAAACACAGGTACGCACACACACACACACACACACACAGGTACACACACACACACACACACACACACACACACACACAGGTACGCACACACACACACACACACACACACACAGGTATGCACACACACAGGTACGCACACACACACACACACACACAGGTACACACACACACACACACAGGCACGCACACACACAAACAGGTACGCACACACTCATACACAAACATACAGGTACGCACACGCACACACACACACACACACACAACACACACACACACACACACACAGGTACACAGACACACACACACACACACACAGATACGCACACACACACACACACAGGTATGCACACACACAGGTACACACACACACACACACAGGCCACGCACACACACAAACAGGTACGCACACAACTCATACACAAACATACAGGTACGCACACGCACACACACCACAAACGCACACACACACACCACACAGGTACAACACACACACACCACAACACAGATACCACACACACACACACTACACAGGTGCACACCACACACGTAGGTACGCACACACACACACACACACACACATACACACACACACAGGCACGCACACACACGCACACACACACACACACACACACACACACACACACACACACACACACACACACACACACACACACAGGTAAGCACACAGACATCCAATGTTTTTTTTTGCCATCTCTTTTGTTTGTTTGTTCAGTAGGAAGTGGATACTTATTACCATTATTAGATATACATTTAAATATGAAATATACATAATTGTTTTCCTTCTGTTTTGGATTATGGCTCTGTTATCTCCAGACACTGTGCCTGAAGCCCCCAGATTCAGTCCACGGCTCCGCTCTCAGATTCATTACGGCTGACAGATATTCCACACATCAGCGCTTCCCGTATGAAAAGCTAGCTTGGGCTGGGCCTCCCACCGCTCCTCACCGCGAGACGTGACAGGCATCGCTTTCTCTTTATTTATAAAAGCGCTGAATGGCTGAATGGCTGAATCGCCACCATATATTACTCCTTTATTAAATTGCTCCTATCGTCACTATTCAATTTGCTCAAGTGATTGGCTCACGCTCAAAGAGAATTTGACCAAACTGCCACAATTGTACATTTGGGTAATTTTAAAAACAATCATTTCTACTCTTGAATGTCAGTGATTTTTACTGTGCTCGGCTGGGTTCTATTGTTATTCGGTTTGTTGTTTCCTTGTTGGTTGTTTCTATGTTTATTTTACTCTGCACTGTCAGGGAATACTATATATTGACATTTAGTGCATTTGGAAGACGCTTTTATCCAAAGCGACTTACAAAGAGTACACTTGTTGAAGGAGACAGCAATATATCGCTGTGGTACATAAAGATAAGAATAGAGCAGGTTTCAAGCACTCATAGTTGCAAGGTTAATAGAAGAAGTTTCATAATTGCGAGGTTGTCTGCATAATAGCCGGGTTAGGAGCAGACGTGCCATTCTGAGTGTATTACCAACATCTAAGAACGTACAATATGCTAAACACACAATATATACCCTCAATGAATCGCAAAGATCTAAATAAAGGTTGAATTGAATGCAGGGATGAGTAGCACTGACCTCCAGGCGGGGGAGGGGGGGAGTAGGGGCTCTGTCCGGCCTCTCGCTCCGCCCAGCCTCCCCCCACCCCCCCTCCCCCTCGCATCCGGGAGCTCAGCGTCGCCACGTCCTCCTCCTCCTGTTGACGGGAAGGACGACACACACACACACACACACACGCCCGCACACACAGACACACACACACACGCACACACACACACACACACACACACACAGACAAACAGACAGACACATAGCAGAGCCACAGTGGTCATTAATTAATGCCAGGCTGTTGTAGAAATCAAAACACAAGCGGATATTGAAGTCACTAAAGAGCCGTGCATAGAGAAGAGACAGGAGCCTCACGAGGAGTTTCCTATTTTAAAGATGAGCTCTCACACCGACTCTTTGGTGTGTGTGCTACACATCAGCCTTCATAACCACACAACTGCCTGTGTGGTTGTGTGTGTGTGTGTGTGTGTCTTTGTGTGTGTGCGTGTGTGTGTGTGTGTGTGTGTGTGTGTGGCAGGCCCGGCGCCATGAGGGATCTTAAGGGGGCTTAGCTGTATTTTGTGCCCCACCCCCCCCCCTTCTGTGTAAGCTTTATGTATCTATAGAAAAATAACAACAACAACACAATGATTGGCCAAGATACACACAGTAAGCCCACAGCACTGTTCACAAGGAAACAGCAACACTGTGAAGTGAAGTGAATGGATGCATTTTATCCAAATCGCTTTACAGTTGCCTCACATTCACCCATTCATACACCGACGGTGGTGTCAACCATGCAAGGTAACAACCAACACGTCAGGAGCAGTTAGGGTTAGGTGGCGTCTTGCTCAGGGACACCTCGACACTGAGCTAGGCGGAGCCCGGGGATCGAACCAGCAACCTTCCTGTTGCCAGACAACCGCTCTTACCTCCAGTCATCCTCGAGTGCAACTTAGCATTAGCACGATAACTGTTTTAACGTTTCAGGACTGAAAGGAAGACTGATAGGGAGTAATTATGCAAATGTTAAGGCTCAGGGATTTAAAAAAAAAAGATGCTAGACTGTTCTAATGTGCATTTTCGTGGGAGTGTTTCGATCAGTTCAATTTGCTGATGCATTGCTATGTACAATAAAGGGGTTTAAAGTTCAGTACAAAAGGGTGAGAACACTGTAGGTCTATTCATTGCTGGAACTGATTCTTGTCTGTGCATTCATTTATAATATGATTATATTTTGATAATAATACACATGACCGTTATTATCAGTATAAGGAAGGTTATTATCAGTATAAGGAAGGTTATTGTCAGTATAAGGAAGGTTATTATCAGTATAAGGAAGGTTATTGTCAGTATAAGGAAGGTTATTATCAGTATAAGGAAGGTTATTATCAGTATAAGGAAGGTTATTGTCAGTATCGATGTTTGCTTACTCAAATGACTCCCTTTTCATAACTTAATAATATTTTGTGCTTTGATAATGCGATGCTCTATTGTGAGTGCTCTGATTGCTAAATGCGTTGTGTGATTTTGAAACAGTTTGGCCTTGTGTTGCTGTTTGTTATTTAGACTTTTTGAGGCTATTGCATGGTTAAAATATGCAAATTCCAACAGACCCTTCGGTCATTTCATCCTGGCGCCGGGCCTGGTGTGTGGTTGCGTGTGTGTGTGTGTGTGTGCGTGAGTCAGTGAATGTGTGTGTGTGTGTGTGTGTGTGTGTGTGTGTAATCTA
>PIJE02000546.1:69410-70714 GCA_002895965.2 Coryphaenoides rupestris | reverse complement strand
CAGTCAAACAAAAAACCTGAAGCAACGCTATCAAACTGAAACAGTCAGACACAACCGGAAACGCCTTTGAAGCAGAACAACCTGTCAAACCTGAAACAGTCAGACACAGAACCTGAAGCAACGCTATCAAACTGAAACAGTCAGACACAAAACCTGAAGCAAACACTGTCAAACTGAAACAGTCAGACACAAACCTGAAGCAACGCTACCTGAGGCAACGCTATCAAACTGAAACAGTCAGACACAAAACCTGAAGCAAACCTATCAAACTGAAACAGTCAGACACAAAACCTGAAGCATCACGATCAAACTGAAACAGTCAGACACAAACCTGAAGCAACATAGTCAAACTGAAACAGTCAGACACAAAACCTGAGGGCAACGCTATCAAACTGAAACAGTCAGACACAAAAGCTGAAGCATCACGATCAACTGAAACCAGTCAGACACAAAACCTGAAGCAATCACGATCAAACTGAACAGTCAGACACAAAAACCTGAAGCAAACACTGTCAAACTGAAAACAGTCAGACACAAAACCTGAAGCAACCGCTTCAAACTGAAACAGTCAGATACAAAACTGAAGCATCACGATCAAACTGAAACAGTCAGACACCAAAAACTGAAGCATCACGATCAAACTGAAACAGTCAGACACAAACCTGAAGCAAACACGATCAAACTGAAACAGTCAGACACAAAAACCTTAAAGCAAACACGATCAAACTGAAACAGTCAGACACAAAAACCTGAAGCATCACGATCAAACTGAAACAGTCAGACACAAAACCTGAAGCAAACACTATCAAACTGAAACAGTCAGACACAAAACCTGAAGCAAACACGATCAAACTGAAACAGTCAGACACAAAAACCTGAGGCAAACACTATCAAACTGAAACAGTCAGACACAAAACCTGAAGCATCACGATCAAACTGAAACAGTCCGAGACACAAAACCTGAAGCAAACACGATCAAACTGAAACAGTCAGACACAAAACCTGAAGCATCACGATCAAACTGAAACAGTCAGACACAAAACCTGAAGCATCACGATCAAACTGAAACAGTCAGACACAAAACCTGAGGCAACGCTATCAAACTGAAACAGTCAGACACAAAACCTGAAGCATCACGATCAAACTGAAACAGTCAGACACAAAACCTGAAGCAACGCTATCAAACTGAAACAGTCAGACACAAAACCTGAAGCATCACGATCAAACTGAAACAGTCAGACACAAAACCTGAAGCAACGCTATCAAACTGAAACAGTCAGACACAAAACCTGAAGCATCACGAT
>PIJE02000546.1:39410-46910 GCA_002895965.2 Coryphaenoides rupestris | reverse complement strand
CCGGAGACTGACGTGTAAATACGAGTAAAACAAAAAGGAAGGTTACGGTCAGCGGTCAAGTCAGTAACCAGTGATCCTGCAGACAGGCGACGTCAGGTACCATACGCCAAGAAGGTATGGCATCTGTCTTCCTCACCTTGGCCAGGTTCGGTGAGATGGGAGCGTTTGGGTCGGTTACCACCGTTCCATCTGGGAGTTTGTAGGAAGCACTCTTCAGCGCAGAGTTCTGCAGCGCCCCCGACAGGTTGGGAGTGACGGGCTTCCGTGGGTCGATGATGATGGTGCCGTCGGGCAGTGTGTACGACGCGCTTTTGAGGTAGGGGTTTGAGAGTGCCGCCATGAGGTTTGGAGAGGAGGGCTGATTTGGGTCGATCACTATGGTCCCGTCTGGGAGGGCATAGGACGCTTTGCGGAGAGCAGGGTTGTTCAGTGCCCGCGCCAGATTCGGTGAGATAGGCGCCTGGTGTAGAGAAGTGGAGAAATACATGAGATATGATGTAATATGATGAACGACAAGAGGGAAATGTGCCCTGTAAAAACCTGTGGATGTCACAATCGTGTCTTACCTGTTGCCTCGGGTCCACGATTGTGCCATCAGGGAGCGTGTAGGAGGCATTCGCGAGGTTCGGGTTCTGAAGAGCTCTGGAGAGGTTGGGGGATGTAGGCTGTTGGGGCTGATATGGGTCCTAGGAAGTTTGAGATGTGGAATTTAATGTAAAACAGGAGATAGAACAATGTCTGTTTATGAACAAAACTGGAGCAGAATTACAATGTCACACGTTTTTTTTTCTGAACTCGCCCGATTCTCAAGAATAAAACACACCCAGCCACCCACAAGTCAATCCATCCTGGCTCTACCGTTCTCTCTCCCGGTGGAAAGGTTAGTTTAACTTGTGAGTGAATATCAGGAACTGCCACATGTCACGTAAAACATAACACAATATTAACCACAAAGAAGCCATCGCATCAAACTGACCGATGTTGTTATGGAAACCAAACGCAAGTCGCTAGATCTGTTTTTTTTCATTTTCAGCACAAAATGTGCTCCAGACAACACTTTTTCTTCAAAAAAGGCAGACAGTGTGAACACACCCTTATGCCACCACATAGGCATAGTCACCTCATGCTAGATAGAACAATTCATGGGTTTCTTTCTTACCCTGAAAGTCCTTCCATCCGGCAGGGTGTATGAGGCTCCACGGAGCTGTGGGTTTTGGAGTGCATGACCCAGCATCGGAGAAGATGGAGCACTCAATGTTTGCCCATAAGGAGACACGAAACTTCCATCAGGTAGCCGGTATGAAGATTGCATCATTTGACGGTTTTGGAGTGCAGTACCCAGCATCGGGGAGGATGGAGCGCTCGACATTTGTGGCGCATATGGAGACACGAAACTTCCATCAGGTAGCCGGTATGAGGATTGCATCATTTGACGGTTTTGGAGTGCACTACCCAGCATCGGGGAGGATGGAGCACTTGACATTTGCCCATAAGGAGACATCAAACTTCCATCAGGTAGCCGGTACGAGGATTGCATCATCTGACGGTTTTGGAGTGCACTACCCAGCATCGGGGAGGATGGAGCACTTGACATTTGCCCATAAGGAGACATCAAACTTCCATCAGGTAGCCGGTACGAGGATTGCATCATCTGACGGTTTTGGAGCGCACTACCCAGCATCGGGGAGGATGGAGCACTTGACATTTGCCCATATGGGGACATCAAGCTCCCACCTGGTATCCTGTATGAGGACTGTGCCAGCTGTTGGTGGTGTTGCATGGCGCTGCCTAACCCGGGGGACATGGGTGCTGGAGGGCCGTACGGTGAGCGCCTGAGTTGCATAGATGTCTGGAAAGACGCCTGCCTCAGGTGAGGGTTTTGGTGCAGGGCATGGTGGACCTGGGGCCCGGCATGGACGGCATGAGAACTGCGACGCCGTGCCAAGGGTGTTCTCATGGAGGAGACATTCTGGAAGTCGGCGCGGCTATGCAGGGCTTCATGCAGCATTGGAGAGGGTGCAGACCCTGAGATGTGATCATATGGAGTGACCACAGTTGGACCATATGGAGACTGCAGTGAAGGAGTCTGATAGGATGACATTCCTCTCAGAGCCTCACCATGCTGCATTGCCCCTGAGAGCATAGGGGACGAGGGGACTGACTGGCCATATGGAGACTGCAGTGAAGGAGTCTGATAGGATGACATTCCTCTCAGAGCCTCACCATGCTGCATTGCCCCTGAGAGCATAGGGGACGAGGGGACTGGCTGGCCATATGGAGACTGCAGTGAAGGAGTCTGATAGGATGACATTCCTCTCAGAGCCTCACCATGCTGCATTGCCCCTGAGAGCATAGGGGACGAGGGGACCGACTGGCCATATGGAGACTGAGGCCTTTGCAATGGAGATGCATAGGATGCGTCTCTCAAAGCCTGGTTCTGCATAGCTCCAGACAACATGGGGGATGAGATGAGGTCTTGCTCACCTTGATAGCCTGGTTGTTGCAATGGAGATGCATAGGATGCGTCTCTCAAAGCCTGGTTCTGCATAGCTCCAGACAACATGGGGGATGAGATGAGGTCTTGCTCACCTTGATAGCCTGGTTGTTGCAATGGAGATGCATAGGATGCGTCTCTCAAAGCCTGGTTCTGCATAGCTCCAGACAACATGGGGGATGAGATGAGGTCTTGCTCACCTTGATAGCCTGGTTGTTGCAATGGAGAAGCATATGAAGCATCTCTTAATACCTGGTTTTGCATTGCCCCAGACAGCATTGGAGAAGAGGGTGGAAGGGGCTGTTCATAAGGGGACATTGGTCTTTGCAAAGGGGAGGAATAGGAGGCACCACGAATGGCCTGGTTTTGCATTGCATTAAACATAGCAGGGGAGGAGGGATGAAGCTGCTCCTGGTGTACCATTTGACCCATACCCACCATCTGGGGGTCATTATATACAACCTGGGGTCCCATAGGCGGTGCAAAAGACGCCTGGCGGATGGCCTGGTTTTGCAGTGCACCGGACAGCATAGGGGAGGAGGGACCAAATGCATTACGCTGGGCCATGTATGGATCAGCGTAAGGGTCTGGGGCATAGGTTGGTTGCGGGGAGGCTCGTCGAGGAAGGTGTGGGGAAGCTCGTCGAGAAATGTGTGGAGAGGCCTGCCGTGACATTCGGTGGGACATGGCAGGGGATGCAGGGTAGGACATGTGCTTCAGAGAGGGCTGTGGAGAAGGCATCCCTCTGGACGGGCGCATTCTGAGCGGCTGGCCTTGAGCCATTGGGCGAGGGGGAATGCGGCTGGAGTCTCGTCTCCTGGGGGGCATGCGATGTGACATGTGAGGGGACTGGAACGGTGAGGAGAGAAGGGACGAGTCCACTGTCAGAACAGAGGACCTGTTGCTCCGCATGGAGGAAGGACGGAAGGGGCGGACATTCTGTGTCGGGGGGGGTACTGGTCGCCCTCGGAGACCCATCGGAGAGGGTCTGACTGTGCCCAACGGAACAGGGCCCCTTCCCATCATCCTGGGCCGGGCCAGTGGCGTTGGCTCCCTCATTAAACGAGTGGAGCGCCGGGAGAGGGTCGGAGATGGCGGTGCTCGTCGGGGTCCAGCGGGGGACATACTGCGGGAGACGGGAGGCGAAGGAGAAAATCTCCTACTGAGGCGTGGTGACACAGGGGGGGACACACGGCGAGGGGAAACTGAAGGAGACGGGGAACTGATGAGTTTCATTCTGCCAAGTGGACTGCGGGCGGCGTGGTGAGGTGAGGGAGGGGGGCTCGCTCTCATCATAGACGCACGGGGGGACGGAGGGGGAGAGCGTCGCCTCATGGACGCTCTGGGTGAGGTGGGCGGGCTTCGTCGCATCATGGAGGCACGAGGAGAGTGAGGCGGTGAGGGTCTCCGACCTGGCGAAGACGGGGCTCGTTGAGGATGCATTCTTTCGGAAGGAGCCAGGGGACGGCGGCGGTGAAAAGCGCCGAGACATAACCGAGGGGGGTCTTTGGAATCCCGCTCCACGCATCGAGAGCTGGGGGGAAGGGCTCCGTCGGAGATGGGGCATCGGGGACGCCATGGGAGAAGCCCGGGGAGAGGGACGCCGCATCATCTGAGGCGAGCCCATCATGACGGAGCGCCGGGATGGAGTGGGAGAGGGGAGGAAGCGGCGGGAAGGACTGGGGGAGGGATAGCCCTGTTGCTGCGGCATCATCATCATGGGGTCAGACATCATCTGTTGTTCAGGGGAAAAATGAGAGCACAGATTTGTTGTCAATATTGCATACTTGCAAAACACAAATATTTATAGTGAGTATAAATATATACATAAATGATATATGTAGGTTAGCATAAATATATAGATATAGTCAATTAACAACAAACAACAAAATAGTTAAAATAGAATAAACAATGAAAATAGTTGACAATGAAAATAGAATTAACAGTTAAATAGTAAAATAGTGGTCCTATTTATTATTGATTAGCTTCTCGCTTTGGATCTTTGTCCTCTCATACGTTCCATTATCATTTTTCTAAATGCATATGATAGTGGGCGGGGCATAGAAATATACAAATAAGTAAGATTTTGCATTACTACTGACTTCTACTGACTTTGAGCAATTAAAAATAGCTAAGGCAAAATAGCTAAGGTAAAATCAGCGACTGATTGAGAAAAATAACAACCTGTGGTGACATCATTTGTTGGTGAGGTAATCCCATTTGCTGTGACATCATTTGCTGTTGTGGTGCCATCATCTGTGGCTGCGGTGACATCATCATCTGGGGAATCATCTGAGACTCCATCATCATCTGGTCTTGTGCAGACATTAGCTGTTGCGACATCATTTGATCCTCGTGTGCTGACATCATCATTTGGTCCTGAGGCGATACCATTGGTTGCTGCATTGACATCATCTGCTGCTGTGGTGACATCATTTGTGGTTGCGGTGACATCATCTGTTGCTGGGGAGCCATCATTTGTGGTTGCGGTGGCATCATCATCTGTTGCTGGGGAGCCATCATTTGTGGTTGTGGTGACATCATCATCTGTTGCTGGGGAGCCATCATTTGTGGTTGCGGTGACATCATCATCTGTTGCTGGGGAGCCATCATTTGTGGTTGCGGTGACATCATCATCTGTTGCTGGGGAGCCATCATTTGCTGTGACATCATCATTTGTTCGTGAGGCGATGCCATTGATTGCCGATTTAACATCATTTGTTCCTGCGGGGACAACGGCATGTGATGTTGCGCTGACATCATCATCTGTTCTTGCTGCAGCATCATGGCGTCCTGCTGGTATGGCGAAAATGGAGCCTGGTCCTCATATTGGATTTCTGACATGTCTTCAAACTCTGGATCGGGTGGTAGAGTTGGTGGCGGGGGCACGTAGAGACGTTCCTTCCCAAACAGACGCACTTGCGGTCTTGGCACTCTGAACGTCATCTCCCCTCCCTGAGGGTCGCCCATGTCATTCCCATATGGATCAAACTGGTCGGCATACTGGCCTCCATGTTGGCCCTGTAGGTGTTCCAGTCCTTGGACAAATCCATAATTCTGTTGGCTACCTGGGAACATTCCTGTTGCCTGATGGGAACTGTAGTCTTGGTAGGGACTTGCAGCCTCACTGTATTGAAGCTGGTAGTCTTGCTGAAATCCCCCTTGCATTCCCATCGAGGCTTCATATGGATTTTCATAATAACCTGCTTGTCCATCGTCATAGTAACCCTCTACATCCTCATCATAGTAGCCTCCCTGACCATCGTCGTAAAATCCTTGAGCTTGTGGGTTCATATAATTACCCATCTCATCTCCGTAGAGACCATAGTCTTCCCCCATTTCTCCATAGAATTCCACACCCTCTTCACCATACATTTGTTGCGCCATATGCTGCTGTTGTTGTTGGTAACCATAGAAGTCTGCTTCCTGGTTGTACCCTTGGTCATAGTAGCCAGCGTTTGCGTTTCCGTTGGTGTTGTGTCCATAGAGACCATCGTCGTAGTACCCAGCATCAGGGTCATAGTTGCCATCGTCCTCATAGTAGCCAAGATCCTGATGGTCATGGCCCCCAGCACCGTCGTCATAGTAACCCCCCTGATCGTGGCCCCCGTATGCGCCCGCTGCCTCCTCGCCATAACCGGCGTAGCCGTCGGCATATCCGCCGTAGCCCCTTCTGGTGGTGTGAACTCTGGTCGTGGTCATATCCATACATGTCCTCATGTTCATAACCATCATTTTGGTAGCCGTGGTAGTTACGGCGGGTGCTGGCCTGGCGGCTCTGACCTCTGTTTCCCCCCCAACCTCCGCCTCCATGTGCGCTGGAGCGCATTTTGGTGGAAAGGAAGCGCTTGGTTAGCCAGTTGGTTGCTCCGGCAATTTTCCCCACCAACTGGCTGCTGTTCTTGAAGTCTTCGGTTCGACCGTCCTCCCCTTTCTGACCAAATAAACCTTTAAAAAAACCCTTCCTCTTCTTCGGCCCATCCAAACGGAGCAACATGTAGCTGTGCTTTCTCTCGGCATTTGCCTTTTCCCTCGCCTCCTTTTCCTTTTTCCTCTTTTTGCTGCCCCCGAAGCGCATCATGAACCGAGAGGTGTTCTTCAGCATGGACTTGCGACGCTTCTTCTTGGCCAGGCGGCTCTTCCTCCTCCCCAGTCCCATGAACAGACGGGACGTACTTTTCAGCTTCCTCCTGCTGTTCCTGCGCTTCTTGCTGGTGAACTTCAAGCCGGAGAACTTCATGAACATCTTGGACATGCTCTTGAGACCCTTCTTTGGTATTTTCTTAACGGGAGGCGGAGGAGGTACCTCCTTCGGTGGCTTAATCTTCTTCTTATCTTCTTTCCCTCCTTTATGATGCCGATCATCTTTGCCTTTTTTCTTGGCTTTCTTGTCATATTCCTCCTCCTCCTCTTCATCTTCCTCGTCCTCTTCGTCCTCGTCCTCTGAGTCTCCCCGTTTCCCACGGGATTTCCCACCTTTGCCCCCTTTGTCCTTACCTCCGCGTCCCTTTCCTCTCCCGTCGTCTTCAGAGTCCTCCTCCATGTCCTCGCTGAACTCCTCCTCGTCCTCCTCGGTCAGAAATTCCTCCTCCTCCGACGACTCTACCTTCTTCTTCCCTTTCTTTCCATCGTCCTTGCCCTTTCCCTTGGCAGGCTCCTCCTTCCCTTTCTTCCCACCTTTCTTGTCATCTTTTGCTCCTTTCTTGTCATCCTTTGCTCCCTTTTGTCGTCTTTTCCTCCCTTACCCTTCTTTTCCTCTTCCTTCTTCGCCGGCGGCTCCGGCTCCGGTTCGGGCTTGCCCCCTTTCTTAGCGTCCTTCTTCGCATCCTTTTTGGAGTCCTTCTTGGAGTCCTTTTTGCTTGGCATTATGACAGGTGGCTATGAGGTCACCATGCCCTCCACGAAGCTCTCTGCAAAGAAAAATACAGACGTCAAAAATACAAACGTGTAATGTGGAGTAATACGGAAAATGGCACTATTGCGCAAATTATAAGAATGGTGAGAGT
>PIJE02000546.1:26910-36910 GCA_002895965.2 Coryphaenoides rupestris | reverse complement strand
CTTTCTAATCTACTTCTGACTCTCTCTCTCTCTCATACACACCACACACACACACACACCACCACCACCACCACCTGCAATCTGCTGCTACCTAGTGGGCCCAGTGCATTAAATCAGCAGCAAGACTGCATGGCCTGACGCCGTGAGCGATGGGGGGGGCCAAAAACAAAGTCGTACGCGTTGCCTATTAGTCGCATACGAGAGGTACAGATATTGATGTTCTCTACAGCAGGCCGACCCTCATGCTGCAACGCACCAGGAATGATATCTGTCCCGTCGGAGGCGGATTTGGCATCAAACTTGCGTAACATAAGCCTACCTGCATGCATCGCACTGTGTAGGAGAACGGAGACGACCTTCTCAATTGGACACACACACACACACACACACACACATATGCATGCACAGTCACACACCCAACTTGCACCTGAGCTCACGTCACCGGGACTCCGTATGCACGTTTCTCCATCTCCCCGCGTTGACAAAGCACCGCGCAAAACGTTTAGTTAATCAAAAGTAGGGAATAATAATAACACACACACACACACACACACACACACACACGTTGCATTTCAGCCCCGCTAGTGGAATTAAAAGCAGTAAAGGGTCGGGTTGTGGGGTGCTGAGGACGAGGGATGAATATTTTACGACAGCTATTCTCCAGTGTCCGGCCCGGGGGGCTTGAGTTCCCACACACACACACACACACACACACAGACACACACACACACAGCACAGTCACACACACACACACACACACACACACACACACACACACACACACACACACACACACACACACACACACACACACACACACACACACACACACAGAGCTGACTGTGAGCTGATCACCGCAATTACCCGGGAGTCTGCGCTCACCTGCAGCGGAGGGGAGGCGGGTGGTCTCCGCTCTGTGGAGCTGTGCAGGGCCGTCCGACTGGTGGGTGGGGGGGGGCTCTAAAAGAATTAAAAAATTAAAAAATTAATTGTTTTTATTTGGATTTCTTTTCTTCTAAGTAATTAGTGACATAACTACAGTAGAATTGGCAAAGTAAATTGGTTGATAGACTGAAATTTGTCTCAAAAAGAATAAAACTAAATACAGTATACTGGAGGGCCCCTGTCACCCTCTTACATAATAAATAGCCTCCTTAAACAAACATGAAGAAAATAATGTTCTCTTACGTATGATAGGCCCAATCCATGCAAACCTCCTAAAGAAAAGTATCACAGTATTCATTTTTGTCTCGCTCGGCCGTGGTGGGGCCCTATTGTGGTTTCTTTTCAGGGGCCCAAAATCCCTGGCGCCACCCCTGGAGCTATGGGACTTGCTTTCCCCCCAAAAAATGCTCTTTGTTGGCCAGGACAACTTCCCCCAGACTATAACCTCTGGAACCGGTGTCGAGATTTTGCTTTATTTTCCAAAACCCGATAGTGCCCGCTGTGTTAATTGAAGCGTAAAAAGAAATAGCGCCGGAGGAACACCCACACACACACACCCACACACACACACCCACACACACACACACACACACACACACACACACACACACACACACACACACGCACACACACACACACTTAAAAACCAATGCAGCTCACTGATGCATGATATGACAGCTTGCAGATGCCTCCCAGTTACTGAGCATTGACAGTCATTTCAAGGTGCTCTACCCAAGCAATACTTTAATTGGCCGCCAGATGGATATGCTCATATATACGACCAACTAACTCTTCATACTCAGCGGGTCCTGCTGGGGTCTTCTTGGGGGGGGGTCTTCCATTTATATTAGATGGATATGGAACGATAGATGAATGAATGAATGAATAGATGCAATATGTAAAGGTATGGTTGGATAGATATATAGAGAGAGATAGATAGATAGATAGATAGATAGATAGATAGATAGATAGATAGATATACAGATAGATAGATAGATAGATAGATAGATAGATAGATAGATAGATAGATAGATAGACAGATAGATAGATAGATATACAGATACGGGCAAACAGACGGATAGTCACACCCACTTATTCATTCAAGCTTTTCTGTTTATTCATTGTATTTTACCTCAATGTGTAGCACTGGTCCACATAGCTGCACATTTATAAAAACAAGAAAGACATCGTTCATGCGGCATCGTGAGATTGTTTTGTGATTGAATCAAATAAAAAGACCACATCACCTAAACCCACAGACCAAATCAATCCTGCGAGACACAGTGGCGAAAGATCTATGACTGTTGTAGTTTCACCCCACACGCACACACACAGGCACACACGACGCACACACACACACAGAGACAAAACACACACGTGCATGCAAACAATACACCAGTTAATTTGTTTATTGATTTATTGAAATGGCATCTTGATGAAGCTCTCTCTCTCTCTCCTCTCTCTCTCTCTCTCTATTTCTCTCCCTCTCTCTCTCTCTCTCCTCTCCCCCTCTCTCCACATCTCACTGGTTCTCTATCTTCCTCACCGTGGGAGGTGCAGATAATCCTGGTCACGCACACGCATCGCATTAAACTGCACGCAGCAAGGGATCGATAACAGGGCTGTGATTATTGCGGCCATCAACCAAATTATTCCTGTTTCAGAGAAGAGGGGTCAAGTTGCCAGATCTGCCCTATTACGTAGTGCAGGTGTTGGGTTGCCAGATCCTGATCTCTTGGTCCTGCCGTGTAAGTCTATCTGTCCATCACAATACAGCAAAGAGCAGCCACAAGTCTGGAGATGTATTCTTCGTGGCATGGACCGCTGTAAAGGTCATACCTGGAGGACAATGCTGATCACGTTGTTTCTGTCCAATATCTAGGCTTTCATTTGTCCTGCGCACTCGTCGCTAAACCCAGGGCTGTTCGCCATTGTGAAAATGTCAAGTATTATAATACGGTCATATCATGTTATTACATTTTCCTATAGCCGTATGTGACAGTAAGCCTATTGTGTTCTTTCTAATCTACTTCTGACTCTCTCTCTCTCTCATACACACACACGCACACAACCACCACCACCACCACCTGCAATCTGCTGCTACCTAGTGGGCCCAGTGCATTAAATCAGCAGCAAGACTGCATGGCCTGACGCCGTGAGCGATGGGGGGGGGGGCCAAAAACAAAGTCGTACGCGTTGCCTATTAGTCGCATACGAGAGGTACAGATATTGATGTTCTCTACAGCAGGCCGACCCTCATGCTGCAGCACACCGGGAATAATATCTGTCCCGTCGGAGGCGGATTTGGCATCAAACTTGCGTAACATAAGCCTACCTGCATGCATCGCACTGTGTAGGAGAACGGAGACGACCTTCTCAATTGGACACACACACACACACACACACACACACACACACACGCATGCACAGTCACACACCCAACTTGCACCTGAGCTCACGTCACCGGGACTCCGTATGCACGTTTCTCCATCTCTCCCCGCGTTGACAAAGCACCGCGCAAAGCGTTTAGTTAATCAAAAGTAGGGAATAATAATAACACACACACACACACACACACACACACACACACACACACGTTGCATTTCAGCCCCGCTAGTGGAATTAAAAGCAGTAAAGGGTCGGGTTGTGGGGTGCTGAGGACGAGGGATGAATATTTTACGACAGCTATTCTCCAGTGTCCGGCCCGGGGGGCTTGAGTTCCCACACACACACACACACACACACACAGACACACACACACACACACACACACACACACACACACACACACACACACACACACACACACACACACACACACACACACACACACACACACACACACACACACACACACACACACACACAGAGCTGACTGTGAGCTGATCACCGCAATTACCCGGGAGTCTGCGCTCACCTGCAGCGGAGGGGAGGCGGGTGGTCTCCGCTCTGTGGAGCTGTGCAGGGCGTCCGACGTGGGTGGGGGGGGGGCTCTAAAAGCTGAAAAATTAAAAGTTATTGTTTTTATTTGGATTTTTTTCTTCTAAGTAATTAGTGACACAACTACAGTAAATTGGCAATAAATTGGTTGATAGACTGAAATTTGTCTCAAAAAGAATAAAACTAAAATATACTGGAGGGCCCCTGTCACCCTCTTACATAATAAATAGCCTTAAACAAACATGAAGAAAATAATGTTCTCTTAAGCATGACCAATCCATGCAAACCTCCTAAAGAAAAGTATCACAGTATTCATTTTTGTCTCGCTCGGCCGTGGTGGGGCCCTATTTTGGTTTCTTTTCAGGGGCCCAAAAATCCCTGGCGCCACCCCTGGAGCTATGGGACTTGCTTTCCCCCCAAAAAATGCTCTTTGTTGCCAGGACAACTTCCCCCAGACTATAACCTCTGGAACCGGTGTCGAGATTTTGCTTTATTTTCCAAAACACGATAGTGCCCCGCTGTGTTAATTGAAGCGTAAAAAGAAATAGCGCCGGAGGAACACCCACACACACACACCCACACGCACACCCCACACCACACCACAACACACACACACACACACACACACCCACACACACACACACCACACGCACACACACACACACACATTAAAAACCAATGCAGCTCACTGATGCATGATATGACAGCTTGCAGATGCCTCCCAGTTACTGAGCATTGACAGTCATTTCAAGGTGCTCTACCCAAGCAATACTTTAATTGGCCGCCAGATGGATATGCTCATATATACGACCAACTAACTCTTCATACTCAGCGGGTCCTGCTGGGGTCTTCTTGGGGGGGGGTCTTCCATTTATATTAGATGGATATGGAACGATAGATGAATGAATGAATGAATAGATGCAATATGTAAAAGGTATGGTTGGATATATATATAGAGATAGATAGATAGATAGATAGATAGATAGATAGATAGATAGATAGATAGATCAAGTTCAAGTTCAAGTATTTTTATTGTAACTTCACAATTTACACGAGTATAAACAGTGAGTTAAAAACTTTTTGTGCAAAACGCCCGACAGCCGACAGTAATTATAAAGAATACAAAATAGAGTAAAACTACAAAATAGAAAATAGAACTATAAATAGAATTCTATATAAAATACGTAAATGAAATCTAAAATGAAATGGAATATACAGTAAAATATCCATACACATATAAATCGATGTACTAAAATATACATTGTTATATGCTGTATGCTGACATTCACAGAATGTCACGGGATACCTTCAGACAGTCGACACAACACTAGCACCAGCAGTTGGCACCAGGACTAGCACTAACACCAGCACCAGCACTAGCAGTAACACTAGCACCAGGACCAGCACTAGCAGTAACACCAGCACAGCACTAGCACCAACACTTAGCACTAGCATTTAGACATTGATGCAGATAGATAGATAGATAGATAGATAGATAGATAGATAGATAGATAGATAGATAGATAGATAGATAGATAGATAGATAGATAGATATACAGATAGATAGATAGGTAGATATACAGATACGGGCAAACAGACGGATAGTCATACCCACTTATTCATTCAAGCTTTTCTCTTTATTCATTGTATTTTACCTCAATGTGTAGCACTGGTCCACATGTATAGCTGCACATTTATAAAAAAAAGAAAGACATCATTCATGCGGCATCGTGAGATTGTTTTGTGATTGAATCAAATAAAAAGACCACATCACCTAAACCCAGAGACCAAATCAATCCTGCGAGACACAGTGGCGAAAGATCTATTTGACTGTTGTAGTTTCACACACACACACGCTGAGGCACTTTGCATAAAAAATTCAGTTACACGCCATCCATACGCTAGCTAGCCCGTTCCCAAGGGTCTATTTTAGTAATATCGCTTCATTCAAAGCCCCTTGGAAACCCATTCATCTCAACAGCTCATGTGTGATTAGATTTGCCACTTGGAGCTATGATCACAATCAGCTTCATAAGAGGGGATTGGGGGGGGGGGGGGGGGGAAATCTGTCCACAGGGAATGATGGACTACCGCCGATTTTCGATTGGTCACATTTAGTACTTAGCGGGGTGCCGTTACATTTATACCAGGTAATAATCCAATGCACTGCCTCTCGCCTCTGTGCCACAGACATCCGTCTCAGGCACCAAGTCCTCCTTTGGTTATGGGGATGTGAAAAAAAAAACATTGGAGAAAAAAAAAAGGATCACCATGACAATAGGGTTAGAGGAAGTATGAATTATTAGACGGGTGTTTATTCCGCTGGAAACATTGCCACGGTGACGGAGGAGGCGGCAGTGGAAAAGTGAAGGCGGAATTTGAGATTCGGAATCACTTTGTGACGATGAGAAGATGACACAATTCTGCGTGCGTTTCAATAAATAGGTCATCCATATACTAAGGGTTGTGTGTAACGCATGTATTTATAAATAATTGAGGTAATAAGTCCTTAATTGTGCGTGTGCATGTGTGGGTGAGTGAGTGTGTGTGTGTGTGTGTGTGTGTGTGTGTGGGTCGGTGAGTCGGTGGTGTAATTCACCATCTCAAGTGCACATCATTCATGGTGTGTTTGGAGAGAGAGGTTTATAACAATCTAGAAAGATCTTAACGTACAATCTGCGCTTGGCAATTTACCACTAAATCACTTTAATCAACTCCTTTAATTTAATTGTGTCATTTTTGGCACACATATCCTGATTGCACTATGTTCATATTATATCGTGCTCCATAATATATAAAATTATTTTTACTTGACTTTTTGTATGGTTTATATGGTTCCATATTTCCTTTCACTTGCACTTTTGAGAAACGTTGAATCTCAAGCATTTCATTGCCAACTGTTACACAATAAACACACACACACACACACACACACACACACACACACACATACACATGGCACAAAGAGGACACTATATCTCCATGATGCGTCTCAACAAGCACAACCAGCAGCTATACCAGCCCTGAATTGCATCAAGTCAGCACAAAACATGTTAGCCGCACTTGTCCAGCAGGCACGGCACCCCGGGGACCCTCTTTGTGAATCCCGCTGTTTGTCACCGGCCCCGCCCTATTGTGAGTATTGACTTCCCGTGACACTCCGGGTAGACACTGGGCCACTTAAGCCGAGCGGTGGGGCCGCCGGGGAGCATCCAGAATGTCTCCAAATCAAGCTAATTGGGACTTTTCCCGACATAACCGGTGAAAATAGCTCCTCCTCTGGGCACCGCTCCGTCTATTTATGGAGGGAGTCGTTACGAGGGCGCGCACATGAAACAGAAGGCCTTCGGGAGAAGACACACTGGGGTTAAAGAGGGATAGGACTCTTATAGATCTATTAAGACGATGAGCAGTGTTTTAGCTCAGGAGGTAAGAGCGGTTGTCTGCCAACCGGAAGGTTTCTGGTTTGAAACCCTCGGGCTCCGCCTCCTAGCTAAGTGTCGAGGTGTCCCTGAGCAAGACACCACCTAACCCTAACTGCTCCTGACGTGTTGGTTGTTACCTTGCATGGTTGACACCGCCGTCGGTGTATGAATGGGTGAATGTGAGGCAATACTGTAAAGCACTTTGGATAAAAGTGCGATATAAACTGCAATCCAATCCATTTTGTTGTTGTGTATGTACTTCAATAATCAGAAGTGCAAAGAGCTACAAAAGTTGGCGTGTAACTGAATTTTTTATGCAAAGTGCCTCACAGGCAAGGGGTGAGAACAATCAAAGTATACATTCTAAAAACAACTGTGTTGAGTGCAAAGTATAGGACGCATAGACAAATATTAGTTGTTTGGTGATTAGTGTACCTCGGTGGTGGCACCACAAATGTCTGTATATATCTATATTAAAGGTGCTGTATGATATGTCATTAGAGATTAAGGACGCTGCCGAAAAACTGGCTTCTCCGGCAACAAAGCTGTACAGCCAGTGTGTTCTCCTTTGAAATTCAGATTTCTACGCCGGGCCGGAATGTCTGTTTTTTGCGTTGGTCTGTGTGATTCACTGTTCTTGAGTGCCCCGGGTTGCCAGATAGGAAGAGATGAAACAAATTGGCACACAAACACAATGTGCTGCAGCCATGGAAACAAGCTGGAAATGAGCTGGAGATCAACCCGAGATTATTATAGATTCTGTGCAACCTCAAAATATTATAGCTGTGTGACTGTAAACATAGGCCGGCCATGCATCTAAGCTAAGATTGAGTTATACACAAAAAATCCACGTGAGCTGTAGTTTATCATCACTTGTCATCGTCACAATAGAATACTTGCGCTCATATAATGTTGTAGTTGCCTTGTATCGTGCTCACGTTCGTCCATTGTCCTCAACCTGGCAACACGCGGGAGCTTCGAGTCTGTGGAGGAGGGAGCGGGTGGACACAACTCTCTCCGATATTGTGAATTTGGACGGCAGTACCAATTTTACACGAACTGTGTTAATGTTACATATAGCACCTTTAAACTTTAACCCTGCACTATGTAAGGTATTAGCATTAGCAGCATTTGCAGTTTGAGTTGTAGCTACAGTTAGCTCTATATGTTTGATCAGAATAGAGAAAAATGGATAGAAAAGTTATATAGTGCAGCTTTAACACTTTCATACACTTGACAAGAAAACCATGAATAGCTGTATGGTTTATTTCTCATTTTATTTCAGCATATTGAACAGAAGAAGAAGAAGAATCTCCATGTTCTTTTTATTTCACGCTCTGTCTCACTTTAAATAAAGAAAACAGACAAGCACAGTAGAAAGATTAATACCTCCGTAAATTCCCTCCGTCCAGTCAGAACGCCGCTCGGTTTCAAACGATGACTTTATGTCTCTCTCAGTGTTATTATTGAGCCGTTCATTTCCCCGATACACACAGCTATGCTCTTGTGTATTTCCCAATACCAGAGGAAAAAAATGGTTTCTGGAAGGAAAAAATTGACGGCTCGTGATTTCTTAGTCATGTTTTAACCCACAAAGAAATTATGTTGATATATACAGGAGCCCGGATATATCAAGGCTAAATCAATTTTGATGCTGTGTTCAAACTTTTTTCATCTTTTTCCCTTCAAATGATAAAAAAAAGCCCCTTAAGCACAGTTCTTTGTGCGCGACAAGGAAAACAATATAAATAAGTAAGATGTGCTGTTTGTGAAGGAGATTTGCTTTTGCTCGTTTGCTACCGGGTTGCCTTGTAATCCTATTTACCGAGGGCTTACCTGTCTGTGAACACTGAGCAAACCATCTCCCATTTGTGCAGCTGCAGGTCAATTGGGAAAGTGATGGGAATGTCTGCCGTGTGCCGATACAGCACTTGTTTTAAAGCTTGGTTTACAAACTGTATTTCATATAGGCCTACTTCACACTAATTATATCCGGCAGTGTTCCACTTAACCTCCAGTGTCGAGGTGACTGCAGTTTGTCACCTCGGTGATATTTTAGTCTTTCCATAATCCGTAATGTTCCTGACCGGTGAGATCATGTGCTCGCCACGTGTTTATGAATGGGTGCCACATAGCATCCAGCAACACATCGGCTTTACGTAACCGAGTTTCACTCCTTCACCAAAGTGGTGACACTCTGAAAAGTCAGTTACCATGGATACAAAAATTGCCCACATCATTTCTTGTCAGCAGCTTCGCGTAATCATTTCTTCATTTGTTTATTTTTTTTAATGTATCTCCTTTATAACGGGATTTTTTCCTCCCTCCCTCTCTCTCTCTGTCTCTCTCTCTCTCTCCACGTTTGTGAGTCACAGTGGTGTCAACACGTGAATTAGATTTTGCGTTTTATTTCCAATTCCGACCGGCATTGAAGTTCTCTCTCTCTTTTCCGCTATTAGCCCAAAGGCCTTTTTGGCGAAACGAGCCACTCTCCCCCCCCGCTCCCCCACCTACTCCCCCAAATAATTAGAGGTAATAAAAGGAAATGGCGCGCTGCACCAAGATAATCAGCCTCCCATGTCTCAGGGATCTTTTCTAAGGACAGACTTGTTGCGATGGGCAGCTCCCTTTTCAAATTAACTCAGACAGCGTGAGTGAGAATTCGGGTTTGAGGAAGACTGGCGAGGGGG
>PIJE02000546.1:11910-21910 GCA_002895965.2 Coryphaenoides rupestris | reverse complement strand
TGTGTGTGCAACGTGTGTGTGTGTGTGTTGGATAAATGTGTGTGCCGGCGTGCGTGTCAGTGTGTGCATGCGTGCATGTGTGTGTGTGTGTGTGTGTGTGTGTGTGTGTGTGTGTGTGTGTGTGTGTGTGTGCGTGTATGTGTGTGTGCATGCGTGCATGTGTGTGTGTGTGCGTGTATGTGTGTGTGCATGCGTGCATGCGTGCGTGTGTGTGTGTGTGTGTGTGTGTGTGTGTGTGTTAGGGAGTACAACAAGGCCAAAGCAGTACTTAGTCCTAGTGCTGAGGAAAGGAGACAAGGATACGTGCAGCTCCCTAGCATCTCCATGCCAACACTCAGACATTCTGAACGCATGGGAGCCGCTTGGCCACTTCCCGTCGCCTGATATCCCGATTTATGTAAATTAGGTCGGCAGGAGGACATCTGTGGATAGTTTCGATTCTATTTGAACGATAAGAAGACAGAATTTGATGTTTAATTAGGAGGAACCTGATATCATCTCAGTGCACTCGGTGTGGATCTGTTACATGTGCCACCGTCGCAACAAACTAATGACATCAGGAAGAGACTTCATTCCAAATATTATTATTGTATTTTCTGGCACATGATTAGTTAGATTAATGCAGATGAAGAGCAGCCAAAGTATACATCAAAGGGGTTCGAAAGTTTCCCTTCAAAAGACAAGAAATGTGCTCATTTGGTAATTTAATAATTGGAAATACCTACGTCATTGGAAGCCAGACCACACACACACACATACACACATACACACATACACACACACACACACACACACACACACACACACACAGGGGCCATCAGACAGGCACGCAGCCATCAGCTGTCAGACCGCAACCAAATGCGCTCTCTGAAGTCAATTAAAGCTGATATACTGTCGACGCGGCGTCTGACGGAACAGCCCCGGAGGTAGACACTCACTGCCAAACATTTTCTTTGCCCAGGGTGCACTGTTGATGACGGATTACCGCCGGCGGACTTGGTTGGTAAACACGCGAACGCGGATGCGGGCCGGCGTTTCCGGACCCACTGCGCCGATGTCGTACTCGGACCGGGGCCGGCTTCGCTTCAGCGTCGCTTGATCTCGGGGAAGAAACGAGCGACGCGTGCGACATTAGGAGGGGTGGTCGTCCATCAAGCGGCGGAGAAAGGCCACCATTCGAGGCGTATTATAATTTGTAGTTTGACTCTCTAATGGCCTTTTCGCTCGTTCATTTGCGGGGAAAGTGTTCCCGGGACTCAGACTCTAGTTAATCAGCCAGGGGTCTGAGAGGAGCTCCAGCGGTTCTTTACCAAACGGAGTCGACAACAAACAAGCCCCCGTTGATATGTTTACCGCCCTCGCCGCGCTAATTACAGGACTATTTGTTGGAAACCGTCCTCAAGTCCTCTCGACAGACACTCGATACATACAAGCTTCGACGCACACTGCACTTAAAATATGGAAAAGTTGTCGCACGGGGGAATTGTCGCACAAAAACACAAATTAAGCACATTAACAAATTGAGCGCATTAAGTCAGCCCTAAAGGTGTGCAGTCTGGAAGCACACAGTTGCTGTCATTTATTTTGTATTCCAGTTTCTTCAGATGCCAACATTGGGGTCATAGCTTTGCTGCTTGTAGCACGTCACAGGCTTTGAGAGTCTAACAAATGGTGAAATGGAAAGGAAATAACGCAGAAGAATTGAAATTCGCTTTGAAATCAGCCCAATAGGTTTCATTTACTTCAATGGCGTAATTGTAGAAAATCGTCGTAAAAAGCTTCACTGTCTGTTTCCAGAGGCTTTTTTATTTTCTCAACGTAACGTTTGAGGAGTTTGTTAACTACCTCATCAAATGAAAAATTACCTTCTCACCCTCTCCTCCCTCCTCCAGTAATAGTATGCACCTGTTCAGCAAACCATGTCAGAAATGAAAAACATTTTATTCGCACATAAATTTCTCTCCTTCTCAAGGTTGTTGTTACGACGGTGTCTCCGAGTCTGAGTCTTGAGCAGAAGGAGCATTATACCAATAATAACACCGCTTGAGTCTGTGATGGTGAGCAGGAGGCCGTCGGTGGGACGCGATTTCGCTTTCGTATCATTCCGGCTTCGAATGATCAAATCACATCGCCGCCGTGTTTCGTTATCCCACCCAGTAGTCTTTACTGGGTGGGATAACGGGGTGGGATTACTTTACATTCCATTGTTTTTGTTCTGGGGGGTCTCCCTGTTGTCAACCGTTGGTCCGTTGCAGTATCTGACATCGACCTGTGTGTCATGATTTAAATCCCGCACAGCAGGAAGCGGCCGAAAAGAATCGAACCCATATACCGCCAAACTAAACCATTTCATGCATTCAATGGTTAAATCGATGACTCGAGTGATTTCTGACGGAGCTATCAAAACCGAAAAAAGCGAATCACCGGCTCGTTATTCATCACGTGTGCGGCGGGCTGCACTCCACGTCGAGCAAAAAAATAAAAAGACGTCGTAATCTGCAATAATTGAATGAATGGAGTGACGAAGGGACGCATAAAAACAGAAGTAATCGTTGCATCGATGCAATTAAAACATCAGGATACGCATCTGGTCCGTGAGACGCGCTCCAGAGCACCATAACGCGGCGTCTCAATATCTCACTCATTACACATTGACTTCCCCCCCCCCCCCCCCCTCTTCTCATCGCCAAACGGAATGTGACGGATTAACAATGTCTACGTTTTTCCCGCCGTCGATAATATTTACGAGGGCATCGGCGTGGCAGAGCAGTGAGAGCCGGGACTGTCCCTCCTCGAACGCTCACACTCATATCAAAAGAAACCAGTATGTTCCTCTTCAAATGCAAGGAAGGCAGCGATACACTTTAACGACCAGCACCAACAGCAACATAGCTGTATTATTTAATGTACGATTGTTTCAATTCCCTTTGGAAAACTGGAAAAGTCTCCAGTGGAATGGCTCGTTGTCGTACGCAACTTGTAAATATGTTAAGTTAACCTTAAGCATTCCAGGATACAGCGAGCAGGTGTTGGTGCCGTGCTAACGTTAATGGTAATTCAGATACAAAACAATTCAGGCCCAACTTCTGCATAGAAGCCGAGAAATGCATAATTCAGTGTGAGGTAAATTTATCTCGAATTCCCGTCTGACCCTGTAACCCAGTCTCCAAAAGTAAACCACACACACGCACGCATATACATAAACCTACACACACATCTACACACACACACACACACACACACACACACACACACTCCAACTGTCCACAACATGCTGAGAATCATCACCTACAAACAGTATCAAAATTCTAAATTGACCAACGAAATATTAACATTCTATAATAACCTACACATTTTTACTGTTTGTTACGTGTGTGCTTAACAAACACACACTCACGCACACACGCACAGGCACGCACACACACACACACACACACACACGCAGACACACTCACACACACACACACACCCTAAACACGGCAGGTGTTTAGGGTGTGTGTGTGTAAACGTGTGTGTGTGTAAACGTGTCCTCTGTAGCACTTGGTGGGGCACTGCTTGTTTATTCATATTCATTACAAATTAAATATGAATGATGGAACTGTCATGGACTTTTAATCCCCTGGTCCTGCAGTGCTCTCTCTCTCACACACACACACACACACACACACACACACACACACACATACAGGCACACACAATGCACAAACACACACACAAACACACACACACACATACACAGGCACACAGGCACACAGGCACACGAACAGATTTCCCCCAAATGTATTCAATGCGAATTCACCGTGGAATGTGTACCAAGGTTGGGAATGGGAACTGGCCAAAAGTGTGTCCAACCCTTGTCCAAACACACACACACACACACACACACACACACACAACACACACACAACACACACACACACACACACACACACACACACACACACACACACACACACACACACACAACACACACCTTCCTCAGCGTTGTTAATGTTATGATATGGAGGAGGGCTGGAGGTCTGCTGAAATGTTTTTGCAAGAACACAACGGTTCAGTTTGCCCTTGCAAAAAAAACGATGGAATTATGAAATTGATATTTAATAAAAAAACAATGCTAGATAAACAGCAAATTAAGTGAGGGAACCTGTACCTTATGCATGAGCTCCTTCTTTGATGAAACGTGGCTTAGATGTGCCAGCTTATTGCGCCGTGTGGCTTTAAAGATCTTAAAACAACCTCACTCAAAGTATGAACAGATGGAATCTGAAATGAACCCACCATTAGCTCATGGTACACACGTTCAACACAATGCTACCCCACTGAAACCACTGAAAACCTTCCGATCCAGTGTGCGGTGCGGATTTTGCTGAAACAACCGACTTTGGCAACAGAAGGAATATTAAATCAAACCCGACTGTTGCGTCACACACGCGCGTCGGTTCTTCGCAGGCGTTTTCCGTTGGCGCTTGGCGTGCCGCCATCTTGGAACGACAGAAGCCCTTTCATGCACCCCGCCCATAAGTGCGCCATTTAATTTGAGTTATTATTTAAAGCCCATTAGAGTCTTGAACCGGGTAATGTGTGAATGCACACGGAACACCACCCTGGGTAATGATGTTACACACATGCGTGCAAAAGATGTTTTCTTGTTCAGTGTCACCGCAGTGTTGTCTCGGGGTGCGTCGGCCCGTGACTTTGCTCGGATTTGAGCGTGAGTGGCATGAAATGTAAAAGTTACAAAAAGTATTAAATCTTGCAATCCAGTGAGAGTTTTTTCAGCGCCTTTTGTCGAAAAATCTTTTTAAACTGGGAGTGTGTCTAAAGAGTCGAACCGCCCCATTGGCTGGGATTTTCTCTTTCTATACATAAATCTGAAAAAAGGGCGGGAAAACCTTGATACAAGATGGATGGCAGAGGGCGGAGGGTTGAGAGTGGAGACGACGCGGCATAAAGACCCTGTTCCATGTCAAAGCCCCGCCGTCTGAATGTTTTATTGTTATCACGTATATATATATATATATATATAATATTATATTATTAGAACATATATTATTATTATTATTATTAAAAAAATTTACAATTGTGACAGCTGCACTGAAAAGGTTATAAAGTGTTATTATATTATTAAACAGCAACCACACATACAGGTCTTTCAGCTGACTCAGCCTAGCATCCAGGTCTTCACCTTTGAAAATGCAATTTCGAAGGAAGACTTTTTGAACCCGGAAAGGGCACCGCGGAGTCACTTCAATCACTGCGGCGCATGGGAGTGTGTGTGTGGCTGGTTGGTTGGTTGGTTGGTTGGTTGGTGGCCGGTTTTAAGCAGCCTCACCTGGCTCCGACTCAGGCTGATTAGACTCTGGTGGTCTAATCGTCAATCACCAGGATGACCACCACACTACACACACACGCACGCACACACACCACACACACCACACATCAGCAGCCCAACACCTGCTCTGCCTGAAAAAAATGTCCAACGGCTTCCGTCCCTTTAAAAAACGACATCTGCGGCAATTGGTGTTGTGTCGTGTGATGAACCTGCGCATTTTCCAGCGGCCGTTCATTGCTGACCCCGCCCCTTCCAGGCAACACCTGTATATAACAATCCCGCCTTGAATCAGCATCCTCAGCTGTGCACCTCACCTGTCCAGTGGACGGATTATCTTGGCAAAGTTAGAAGGGCTCGCTAACACAACTCGGAGAATACGACTCGATAGAAATTTGTCCGGGAACAAAGTCCTCGGGTCCGATCCTTCATTCAGTTCAACTCAAATGTGTCCGGGTTTTGTTCGCGTCGAGTGTATCTGTGTGTGTGTGTGTGTCCTGGTGGTCGCTGGTACCCGTCCGGTGCACGCACACACACACACACACGCACACACACACACACACACACACACGGGGACACACACACACACACACACACACACACACAGGCACGCACACACACACCAGAAGGTAGGGGGTGCGAGGCTTGTCAATCTGTGGTGCTATTTGCTGCCGCACAGTGCTGGCTGGTGAGCGTTGTTGCCGTGCGAGAGGTCATCCACTGATAGAATGTGTTGTGATTCTCCACACAGTAGCAGCACAAGAAGTTATGAGAAATAAGTATAAAGCGGTCGAGCGTGACACATCCAATCGCCGTCTCAGTTACTGGCCGACGCGCGCGCGCACACCACACACACGCACGCACGCACACACGCACACACACACACATGCAAGCAGTCCATGAGAGAGAGAGAGAGCGAGAGAGAGAGAGAGAGAAAGAGAGAAAGAGAGAGAGAGAGAGAAGAGAGAGAGAGGAGAGAGAGAGGAAGAGGGGGGGAGAGAGAGAGAGAGAGAGAGGGGGGAACAGAGGGAGAGAGGGAGAGAGGTGGAGAGAGGGAGAGAGGGGGACAGAGGGAGAGAGGGAGACAGAGGGACAGATGGAGAGAGGAGGACAGAGAGGGACAGAGAGAGAGGGACAGAGAGAGATGGACAGAGAGAAGGAGAGAGAGAGAAGAGAGAGGAGAGAGGAGAGAGAGAGAGAGAGAGAGAAGAGAGGGGGGGCAGAGGGACGGAGGGAGAGGGAGAGAGAAATAGAGACAGAGAGAGAGAGAGAGAGAAAGAGAGGGGGGGGGGCAGAGGGACGGAGGGAGAGGGAGAGAGAAATAGAGACAGAGACAGAGAGAGAGAGTGAGAGAAATAGAGAGGGAGGGGGGTGGGAGAGAGAGAGATAGAGACAGAGACAGAGACAAGAGACAGAGAGAGTGAGAGAAATAGAGAGGGAGGGGGGGGGGGGGGGTGGGGAGAAGTCCACAAATTAATTAGTGAATTTGTGTTGTACATATGTTGTGAAGAAATATGGTTAATTATGGTTTGTAATTAATATATAGATAGGTGGTTGATGACTACCCCTGGTTTTCTGGGCATTGCCTCTCAGTGCAGGGTTGTCCAATGCAAGCTTGGACTGTATTGACTCCTCCACACACAGAGCCCGCTAGATCTGCCAACAGCCAAACTCCACCGCAAAGTTTATATTTTTTTTTTCTGAAATAAATGTCACATGACATTACATTTTAGACATGTTAAAGTGACTAATGGATCTTGCTTCAAATTTTTATATTGTGAGATAAGACTTGATTTGACATTATCTGATGGTGATATTTGTCACAATCCTGCCCAGCTCAATTCCCTATTTGGGTTTCCTCCTGGAAATCTATCAATAAATTGTTGAATAACTAAAACTTTTTTTTACAACAACTCGTATTTCCTCTGTCATTAGTCAAATGTCTGTCGCCCATCTTGATGTCTAATTCTGTTCCATGTATTTTAGTTCCCTAGTTTCTTCCCATTTTCTCTCTCCGTCTGCTGTTCTTCCAAAGTTCAGTTTCCTGCTGAGATTGGGGGTCACCGCCTGATCCTAGACAAACAATATTTGAAGCAAATTCAAAATAGATTTAGCAGTCAAACATGGCTGTACCAAATCCTAAACCTGTTTTTGGTTGTCATAGACAAAGTCACAAGTAAACAAGATTTAATTGAAATAATTTCTATTTTGTTACAATAACGATAAACAGTAAATGGCAAACTCGCCTGTGGGAGTGTCCCCCTTACCTTGGGAACAGTGGTTAAAACATGGCCGCTAAGCATTACCTGGTCTTTAATGATTCAAGATTCAAGATTTAATGATGCCTGGTTTAGATCGCATGTCTCTTGTACAAGTCGGAAAATCAATAGCAATACCAGCTCTGGCCAACGTAGCCACTGCTAACAATACCAGTTGATAACAAATCATTCCATGGTATTTTGCATGCAACGTCCACAGATAGAACTGTGTGTAGAACAGTACTGCGCGCGCACGACGATGATTTAATGAGACAAGAGGTCTAAGAAGCAGTATAGTACAGCTGACAAGCAGACATTTCCGATCTTGAGGTCTGGGCTGTGAGGTTCTTCCCAACGTTCCGAGTCGAGAAATTCGACCAAGCTGGAACTCCCAGTTCAAATGGAATTCACCATTATACGATATTGGGGTTCGATATATCCTGAGTATCCCGGTTAAAATATAGAAGAATGTTCACGCATTGTGCACGGATTGGCTGTATATAAAATAGGCTGAGTGATAAAGATTAGTGTTTGGAGTTGTATTTCTTGTACATAATAATAGGCATAGCTGTAAATAGCACTTTTGTACATAAATATTCAGTGCTGTACTGGATGTCGTCTGTGGAGTCTATTAACACCCTCATTGGCTCTCCGGTTTGAGCGATCTCGCAAACTCTAACGAAGTAGAGAAGCCACTGCACACAGTGAAGCCAAACAAACTGCCTGTCGGTAATCTACGGGACTCCGAGCTTGAATGCTAATTCCGTATCTGTGTAATACAATCCATTAGCCCCCCAAACGCTTTCCCCATCGCGACGATAACCTTCTAAATTGTAAACGCCGCGACACACACGTACGACGCCGGCTCCCGTAGTCGCGCTCGCTCTCCGATCGCTACTAACTCCGGGGGAAGGTTGGTTATAATCACGTCCCCGTTTGGTTAGGTTGACGCTAATTCCCCGGGACAGGAGCATAGCGGTGTGTGATTTAGCGATGTGTGTGTGTGTGCTAAGTTCTGCGCGGCGGAGCTGCTGCGGGGCGAGTCCACGGGCACAGCGAGCTGGGAGTACTACTGGCTGGCTAACTGGGCTGATTACGCCGGGTGTGCGAGATGACATGGATCAGATACACACACACGCACGCGCGCACCACACACACGCGCGCACACACACACACACACACACAACACGCTCGCCCAGCTGGAACGGCTGATTGACAGATTAAGGGGGGGGGTGGTGGGAGGGGAAGGGAGGGGAGGTGGGAGGGGGGGGGGGGGGTCGAACCAGGGTGCCAAATCGAGATGGATTATAATAAAAAGATGAGAGGGGTGGGGGGGGTGGGGGTGGGGGGGGGGGGGGTGGTGGTGGGGGAAATGATTAGAGGGTGAGGTTAGAAAATTAGGTTGCATGTGTGGGTTGGGGTTGGGGGGGGGGGGGGGGGGTGGGGGGTTGTGATGAAGAGCGTGGTGTCGTGAGTTGTTTAATTCTGCCGCCGCGCGAAGGGTTTCCTCCCGTGGGTTATTCTTCAGCTCCCCCGCCGGACTCCGGTGATGTAAGAAAATTGGCTGTTCAGTGATGCCGACCCCCCCGTTTACCCCTCTGGGCTGTTCACACCGCGTTCCCCCCCCCCCGCTAATCTGCTTCTGCTTTAGATCCGCGTTCAGTTCAGCGCAAAAACAAGGTGATGAGGAGTGAGCTGGAGTCAGAGACAGCGGATCAGGGAGAGCTTAGTATCAGCTGGCTGAGACGGCGGGGGGGGGCGGGGGGGAGGGAACTTTGTCAAAATCAAATTATGTTTGGAACAAATAGCTTAATTTTTTCCGGCAGTGTATGTCGCTGATTGATGAAGACAGTTTTATGCTTATAGCTCCTGAGAAGCCGCGCCATATATCCCTCCTCCCCTCATTCGATTAAAATCACGTTGTGTTTATTCTAGGACTATTTTATCAATTTAAAGAAGGCACTTTTCTGTGAATTTTCCCTGCAGGCGGTTTTTATTTTCTAATAAAGGCACACAGTGGGAGGAAGACATGGGGGTATTTCAACTGCTTGGACCCACATTCCCTGACTGTGTCACTGACTCTCTGTGTGTGTGCGTTGTGTGTGGTGTGTGTGTCTGCGTGTGCGTGTGTGTGTGTGTTTGTTGTGCGTGTAGGGTATGATGGGTGTAGTGGGCTGGGTGTTCCTCCTGCTCTCCCAGATCGTAGCGCCTGTGACGTCCCAGAAGCCCCCGGGGCTGGTGGTGGGCGTGGTCTTGGGAGAGACGCGTCCCGTCAGCGACGAGGAGATGCGGCTGCTGCGTCGCCCCGACGACGCCCTCGACGTCTCCGTGGTAACGCTGAGGATTAACCAGACGGACCCCAAGTCTGTGATTACACAGGTCAGCCACGCACGCACACACGCTTGTGCGCATA
>PIJE02000545.1:204251-301793 GCA_002895965.2 Coryphaenoides rupestris | reverse complement strand
GAGTCGACGTTTAAGTGGTGGAAGTGGTTGTGGTGGGGGACGTGGACGTGGACGAAGTGGACGTGGAAGAAGTGGAAGTGGAAGTGGAAGCGGAAGCGGAAGAGTGGAGATTAATGCGCTGTGTGACTTCTGTGATACGAGAAAGAAGTGGCTGTGTGCCTTTGCATTTGAACGTCTGAGAACCAGTCTTGTGTCTGACCCTCGCCTGCCTGACTACCCTCCCGCCTGCCTCGCCCTGATCTGTATGAGACTTCATCCCGGTGTGATAGACCCTGCTTATGGACTACGACGAACCAAATGGATTACGGACTTGGCACTGCTATTAACCATGAACTTTCCCTCCCCATTACAGTCGATAAAGTGTGTATTTCATTGAATCCTGGTGTGGACCTTGAATTAATTATTTTCAATCTCGTGAAGACTCTTCACCCCACTGAGTGTGTCACAATATGTATGTGCGTCTTACCTTATTGTTGTTATCACTTTTGTCAAAAAGTTGTTGTAATTCTTCCGAGACAGTCCTATAGAGCAAAAGCGAAATGTTCCACAAACAGCTTTTATGTTTGATTTTAAACATTTGTTTTGATATGTTGACACCTTCGTTCTCCCTTCAGATGTTGCTTCATCCCCAGATCCTCGGGCAGGCCGAGGGTCTCCAGATGTCTGCTATCAAACCATATTACGTGATACATGATGGGTGTATGACGTGATATGATCTGTCCTGAACATGGGACCTGTAGTTTTGTTTGGTTTGGTTTTGTTCATTCATGGCACAGATGAGAGCAAAGAACACGAAGCAGCTGTTTGTTGAAATAGTGAGTGTGTGTGTGTGTGTGTGTGTGTGTGTGTGTGTGTGTGTGTGTGTGTGTGTGTGTGTGTGTGTGTGTGTGTGTGTGTGTGTATGTAGTATAATACATTCCCTGAGGTGGATGTCCTTGTTAGAAATGTTATGTTGATAGAACCTTTGATCTGCTGGCTAAATACTGGAGATGTTCTTTCTCTCTCTCTCTCTCTCTCTCTCTCTCTCTCTCTCTCTCTCTCTCTCTCTCTCTCTCTCTCTCTCTCTCTCTCCCCCGTCTCTCTCTTCTCTCTCTCTCTCCCTCTCTCTCGAGCTGCCAGGCCACTAGTTGCCTTTAAAACAAGCGATGCATAGCTTGCGTCTTCACCTGTTTCATCTTTGCTTCATCGAGTAACTGAACTGCACACCTGATATTAAAGAGTGCTACGTCAAGCGGACCACTTCCAGTGACGGCGTCGGATGAGGTTTGGATCGTATGAGATCACACAGCCGCGCTCTGTCTTGGTTGTTTATGCATCCCCTCATCGCAGACGCCTCACAGGGATTCGCATATTAAACAAGGGGGGAGTGAAGTCACTCCTCGGAATGTAAATCATACGCGGTGAGCCACATTAACGAGCCACGAGTGCTAAAGACAAGCAGAGCCGCTGCTTGGACGGCCCCAGTGCTTACAGCGGGGTAAACAGTCTCTAAACCAACAGGCAGCAGATAAGGTAAACAGATCGAAGTATCTTGACAACCGAAAAAGGTTTGAAGAGCTGTTAAAAACACGGCGCATTGGCAAGCTTGCGGCATCTCTAGATGTAACTGTTGCATGTGTGTGTGTGTGTGCGCGCCACCCACATTTCCACCCACACACTCATTCAGTCTTGTTTTCCAGTAAGGCACCCAGTAAATATGGAACGCCACGGGGTCACAATTACGCCTCACGTGTACGTGTATTGTCGTAAGTAAACTCGTACTTAGACCACACATATTATCCACACATCTTATGTTGCATGACTCAGGGCTTTGTACGGCAACTAGTTAAGTTAACAACTAGTTAGCATTTGAACGTTCACCACGATTCTGACACTGATTTGGTTTAGATTTTAAATCCCGAAGCCGCCCCTGTGATTAGAGAATGCAGACAATTCCAGGGGAATGGGAAAAAATAGATTTCAATGTTGACTTGTTTGTGTTCCCCGAGACAAACACTCGAGCAAGAACGCCAACCCCCGAAGAGAATTTAAGGGACACCTCTTCTATGGATAGCACCTCAAAGTGGTAAACATAGATGTAATAAGTCTCCGGTTGCCCAAATAGCGCCCACAGCTGAGATCTCCCCGAGCAGGTGAATCTACAGAGCCAACCCTGGACGTCGTGAGAGGAGGCTGGCTGAGATGCAGCGGTCCCAGGACGTGCGTTTGGGGGTGGACTATGCGTGGAAATGAATCATCTCACGAGGCTCCTGGGCCAAAAATAACCTAGCATAGCCTCCTTTGCTTGTACGAGTGTGTGTGTGTGTGTGTGTGTGTTCGCAAAAACATTGAGTATTTGGCCGAGTTCACCAAAGACGATTTTCAGTGGGAGTCCCCCGGTCAGCGGGGCTGAAGTTTTCCTAATGAATCTACAAGTTACGTTTCTGAGAGCCACTCTGGGGAGGCCGGGGGGGATTAAGAGGAAGGCGCGAGGGGGCTTAAACTGTCTGCCAATCGGGGAGTAATTGGTGTTGCCGTTTGAGCCGGCGCTGACAAGTGATCGGTGGGGTGCCCTTTTTAAGTCCACCCCGGGCCCTTGTGTTTCCGATCACGTAGCGCCCGGTCGACATGCCCCCGCCGCGCCACTCCCCAAAATGTCAACAAAGTGTGGTTGTTTCAACACCTCTGCCTCTCTGACGCCTTCCAGAGCTCCCAGAAAAAGCCACTTGAGTGGCGTGCGGCAGAAGCTCCTGCTGCACGGCCACTCCAGTGGCTTTTCTGGGCCAACAAGCCCCTCACACTCAGGCAGATGTTGTTTTAACAGCTTTTGTTATGCAGGCAGAGCAGGTGGTCAGTGCTTGACATGTCGGTGCTCCCTCGCGTGTGTGTGTGTGTGTGTGTGTGTGTGGTGATGGATGGTTTAACCTGTGGTGCATTGATTAGCCAATGCACCACAGGTGTGCTGCCTCACCCCAGCCCCAGACTCTAATCCGCTCGACTCGGGTGACCAGGTGAGGCTGCTGAAGCCAACCAGCAACCACACACACTCTACAGTACCACCAGGAGCGTGGTAAGTAACGGTTAAAAATCAACACATCTGCTAGTCGGAACGATAGGGAGTTTATTAAATGGTTTGGGACAGCAGCTTACATTTCAACAATATTTCAGTCTATATCAATAGCCTTTAATAGACAGCTCTTGGCAATTTGCTACATTAATAGTTAGCTTCGCTATTAATCTAGCACACTGCCATGTGGCCTACCTGTGGTAATGTTGTTGTTGTTGTTTGTTTACTCTATTTGACCACTAATCATGCAGAAAGTAGTTTTGCCTAATTTGCCTAATTGTTACTTTGTGCATAACTATTTTAGAACAGATGTATGTCTGGGAATTACACCTGCTGCCATGTTATTGGCAGAGATTCACAGCAACACCGTCTGTACTGTGACACAAACAGGAGTTTACTGGGACTCAGCTTGACAGTGTACACACACGTTTTGCAGATACAGATTGTACACACCCACACACACACACACACACACACACACAGAGACACAGAGATACAGATTTGACATACACAATACACATACTGATATATCACACAAACACACAGACAGGAATTTAAAGTGTCAGTTGGGGACATAAGCGGTGTGGTGTTTTTTTGCATTATTCATATATATTGTATTGTGTTTTTTACTTTGTTGCTTTAGTGTATATTAGCTATGTAAGACTGAGCGAGGGTGGACTGGGTGATTAAAGGCCAGGGTTCCCCTCTTGGACCCTGACTTCATGGGGGGGATGTGTTACGGCCCAACGATCTGTTTCTTGGTCCTGTGTATTTTTTGTGCTGTGTATCCTTTGTGTGTACTACAGGTACCCTTGGCTGGGTGGAGCTGAGGTCATGGAAATAACCTGGGAACACCTTGGCCAGTGTTCCCAGGTTATTTGAGCGCGCCTGCCCCAGACACCAGGGTGTCGGTCCCTTCACCCTCACCAAGCTCAGATTGCTTTGGTTGCGTTGCTTTCTTTTTGTTTTACACTAACAATCATACTCCTCACTCATGCACCCATCATACACCACTGATTCTGACTTTCACACCTCATCGTACCTTTCATTGTGAGCTTGTTTAACAAAATTCTGGTTTTAGCGCTAGTTAGTTAATACACATTGTGTGTGATTTGGGGGCGGCACTAGCTCAGGAGGTAAGAGCGGTTATCTGGCAACAGGAAGGTTGCTGGTTCGATCCCTGGGCTCCGCCTAGCTAAGTGTCGAGGAGTCTCTGGTTGTTACCTTACATGGTTGGCACCGCCGTCGGTGTATGAATGGGTGAATGTCAGGCAACTGTAAAGCGCTTTGGATAAAAGCGCTATATAAATGCAATCCATTTACCATTTACATTATGAGAAAGTCCTTTCTAACAATCCTTACGCACACACACACACACACTCACACACTTATACTATACAGCCAGTCTCACATTATGCACATTGCTCAAATGAAAGTGAATGCATGTACATTTACATTACATTCAGGGAATTTGCAGACGCTTTTATCCAAAGAAACTTAGAATAAGTACATTTGTTGAAGGAGACTGCAATATATCGCTGTGGTACATGAAGATAAGAATAGAGCAGGTTTCAAGCATTCAAAATTGCAAGGCTAATAGAACGAGTTTCATAATTGCTAGGCAGCCTGCATAATAGCTGGGATAAGAGCAGAAAGTGCCATTCTGAGTGCATTACCAACATCTAAGAACATACTATATGCTAACAATGCTAAGTACTTTTAGTGCCAAGACGTACAAAGACGTAAGTTAGTGCTAGGGTTAGGAGAGGGAAGGGTTATGTGAGAGTCCAGGTGAACTCTGAACAGGTGGGTCTTGAGTCTCTTGCGGAAGCTGGTGAGCGACTCTGCCGTCCTGACGTCAGCCGGGAGCTCATTCCACCACTATGGGGCCCAGAAACAGAGAAGAGTTGGGACTTGCCCCCCCCGAGGCGATGTTTGCCCCCCCTGTTTTTAGTGAAGGGTGGGTACCAGTCATCCAGCCGAAGTTGTTGAGTGGAAGCTCTCAAGCTGGGGCGTGGGTCTGACTAATGTTGAGTAGGTAGGGTAGTTCCGCTGACAGCCTTGTAGGCCAGTACCAGTGTCCTTTAATCTAATGCGAGAGTTACCGAGAGCCAGTGGAGGTTGCGGAAGAGGGGAGTTACATGGAGAATTTTGGTAAGTTGAACACCAGGCACGCTGCTGCGTTCTGGATGCGTTGTAGGGCTTGATAATGGAGGCAGGCAGTCCCAAACCAGGAGAGAGTTGTTGTAGTCAAGGCGAGTGATGATGACGGCTTGGACCAGGATCTGTGCTGCTTCACGGGTCAGATCTTGGGGATGTTGCAGAGAGCAATTCTACAGGTAATGTTTGCGTTGCCATCCAGTACCACGCTAAGGTTCCTCACAGTCGGTGAAGGGGAGTCTTCGGTGTCCTCAGTGGTGACAAGTAGGTCCATCTGAGGGCAGTCTTTACCCGGTATGAAGAGAGCTCAGTCTTGTCAAGGTTGAGCTTCAGGTGGTTGGCGGTTGTCCATCTGCTGATGTCAGCCAGACATTAGAGATGCATGTTGTGATTTGGGTGTCAGAGCGGGGGAAAGAAAGTATGTATTCAGAATCAGAAATCAGAACCAGAATCAGAATCAGTGCAGCTGTATTGCCTTAGTTTTTTACAAACAAGGAATTAGCTTTTGTGCAATTAGGTACCTAACATTGAACACAGAGTATTAACATAGAAATTCGAAAAATTGCAAGAATTATAAAAATATACTGTATATAAAAAATAAGTATGCACCAAAACACAGGACGCAGCCATCTGCGCAGCATCTTGATGTTATATTTACATACTGTATATGTATACACGGAACTATATGTGTGTGTGTGTGGGGGTGGGCCCTGACCCTATTTGGAGTGTCCAACTTTTGTTTTAATTTACAGATGGTGACAAAATGGGTGGGTCATTATGTGTGTGTGTGTGTGTGTTTTGTGTGTGTGGGTGCGTGAGTGTGCGCGCATGTGCCGTGTTGTCTGTGCGTGTGTGCGTGTGTGTGTGTGTGGTGTGTGAGTGGTGAGTGTGCGCGCATGTGTCCTGTGTGTGTGTGGTGTGTGTGTGTGTGTGCGTGCGTGAGTGTGCGTGTACGTGCATGTGTCCGTGTGTATAGTGAGTGGAGAAACAGCTTCAATATGTCCCTATGTTCCCCCGTATGGCTGCTCCCCCACGGGAGGCCACCCGGACACCAGTGGAGCCAACTGTAGTGAATGGCAGATCTGGGCCAATTAAGTTTAAACTAGAGCATACCCACACATAAACACACACACACATGCACATGAAAAAATGCATGCTCTCACCAGCTTCTGCTGTCAAAGACCTACATTCATACTCACATACATTCTGTTTAAGGGGCACGGTGGCACAGTGCTTGCACTGCTGCCTCACAGCAAGAAGATTCTGGGATTGATTCCCACCTGGGGCGCTATTGACTGTGGGGTGCCCAGGTGGGTGATCTCCTGGCCTTTCTGTGTGGAGTTTGCATGTTCTCCCCGTGCTCCGCGGGGTCTCCTTACAGAGTAAAAGAACCCCAATTAAAACGATGTGAAGATCTCCTGTCCACATCCCTGACCAAGATGTGGACATAAAACCTGGAGCTGTTGGTCCCCGGGCGCTGTCGAAATGGCTGCCCACTGCTCCTGGCTTCCCCTGGAGGGGCAGCAGGATGGGTTAAATGCAGAGGACACATTTCCGCATGCGCGTGTGTGTGTTTGGCGGCCACCACTTACTGCTGTGTGTTGTGTGACCATTACATATGTGGATTTAATAAAGATCTTCTTCTTCTTCTTGTTTCTCCTCTATCTGCCAACAAAGCACCATTAACACAAACACACACACACATGCACAGATGCACACACACACACGCACAACCACCTGTCAAAATGAATTTAATAAATGTCCATCTATCTAAAGCTAAAGCTTCTCCATCTCTCTGGGAAGCCTCTGCTAACACACCCACACACAGACACATACACACACACATGCACACACACGCACACACACACACACACACGCGCCACAATACTTCTTCCAACTTCCTAACATAACATCTCCATCTTTCTTTATTTTAAATTGGATTTTCAGTTTCCTGCCCATTGAATGATGTCACAATATGGAGACAGACACCAGACAGACACACAGTAGTCCTAGAGCAAACTTTGTTTCCATTTTTACTCAAGAATATTAAGCACAGAGTCCAGTGGAAGGAAAAACCAACGCAAAGACATCAGTGTCATTGAGGCAGGGGTGTAATGTGTAAGCGAAAGCAAGAGACTCTGAGAGCAACCAAGCTATAACCAAAGCTATCACCAAGCTACAACCAACTACCACTAAAACTACGACCACGCTAGCTACACCAAGCTACCACTAGGCTAGCAACCAAGCTACCACCAAGCTACCACCAGCTAAACCAAGCCTACCACTAGGCCTAGCACAAACCACTACAACCAAGCTACCATGGCACCAAAGAGCACCAAGCGACCAACCAAGCTACAACCAAGCTATAACAAAGCAATAACGAAGCTTTCACCAAGCTACCACCGGGCAGCTGTGGAGCTACCGAGTCCACATGTCTCGCCACAGGTTCACAAGGGTCAGCTCAGGGCAGGAATGCTTGCTTCACCTGTTTCCATCCAGGTGTGTCCATGCCTGTCTGTGGGTGTACGTGTCTGTCTGTCTGTCTGTCTGTCTGTCTGTCTTTCTGTGAGTGTTGCGTGCCTTCACATCTCTGTGCAGCTTTTATTTGTTTGGCTCGTCTTGTCCAGCCTTCACAGGAAAACGCACGCGGTATATGAAAACGAAACTGGATGGTCTGGGATTTTCTTATTTTTATGATGGTATGATTGGATTTATTTATTTTCCAAGAGAGGAGGGGAGAACGAAGAGGGAGAAACTCGCCTTGACTGCCACACTGGCAGACCCCAGCAACAGAGATTCTCAATCCCAACTCGGGTTTGTTCAATTATTCATAGTGCTATTGCAGAGCTCTGGCAAAGAAAGAAATCCAGGGTGGAGGGGGTGGGCGGGGCGGGGTGGGGGTGGGGGGGGGCATAGGATGGGAGGAATAGAATGAGAGAAGAAAGGGGAGGGGGAAGTTTGTGGGAGAAAGGGTGGGGGTTGGGGGGGTGGAGAGAGAGGGATGGAGAGTTGCCTGTATATCCTGTGAAAGGGAGCTTTGAGGACGGAGATGGAATATGTATGTGTGCCCACGGGCTCCATCGGCTCTGTTCTATCTCACTGTCATCAGCCTGCAGCCTGCCTGGTCTTGATCCACACCCCCCCCCCCTTCTCCCTCCCTCCCACCCTCCCTCCCCCCCTCCCTCCCTGGATTCCTCTCTCTCATTCCTCGCTTCCCTTACTCCACCCGTCCCTCTTTCTCTCTCCCTCTCTTTCTCTCTCTCTCTCTCTTTCTCTCTCTTTCTCTCTCTTTCTCTCTCTTACTCTCTCTCTTATGCTCTCTCATGCTCTCTCTCTCTCACTCTCCTTCTTGCACTCCCTCTCTCCATGCCTCCCTCTCTCTTTCCCTCCCTCAATCCCTTCCTCCAATTCCTCTCATTCTCACGTTCTCTCTCTCCGTTTCTCCAATCCCTCTCCAATCTCTCTCTCCAATCCCTCCCTCTGTCTCTCTGTCCCTCCCTCTCTCTCTCTCCCTCTCTCTCCCTCTCTCTCTCTCTCTCTCCCTCTCTCTCCCTCTCTCTCTCTCTCTCTCTCTCCCTCTCTCTCCCTGGCTCCCCTTGACTTCATTCTGTTGTATCTCTTGCTCTCGTTCATTCTGTCTTTGTCTCTCTCGTTCTCCCTCTCCCTCTCCTCCTTTTATCTTATCCTCACTGATGTCATGTTCATCATTCTCGCTCTCACCCTCCTATCTGTGTTCTGCCCCCCAACCACCGTATCCAACCACCGTATCCAACCACTCTACCCAACCACCGTACCCAACCACCGTACCCAACCACTGCATCCAACCACCGTACCCAACCACCGTACCCAACCACCGCATCTAACCCGCCGTATTCAACCGCCGTACCCAACGCCGTATCCAACCGCCGTATCCAAACCGCCGCATCCAACCACCGTACCAACCACCGTATCCAACCACCGTACCCAACCACCGTACCCAACCACCATACCCAACCACCGCATAGCCAACCACCGTATGATGTGAAGTTAATTCTCCAAGTCACTCTGAAACTCCCAAAAGCCCTTAAAATAGACCCACAACACACAATACATACAGTATATAAATGCTCAAGCACATACACACTCACACACATATACACCAACAACACTACAAATATACACACACACTTTTGAACCACACGCACACAACACACACACACACACACACACACTGTGAACACACACACACACCACATACATAGCAGGTCATTATGGATGACCTTGTACTGTACATGCCGATGGTTCCTAAGGCAGGATTCTCAAGGGAAGTTACAGACATCATCCCACTTCTACCCCCACCCACCCCCAGCCCCAGCCTTCCCCACGCAACCCCCCCCCCACCACCCACCCCCCTCACCGTCCCATCCGGCTTCTCTTCCTGCTCCCCTGAGCCCTGCGCGGAGCACCCATCCAGGACCTATATTTGGGTCCCAGATGGTCTTTCCGTGGCGAGCATAATCTGCTCTGCCAACCCCGACTACGTTTAACTGCTTTTTTCTTTTTTTCTTTTGGTCATACGACTCTTTCTCCCCCTCCCTCCCTCCCTCCCTTCCTCCCTCCATCCCTCCCTCCATCACGCTCTATATCACTCCGTCTCTCTATCTGCCTGTCTCTCTGTCTGTGTGTGTGTCTGCCGGACTGTCTGTCAATATGGTATCTATTTACACTAAGTATTTATCTATCTATAGTATCCATCCATCCATAGCTATCCATCTCGTCCTCTCATCTCGTTCTGCCTGTCCTTATCTCATGCTCTCTTGTTTCTTCCCCGGTCCTTTTCACTGGACTATCAAACCCTCTCTTCATCCTTCATGCTCCCCGCGCTGTGACTTTGGATTGTAAGGAAGTGTTAGACTTCCAATTTGTCCACCAACATTTTTTTTATCACTGTTCTGTGTCAACAACACCCTCTTCCCCACTAGATACTGCAGGGTTAGACAGAGAGACACAGAGAGAGAGAGAGAGAGAGAGAGAGAGAGAGAGAGAGAGAGAGAGAGAGAGAGAGAGAGAGAGAGAGAGAGAGAGAGACAAACAGACAGAGAGACACAGAGAGAACATTAAGAGGCAACACAATGCTCAGAGAGAAAAGGGGAAAGGGTATTCTTGAAGCGGAATACGCGATAAGTAGTGGGAATTAGAGGAGAACAGAGTAGGAGAGGGTTGAAGGAAGTGAGAGACAGAGAGATGAGGATGAAGAGTCATTGCAGAGCATGTCTTTCATTTCCAGAGAGGCGTGGGTTTGGCCCCTGCATGCTCCTTTGCTCAGTGGCCAATAACGTACAAGCAAACGATACAGACTCTGCCCAGCAGTACCTCTGCTCTGAGGGGGCGTCCAGCAGGTCGCCCGCACCCCCCCGGTCCTCACACTGGTGACCTCCGCCGTCCAGGAGCTCGTCTGGGATTGCTTGCCTCCCTACGAGGTCATTTCCTGTGAACCCACCCCCCACCACTACTCCCAAACTCGCCTGCTGCCACCACTTCATCCCAATCTCATTTTATTTCTGGTCCATGGTGGTGTCCCTCTACCGCAGGGGAGCTCACCTCAAACCAGATCACAGAGTCCTGATGGTTCAGCCCCCCCACCCCCCTCCCCCCCCACCTTCTCCCCCATCACACCCCCCCCCCCACCACTCCTTGACATCCTGCTGTCATGCATCACACATACATATTTCATGGGAGGCTTCAGCGAGGGGTAAGTGGTGGCAGGATACGGCGGGCCGGCGCATTAATAAATCAAAGCAGTGGATTGGAAGCGGTGCGCGACTGGGACTCAGTACTGACCTGAGTCGGGCCCGCCGTGTGGACTCCCAATTAGTGGCGGTGGTGGCGCTACGGCCAGAGAGTCAATACCGCACTCACTTAATCCAGCGTGGCGCTGATGAGTCTGTATGACTCATAAGAACAAAAAACAACTTAGGAACAAAAATATTATTATTCTGGACTTATTTTATTAGCCTCGTTCAGAGGACGATCATTTTCTTTGACAAAAGTTGTCATTATTTAGTAATTTGAGCAATGGGCTCATGCTGTTCCAACACTAATTTCCCTTGTGCAAATTGGCGGGCTTGGTTTGATGGGGCGACGGGACGGAGCTCTGTTACCAGTCGGCAGCGTCAGTTCATTAGGCCCCATTTGAAGGCACCAAAGAGCTGCCCTGAAGATTTGCCCGCTGGCAGGGAACCATGCCGTCAACAACACCTAGTAGTGGAGGCAGACACAAGCGTTGTAGTCTGGCTAGCTTACCAATGTTGCGAACAGCAGAATCTGACGTTGCAGTTCATCAAGATCGGAGCGTCGGTGACTATGGTTCTGCCATTAAGGCGGACCCCCAGTGGATAAACCCCCCCCCTCCCGTGGAACCGGCCTCACTGGACCATGCGGTTGTGTTCGGAGCCCATGACTGGCCCTCCGTGCCCACCCACCGGGGCTGCACGCCTTGATCCGGGCCTTCCCCAGGCAGCCTCGTTATCTCGTATCCGCCCGCCTTCCCCTCCGGGAAGTTCCCTCGTGGCTCCACTAAATGGCAGCAGCTCTGCGCCCCGCCGGTCCTGGACGGGCTATGGAACTCAGGGGGAGGAGAGGGGGGGGGGGGAGGGAGAGAGGGGAGGTAATGTGAGGTGAGGAGAGTGACAGAGCTCTGCTTCAGCAGCGGCCAAAGTGGATGGCAGTCGTTGGGGTGACAGGGCGCCGCAAAAGAACAATGCATCGCGCCGTGTGTGAGTTTAAGGATACGGCGTTAAGGAAGGCTTTTAGTAAGTTATTTATTTGTTGTGGCAGGCCCCCTCTAGCTGTTGTTACCGTATTACAGTATTACACACGGCCGGGCGGGGCTGATCTGGTGTCAACACCAGCCTCTGGCTCTCCTTTGACCAGTACATTATTTATCTTGTTCTTCCTCGGCTGCCTGGGACACTTTATGAATTAATAAGACGTCAGAGATGTCCTCTCACTGCTTCTTGGACCGATCAATGTTGTACAAGGCCCGGGCCCAAGCCCTGCTCACGCACACACATACACACGCTCAGCAATACGGCCGCACGGACACACTCACGTGCACTCGCATAGACAGTACATACACACACACACACACACACACACACACACACACACACACACACACACACACACACACACGCACCTATACACACGCACATACACACACACACACACACACAATACATACACGGCACACATTCATTGATTCATAAATGTAAGCAGTATCCAGTCATCTGGGGTCCCATTTCATTCATTATGTGTGTGTGTGTGTGTGTGTGTATGTGTGTGTGTGCGTGTATGTGTGTGTGTGTGTGTGTGCGTGTGACTTACCTTGGAAAAGTTTAGGTTGTATGCATGCGGTCCAAATGACCAAGAATAGGACACGTACTTGTTTGAAATAACCTCGCTGTATTTTTAGCAGTACATTTAGAGCATCTTGTCTTCATTTACATGCACAAGATCATCAGTTTGTTGTCGCCAGGTGGAGAGGTGTCCTAGAATAGCCTATCTGCTTTGCCAGCAAACCGTTGCGTAATATGCATTGTCATAGAAACAATTTCAAATGTATTATTTATGACTCAGTTACAGTAAATCACAGAGCTTGCCCTCAAACCACAGTTACCGGAAGGAAGAGATTGGAATCTAATGCAATTGAAATACACTGTGCCCCCCCCGGACCACTCTTCCTGTGTAGTCACTTGAGATTATAATCATGTTTGAGATGGGTTAGCGTTTTGAAAAAAAGCTGCGCAGGACTTCCTATTCATATTCCACGGGCTCACACCTACTACGCACGTCGTTAGGTGTGTACGCGTCATCATAGTTACGGCGGCTACCCTCCTGTGATCACCTTCTTGTGTGTGTGTGTGTGTGTGTGTGTGTGTGTGTGTGTGTGTGTGTGTGTGTGTGTGTGTGTGCGTGGTGACGTCAAACGTGACACAGGGCTCTGATCAGAGACAGCCCCTCTCCAGCTGAATTCTGGATACATTTTGTGAAGCACAACTGACAAAATAGCAAGCTGAGCTCCGTGTGGCAGCTTTAATACAGTGTGGCTCACAGAGACCGGCCTGGACATGCTTCAGTCCCAATACATACCTTCTCCTGCTGCACGGTGTATTTATATAGCGCTCTGAGTCCTGTATGTTAGCTGTTTCCTCCTCACTCCATTTACTGTACTCCCTGCCCAGCCACCAAGAAACAGGGATCCTTATGTGGGAATACTAGGAGATATTTTCCCTTCACCCCATTGTAGATATTGGGGCAACGGATGTCATCATATTCCTCTTCCTGTGTATTGGCCTGAAATGTCCTCTGATGCCGTTTCCCTTTCTGTATTCGTTTTTCTTCACCCACTGCCACTGCCTCTGCTTCACACAAGTAGCTCAAAGTATGCATGTGAGTGTAACAGGAATGAATGAATGAGTGACCAGCTTGGTTGTGCTGTGCTTTGCTGTGTGTGTGTGTGTGTGTGTGTGTGTGTGTGTGTGTGTGTCCCGGGACCGGCGGTGACCCAGCAGGAGAGCGGCTTGTCGTCAAAGTGTTTTGCCGGCGGTATATGCAGAGCGATCTGACGCAGGGTCTCTGGAGGCAGCATCTCACGGAAGCATCTGGTGTGTGTGTGTGTGTGTGTGTGTGCATGCGTGCGTTCGTGCATTTGTGCATGTATCTGTGTGTGTGTGTGTGTGTGTGTGTGTGCGTGCGTGCGTGTGTGTCTAGGAGAGAACAGAGACACGGACTAACCTCAGTGCGTAAAGTGTACAAACAAACAAAGTGCAGTGTCTAAATAATGGATGCATGTGAGAGGGGGAGGGGGGGGGGGGGGGGCGGATGTGGGAAGCACAATTACTGGGCGGGATGCGGCGGCGACGCACTCCCGTTTAGATCCCACTCCCTACGCTAACGTGATGGATGATATGACAGGGCGGGGTGTTCCCGCTCCCGCCGCACCACTTCCTAAAGAGCAGGAACAGTGTGGCACTAAGGGGATTTGTGCCTGCACATTACACACAAAGACACACACATGCGCACACACACACACACACAGCTTTGGGATTTCTTTCCGCTTTCCACGCCGTGACTTTGTGACCTTCACTCTCTCTCTGCAATTTCCAGTCTCTCTCTCTACCACTTCATGTGGTAAACACCTTGTAAGTCATCTGCAGTTCTCTTTTACAACGCCCGCCCTCTCTGCAGTCTCTTCTCTCTCTCTCTTGCTCTGTCTATGTCTCTCTCCCTCCCTCCCTCCCTCTTTCAAGCCCTGTTGCGGAGGACTGCCAAAGCCAGGAATGCACAACACGCATCACATTAAGTATCACAATTTTATTACAAAAATTAAAGTCATCTTCATCTCTCGGTTTTTGCCATGCTTTGAGCATATAACAATACAGTAGAAAACCCAGACCCAGAGAGGATAGGAAAGCTGAATTTAAACAATGCTTTCACAGCACAGCAGTCATTCATGCTGTTACTATACAGACACGGGAACATTCCTAATACAGAGCAGTACAAACACCTGCCAAAACACCAGAAACCATAATTACATTTACCAGGAAAACAGAAAACTCAACCCCCCCTCCCTTCCCCCCTTCTCCTGCAAATCCCACCCAAACATATCTCGAATTCAACAGATTTTTCGCAAAAAAAAAACAACAACAACTGAAACATATTGAATGTGCTGAATATTTGTACCGGCCCAAGGCACCCAGGCGTTTTGTAGCATGTTGGCAAGTAACGACATTCTTACAGAAACACTTTGAAGCAAACAGCAAATACATTATGACTTGTACCACAGTCTTGACTTTGCAGTGTCCTTAGACACCTCCTCCTCCTCCTCCTCCTCCTCCTGGCTCTCTCCTCCTCCTCAGTCACAGTGCAAGTTCCGGAATGTACGGCAGGAGGCGGCGGTGGTGGCGTTAATGAGGGAGGGAGGGAGGGGAGGAGGTTTGTGTGGATGTGTGTGTGTGTGTGTGTGTGTGTGTGTGTGGGTGAGGGGTTGGGGGCAGGCAGCATGGAGGGGTGGGGAACGGGGGGAGACAGGGGGAGGGAAGCGTCAGACAACACTCCACAGCGCCAAAACACTGACAAGAATTGGGCGTACAGCGTAATCTCCGGCTCGCCGAAAGAGGCGTGCAGTGAGGAGTTATGGCATTATTCGCCGATTGCTCGGCTGCCAGTCCCACGAAGAAAATAAAGCAGAAGAAGAAAAAAAACCCAAAAAGAGAGCTAAGAAGTGCTTTTAACTGAACCTCCCGAGAAAATTGAAAAACAGATACAAACACTTTGTTCACTGAGGTCTCTGAGAAGAATGAGATTTTTTTTTTTCCTCAAGATTGTGTGTTATGCACAGAAATATCTACGTGGGCGTGGATTTGGATTTGGAGGAAAACAAACTGAGGCTTATCGATAACTTAAGCTCAAGTAGTTTCTAACGAATGTCAAGAAATCAAGAGGAGCACGACGAAATCACGTCGCCGGCGTGACGATTTAGTTGAGCGAGCGGCAGGGTTCAAATGTCCATTTGGTTGCTCCACCAAATATCTCGATGTTTGCCTCGGTCCAAGAGAAGACGTTGCCTGTTTGTGCTCTGCTGTTGCAGGTGGCCAGATTGTAAATTTCTCCGATGGTCAGCTTCCGATCCCAGAAATTCAGGTTCGCCAGCTCCCGGACGAACGCTTGAGTTGCGTCGAAGCCTCCCCCTAATGTGTCCTGCGGGGGAAAGAGGGAGATTAAAGTCAAAACCCTGCTGATGGAAGCGTTGTCAATGTAACCGATCCATACTTCACATCCGTCTCGTTTGATTGAAAGCTTTCAGTAACTGGGAGCCGTTAGAACATTACATTGCTCTAAAGGATACACTTTTGTGTCTACCATTGTAATCGTCCCTGATCCATCCCACCTGATGCTATTCCTACAACAAGAGTAATGTAAATCATAATAAATGTCAACTGAAACATTGCAGTACAACCACATACTTGACATATTAATACTACACTTCATACTTCAGATTATACAATATGTTCCCCTCATGGCTTCGTGAACAAAACACGGCGCTCATAATTAATCCACATTTCCCTCCGAATACGCAGTCCAAGGAGACAGATAAACGCGGCCTTTTGGTAAACTGCAGATGCATACGACAGCTGCTCGAGGAACCAGTGGCGGGCTTGCTCACCTGCTCCTGTCCCAGCACCAGCACCCCCTGCGGTTTGATCGGGTGGTAGGGTGCCAGGTTCTCCCCGGTGCCCCGCATGACGCCATCCTGGAAGGCCTCCCACATGCCGTCACGTGTGGTCCAGGTGATGCACAGGTGGTGCCATTTGCCATCGTTGATGAGGAACGGCAACTTTGCCACCTGCAGCGGGGGGGGGGGGGGGGGGGGGGGGGGGAGGGACACACAAAGTGGATTAATGTTATGTCTTCACGGGGAAGAAGGGAAGACATTACAACTGTCATGAGCTGTAATGTGTGTTAAAGACTGAGCACAAGGAATGAGGTCATGTCATCATTTCCCTCTGAATCTCAATCCCTAGCCACCTAGAATGAGGCCTACTGCTCTCAATGTGGTATTTATCTTTTAGTTTTTCCTTAAGGATTTCAAATAGCACACAAGTCTATCTTTATTTAATGTAATTTCACCGACTTGTGTGTTTTATATCAGTTGGTTTAGGCCCACGCACAAATATAGGCCTGCATATTGATTCATGCTTATATAACTCTTGCATAATATGATACACACAATTGATTTTTGAATTGGCATTTGTTTCGATACAGTAAATAAAGGGCTCATCATGATACACATCCAGAATAGCACCGCATTGTCAGCCGCGAATGCGACACCCCGACATCCAACAGTCCTGGTGGAGACCTCACCTGAAATGCGGCAGACGCGCTGACTTGCATGCGAGTGTTTGGAACCGGAAGTGGTTTTTTAGAAGTGTGTGTGTGTGGTGTGTTTTTTTTTGTTTGTTTTATAAAGCGGGGGGGGATCGTCGTTACCTTGTCGTTGATGAGGAACTCCATCGGGTTGTCCCCCCACTCGATCAGCACCACCTCGTTGGACTGGCCCGGCACGGCGTAGGAGAAGGGCGTCCCGACCCCGGGGGACGCGTTGGACTTGATCCACAGGCACACGGTGAAGGAGTACATCTCGGGCAGGCTCCTCTTGGCCTTGGCGTACATGTAGTTGGTTCTGAGCGGGAAGGTCAACTGGAACTTGTCCAGCGGTCTGTTGCTGCCGTCTTTTCCTGTGGGGGGTTTTGGGGGGGGGGGGGGAAACGCCGTCAGCAGGCAGCAGGCAGCAGGCTACAGACCGACTGTTTTACTGTGATACGGCCGCACCCCAATAAATAAATAAATACAAGAACACCGTCTTAGGGTTTAAGTCTATATTTCACTTTTGTGTACCAGAGACGTTTTCATGACACAACGACGCACCGTTTTCGGTGTAAAAAAGGTGGCGGCGGTGTCTGCATATTCTTTCGCCCGCCGCTTTTTCCGCACGACATCAGCAACACGCTGAATCGCCGGCAAATAATAATAATAACACAACAACAACAACAACAACAACAACAACAAACATCGGGGTGTTGTAAAAAAAAAAAAATTCGCGGGCATTTGACAAAGAACCCCTTTGAAGTTCCGCGGCGTTCATCAAGTGTAAAGATGGTGACGCCAACACGTGACAGGGTGGCGGCGGTAAGGAAAAAAGATAACGTCGCTATGAACCTCAGTTAATTGGGAGTGAGATATGCAAAGCAATGCAGCTCTCTCTCTCTACCTCTCTCTCTCTCTCTCTCCAAGTGTGCGCATCGGGAACGCTGCGGCATTGTGCGCTATATAATAATATAATAAACCCGCTGGCGTGTATTCGCGGTAAATGACGCGAATAGATGAAGAAATAACAAAAAAAAATAACAAATGAGATTTAAACCTAAAAGAAAGTCCCGCGTGTATTTCTATTATTCAAACGCACCTTTCTCCAGGTCCGTGATGCGGTGGTGCAGGGAGGTGAGCGTGGACTCCACTTTGTTCCGCTGCTCCGTGTCGTTCCTCGGACCCGGCTTGCCGCTCTCCTCCAGCGTGTTGACTCTGGACAGAACCTGCTTCTCCATGTCGTCGATCTTGTTCTGGAGGAGATCCTTGAGACTGTTGGCCTGGACGGTGTTGTTCCCTCGGCTGTATTGCTGGAGACGGTCGCAGGGGAAGAAATACATTGAGTCAAACACGTGTGGGGACAAGTGTATATATTAGCGCCTATATTATTGTGTTCTTTACTCCAAAGAAAAAAGAGTTGGCGTACGCTTGGAAGTCAGGGTAAACTTGAAGCTACAGTCCGACAAATGAAACCATTCGGCACTAATATAATTTTCCCTGAGGGAATTAGAAACGGATTCGCTCTCATTTTACATTGCTTGTTACCAACATGTGCGTTAAAGATCTAAAGTAGCCTGCAACCCCCACCTGATATTTTAATTAACCTGATAAGAGGGTAAGCGGACACTAATGAGACCTCTGTGTGTCTGTCTGAGCCCCCACCCCACCTTCGTAGCCTTGCCTACCTCCAGGTTTTCAAGCCTCTGCTTGAGGGTCTGTAAAGTGTGCCCCAGTTGGGCTAGGGTTTCCGTGGGCCCCCGAGATACATCCCCCATGGTGTTCTTGGACCCTGGGCGCCGCCCGCCCGGTCCCGACTCAGGGAGACTTTGGCTCTCGCACCGGGTCAACTTTGAAGTTAGTTCCCTTATGGTTTCCTTTTGGTTCATGATGGTTTCCTTTTGCTGCAGCACGGTCTCCCTGAGTTGCATAACCGTGGTCTTCAGGTCTTCCGCCGGACCGCTGTTCTGCATCGCGGCCGAACACAGGTCCATGTCTTTGGGCACCGACGTGCAAATAAACTGCGTCTGTCCGAAGTCTTGCGAGCACCCCTCCGCAGTTAGGCAAGAAAGTACAAAAAAAACTTTCCAAGAGAATCCGTCCATCGTGGCTCCGGTTCAGTGTGTGTGTGTGTGTGTGTGTGTGTGTGTGTGTGTGTGGTTGCTTGTATGTATACAGTCGTCTCTGTCCGGGGGTTTCAGCACCGCGGAGCTGTCCACCAACACTGAGCCTGGAGTGCGCCTCAGCCCACTTTATATAGTCCACTGTGAAGCACGCCTCGCCGCATCACCGCCGTGGAACAGCGGGGTGTCGCTACTTACCAAGCCCAGCCCCCTTATTTAAGGTGGTACTTGTCAAGCTGCGGAAAATGCGCTCCTGCACGACGTAGCAAATAAATAAATAAACAACAACAACCACAACAAAAAAAACAGCCATACTGCAGAGGAAAATAATAGTATTTCCCACAATTTGTCACGGATCTGAATCGTGCTTTTATTCGACGATCTGGCGAATTCATCATGATGGCGTATAGCCTGCATGTATGTTCCACGAATTCCCTGGGATATTATTGTGCATTTTTGTGCCATTCGTTTTATGAATGATGTGCTCAATGATATGACAAGGGATTGGTAACTTGAGTGAAGCTTTTACCAGTCTACCTTCAATAAAAGACTCTTGGTTTCAAGGGGTAGAATCGGGAATGCACGCTCGGCCAGGGTTCCCTCCTTTTTTTCCTCTCCTCACTCCCTCCTCTCCTCACTACCTCCTCCCCAGTGGTCTCTCCTCTCCTCACTCCCCCCTCTCCTCCACTACCTCCTCCCCAGTGGTCTCTCCTCTCCTCACTCCCCCCTCTCCTCACTTCCTTCTCTCCTCACTCCCTCCTCTCCTCACTACCTTTTCCCCAGTGCTCTCTCCTCTCCTCACTCCCCCCTTTCCTCACTTTTTCCTCTCCTCACTCCCCCCTTAACTCACTCCCTTCTCTCCTCTCACCCCCCTCTCCTCACTCCCTTCCCTCCTCACTCCCCACTCTCCTCACTTCCTTCTCTCCTCACTCCCTCCTCTCCTCACTACCTCATCCACTGTGCTCTCTCCTCTCCTCAGTCCCTCCTCTCCTCACTCCCTTCCCTCCACACTCCCTCCTCTCCTCACTACCTCCTCCCCAGTGCTCTCTCCCCTCCTCTCCTCTCCTCCCCTCTCCTCTCCTCCCCTCACTCCCCCCCTCCTCACCCCCCTCCTCACTCCCTCCCCTCCTCTCCTCTCCCCCCTCTCCTCTCCTCCCCTCACTCCCCCCCCTCACCCTCCCCCTCCTCACTCCCTCATCTCCTCTCCTCTCCTCACTCCCTCATATCCTCTCCTCTCATCTCCTCTCCTCTCCTCTCCTCTCCTCTCCTCTCCTCTCCTCTCTTCTTCTCTCCTCTCCTCTCCTCTCCTCTCCTCTCCTCTCCTCTCCTCTCCTCTCCTCTCCTCTCTGCTCCTCACTCCCTCTTTCTCCCGCTTTTGTTTCTGTCGGCTTCTTCTTGATGCATCTCTCATTAGCCTTGTAAAAACACACTATGAATGTGCCTTAGGTCCCAGGTTGCTTTAGACTAATAAACATTCATGTATTCATTAACTAATGCATGAATGGGTGTATGATGGCTTATAAGGAGGATTGCTATTAAGCTACTATCAATATGCGCTATCACTATTCGGCTATATAATCAAAACTCACATATTGTATTTACCAACTATTTACCATAATATTCCATCGTTCATAGGGCCTACCTTATTTGGACATGAATGTAGGCCTCTAGAGACACTATAGCAGAGACTGTGATGAAGAGACAAGAAGGAGAGGGAGACTAGAGACTACTTTTTTTGCGTGATCACTACCTTGTCAGATATGTAGCCATATAAGATGTGATGATCATAAATATTAATAATTAACGAAGCTGCTGCGATGGCTACATGCCCACGGCTTGGCTCGGCTATTATATTCATTAATTATTGAAAGAAACATATACAGGCTATAGGGCCTATACAATGCAAGGCTGGCTATTGAATTCATCAGTTTGTGCAAATATTACCACACTTGATAATGGTGAGTGAGGCACATTCGGCACTAGGCAACTCTAATTTATTCATCAAGCCTGTTGTTCTGTGTATATCAGAGGGATGTTAGTATCCCACGTACGTAAAGTTCTGACCCATAACAAAAAAGCAATTAAATTAAATCTCCTATTGTAGTTGGTTAGGCTATAAAGTCGGGATCTCCAGCCTGGCTCTGCGGCTATAATAAGATGAAAATGGATCCACCACGTCACGTTAATTTATTGACTTATCGATCGAGCGAGTTGTAATCAGCAAGTTGCCAATCTGGAGGAGAGGAATAGTGGAGATAACAAACGGCAGCGTCTAATTGCCAGCCAAAGGCAGCCATGAGGCACATTCTCCTTATGGCAGCACATGCAAATGACATCCATGGAGCAATTCTCACCATTAGCAACCATTAAGTGATGGCCCATTATGCTTCTGTGGAGTGTGAATGATTAATCCGCGCTGCGCAGCGCCGCTGGAATACGGAGCGCTACAGCACTGCAGTTACATCACCAGTCAATATCCAGCGCCTGCATCAGTCTCAGCTTGGGTAGAGCAGCATAGGATCACCTCTGGTTTCCACCCCAGCTCACCCTACCACTTATTGCACTGTTGGAAACCATGTAAAAAAAAAAAAAAGGATCAATCGAAGTGGACTTGGACTGGGCTAAGAAAACAAACGCATCTATTTAGTTTTAGTGGGTGTATGCTCCTGTCGTAGTATAGTGCGAACATCAATCGCTGAAGGAGCCAGGAGAAGAAGTAAGGCTTAAACACATTGCTTGTTCACTCGGTCGTTCCTCTCACCTCGGAGCAAAGAGCGGCTGGAGCGGGGGGGGGGGGGGGTACTTAGGGATTCCTGGCTGCGCTCTCCACAGAACAATACAGTGACAGCTCTGCTGCTGCTGCTGCTGCTGAGCTCTCTATCTTCTTCCGCTTCTCCCGATCCCTCAGAGGTACAGCGGAGGTAACGATGAGACATGTTGTGCCTGCTTCTGTGGCTATTATTGAACACTGTACACCGTGTGTTTACACCCGTGGGAGATAACTCATTAGAGACAGAATGGGACAATGGCACCAGTAACAAAATCACATTAAGGCTGACACACACACACACACACACACACGCACGCACACCACACACACACACACACACACCACACACACACACACACACACACACACACACACGCGCGCGCACGCACGGCGCACACACAAGTGCGTGTTCACCACATAAACGAGAGATGATGCTATTGTCTGATTTTGTTGTATTGTCTGCTCTGTGTGCAATCATTCTGCTTATGTTGTCACACACACCCGCAAACACACACACACACACACGCACACACACACACACACACACACACACACACACACACACAAAAGTATCCAACAAGCAAAACAGACACCCGGAAGCACAGAGGTAGGTGTTGACACAGCTCCCTCCCTACTTTTAGATAATTGTCGGGCCACAACTTCCCCCGACCGACGTGATTTATCAACGTTGGGCACACATCGTAAAGCCAACCACCAGTTTATTTCACATTAAAACCAAAGGTGACGTACCAAAGGTGACGTACCAAATGCTAATGACACAGCGCGTTGCCCGGCCCCAACGCTCTGCCTCCTCATCATAATTCTCCTGTAAGCCTGCACATTAGCGCTACTGCTCTGACAGCGCTCCTGGTCAGGCAGCCTGCGCCAGCTCTGTTGGGCTCTGTCCAGCAGCAACCACCAGACGCTCACTGGCTCAATAAGTCCCAAAAGTCTGTGGCATGAAAAGTGTCCACACAGGGGCCAGAGGTCGCCCTTTAGCACCCCGGAGGAGAAAGGCTCCGTTAGTGGGTTTCAAGTAGCCTACTCAGTATTTATGAACACTGCCCGATAATTATAATGGCATCATATAATGGTTTTATTTAATGGTTTCATATAATGGCGACAGGCAAGAATAGCATCAATTCATTTCAAAGTCATTACAAGATAACGAGAGAAACTGCATACTGGGCATATCTTATAGCGACCAGATGTATGTATGATTTGTATTTCCTATTTCCTATTTCCTTCCTAGTGTCGTGAGGATAGAAGCCTGTGTTTATGGTTGTGACCTATTCAGCAGAAGTGCTGTTTCTGAATCTTTAGATCTAGAGGTTTTCTATTCAGACAGCATAGGGTGCATTTAAAGTTTGAATTACTATTATTTGTTTTTGTGTGTTAAAGGTGCTATATGTAACACATCTACAGTCCTAAATCATAAAATAAAGGAAACATGCAAAGCCGAGATACTGGCTTCTCTGACAACAATGCTACAGCCAGAATGTTCCCCGTTTGAAATTCCGATTCCGGGTTACAACGTCTGTTTTTGTTTTGGTCTGTGTGATTTACAATTCTCAGAGTGCACTCTGTCCCCTGGTTGCCAGATATGAAATGTTGCGCTCTGCTCGTCTTGCACTTGTTTTTGTGTCCTCAACCTGGCAACTCTCTCTTATATTGAGAATTAGGACTGCAGGACCCATTTTAAACAGTCTGCGTCATTGTTACATAGAGCACTTTTAATGCATCACATTCAGTTTGAAAATTGATCCTGAATAATCTATCAAGATTAACCAATCATGGCCTGATGACAAAAGCCAGAAGGTGGTCTTTAAATCATGGGGCCTGTTTACCAGTATACTGCTATATCGTTTAGCATTGCAATGCACTAAGGACATCATCATGCTTAACCTTTCTGTAATTAAACTATATGACCGTGCTATAAAAGAGCCTTGGTCTCCCGCAGAGCTTGTGGGTTTAGAGACAATCTGATGTACTTACCATTTAGTGGCCTTGCTGTGCCGCGGCCCCCGTGGAAGCAGGTGTGTTTTAGGACTCAATAATGTTGTGGAGAGCAAACCCTGTGACCCAGAAGACAGAGGCTGGCAGGAAGCAATAAAGAGGAGAACACTCTTTACCTTCTCTCTCTCTCAGCATTATATGAAGCTAAGCCTCTCTTTATAAACTTTTCGGTAGCTTGGCTAGAGGGTCACACCGTGTCTGTCAACCACTCACACAATTGTTGTTGTTGTCCCAGATCTCAAAAAAGTTTCAAGGGAGACAGAGACAGATCAGGTGTGTGTCATTGTGTGAGTGTAGCATCACTCTTGTTTGTGTTGCTAACTTTTCTCTTTGGCTCTTTTCTTTCCACGCTTGGTCCTGGATCAGAAGATTGATACATGTCCTCCTCGCTTACTTGTCGGCCCCTGAGCACACACACACACACCAGGTCAGACAGCATCATCTACGAGAGGAAATATGAGAAGCGTCAGAGATACAAGGAGCTGAAAGAGGAATGAAATAACTCCAACACCATTCAACTAGCAGGGCTTTAGGATAACCTATTAACCAGCTACAGAGATGACAAGATACAAATTAATCATGTCAAAATTGCCCTCATGTATCTCACACACTTTTACAATTGCGATGGTGTGAAACCCATTTCCTCCTCTGCCCGATCCAGTTTTCTACACGAAAGGTAAATGCAAAACTGACACGTCAATCTATTACCTATACATGGAACATATACCAGGAGTGGACATGAAGCTACCATGTGCTAGAAGATCTGTATATGTCTCCCCTCTTGGATTATGTGGTCATCATGATGTACACAATATGTACCATAGCCCTTCATTTCAGGAAACAACATTGTCAGCTCAGCCAGTTGAAGTGATCTGCATTGATTTGAGTTGCTCTCGAAAACAAAGCCGTCGTCACTGCCCACGTACCTGTGTGTGTGTGTGTGTGTGTGTGTGTGTGTGTGTGTGTGTGTGTGTGTGTGTGTGTGTGTGTGTGTGTGTGAGAGAGATCTTTATTAAAGACTATGTATGTAAGGCCAAGTTGAACCAGACCTGCACTGAATATCAAAAAATTATATTCTCTCTATTTATCTCTATCTCTTTTCTCTATTCATGTTCTGTGAATTGCTTCTTAACATAGTAGTGCATTCACGCTCACTCTTACTTCATCACAAAGCTTTTTCAAAATGAATGAGTGAATGAGTATCTGAGTGATGTCCTTATGCGTGATGATGAATGCTCAGCAGTGTTAGTATGTGTTTACATCTTGTATGCCAGTGTTGACATAGCTTTCCATTAGCCGTCAGTGTTCTGCTGTATAGGCTTTCCTGCCAACTCAGACACATGTGATGTGTCATGCTTAAAATAGCCATAAATGAATGTGCACCCATATCAGTTGCCATTGACTAAGCTGTCTTTTAAGGCCACCGGCAATTGCAGAGGAATTACATAGGCTGTCTGTGCCTCTCAAAATGTTGAAAAGGCATTTGGCAGGTCTAAATGGGCATGACTGATTTTGTGATTCAAAGCCCACTTATGAAACATTGAAATTGATGTGCAGTGTTTCGTCTGGCAGCGATAGATAGGGTGTGTAAAAATGGCATCTTTCCATCGGAAGATAATGTTGCAGAGATGATGATTTCTTAATGTCTAAGTTAGTGATTCACATTCACAAAGCAGAGACGCTCTCATTGTGTTGGTTAAGAGGTCTGTGTCACCTTCCTCATATTGAAGTATGCTGAATCGGCTGTCATTTGAAATTTTCTTGATTAGCCATTCAATTATATTGCCAATGTCAAACGGTCCTTGCATCATATGCTGTTAAATTATTATTCTCTCCAGACCACAATGGGCTGCGATGTCAATATTAATTTGCTTTCATAACTTGTATAGAGGAAGTATACATAAATTGTATACTTCCTCAAATGGGTCATCCAATAAAAAACCCACAGCCTCTTTTTATCCTGACACTTCTTTACATTTACATTTACATTTAGGGCATTTGGCAGACGCTTCTATCCAAAGCTACTTACAATAAGTACATTTGTCGAAAGAGTGAAACAATACGTATCCCTGACAGTACAGTATATTTCGAATAGAACAAGTTTCATCACTCCTGATTGCTAGCTTAAGTTTCAATCACATATAATTGCTAGGTTGACCCCTTGCTGGTAAACATCAAGATAGCTAGAGTGAGATGCTACACATTGCTACACAGGTACTACATCAATTCTTTGTTCAATACTAACCAGAAAAAGCTGACAATGAGAAGAAGGAGTCAATTTATTGCTGAATAAAGGACGGTGCAGAAACTCCTGGTGCTGTTGTGAAAGCATTGGCAGCATGGAGAAGTATGATGACCCCACCGAGGCTACCTATTTCACTGGTGTTCCTTTTGGTACGCCAGTGAAGGCAGGCACAACCAAAAGTGGCATTGTATCAGAAAGAACATTTCATCCATGGAGAGAGAACGGCACACTTGCCATAGAAACTTTTTTTCTTCTTTTTCATGATTGGATCTAATGAGTTCAAATGAGCCGTGTTGTTAGAGACGGCACTCAGAAAGAAACACAAACACATCAATTCTAGCCAACAAATGATAGGAAAAGCAGTGTGGTAATTCCCATGGATGAATGTTTTTAACTTTATTCTTTATTACAAACCCTATTTTTCTTTTCCGGCATCACAGAAAGAATGCTGTAAGACCAAGACATCGATTCCCATAAGAGCCAGCACTCTCAAATGACTCCCTCTGTTGCTTATCAAGAGATTCCCTTTTATTGCTATCCATAACTAGATTCAGAATTGTATAACAAATAATACTAAAACAGCTCTAGTTTCTATCCAGCCCTGCTGATTATGTCACCTCCAAGAAGGAGATGTTGTGTGAAGACATTGCTTTCCAATGTGTTGTACTCCCAGCGCCTCACCTTGTGCGTCCTGACCTCTATCACCCCTGGGAGGAGGATGGGGTTGGTTGGTTCCTGCTGCAGGCACTTGTCTTTTTAGGAATATGTTCTAATCTGATACATGCTATGAGATGCTCCCCCCCTATCTCTACACACACACATACCAGATGGCCAGGGTGCTGTCCCTATAGGAAGGGTCATTGCACTGGTGCATAGACTGAGAAAGGTATTCCCAAGTTGTATCCATCTGGTGCAGCATTGTGACATTTTTGGATGTGCCAGTTGCCCTACAGGCTGCTGCTTGGCTTTTTTGTGATTGGTTGAAACTAGATGCTGAGGCTCTGTTTGAAAAAAATAATCCTAAATATCTCCATATACCCCCCCCCCCCCACCTCCCCACCCCCCTGCTTGAACACACATTACAATGCTTTGTTATACATCGCTTTGTCATACGTTTATTTAAAGTGCTGCCATGCATGCCACGGCCAACTGCTTTCCCATGTTGTCGAAGCAGAAGGCAACCATGAACTGTTATGTCATTTTTATCTCAGTGACAGATGGGACATCTCTCTCTCACTATGACTTCTCTTTCAGGAACAAACACCCGGGCTCCCACAGTTTGGAGAATAGGCAAAGAAAGAAACTGAGCAATCATAAAAGACATGCCAGACGATAATCAGGACAACTACCCACCCACATACATGCATGCATATCTCCCTGTAACGGGTGCGTTTTGGACCCAATTGAAACACAACCACAGGAAACGCTTCTAATGACGTTTAATGAACTTCTGGATGCACAGTACAGGGTAACACAAATAGGATAGTATATTGTCCAATGGCAGGGGATACGGCGACACAGGGCTTGGGGAATCCATGGGGTCCCAGGACAATGAGCCCAGGAGCCAGGATGTGACGAGCGGGGACCCACTGTCTCGCCTCTGGTCTGTATGCCTCCCAGTCGACCAGTTACTGCATACCCCTTCCACAGCGGTGGGACCGTAGCAGGCGCCGAACGGAGTAGGTGAGACCCAGCGACCCCGAGGTGACCCAGCCCAAGATTCCGGTACTGCCCGGTACCGACCAGTACATCAAGCACCCCCTCCAGTACAGATGGGCGATGATCAGGAAGCCGGTGATGTTGAAGTGATGTTGTTGACTGGGAATGCCAAACAGCCACAAGGACGGGCAGACGGAAACCAGGAAGTGCGACCGCAGGATTTGTGGTCGGGGACAGAATGCTGAGGTGATCTCCAGGGATTGGACGAGACGGGAAGGTCGGGGACAGGCAGGGTCAGGTAATCAGACAGAAGAATGCTGGAGAGTCGTGCATGTGAAAAACAATCTGGTAGTGTGCGTGTGGAAAGGAGGAGCTTATATAGGAAGGGAAATTGACACAGGGAACAGGAAGAGGTGATGTGGCTGATGAGATGATTGACGTGAGAGTGGATCTACCAAGACTGCTCCTCTTGTGGTGCCGGAAACTTTCCACATGCTTCAGAAAAAAGGTTCCTCTCTGGGATGTGTGTCTGCTGGCTTTGCCACAGAGGAGATCACCAAGTCAAATCCATCTCCCTCCTCTCACTGCTATTTAGGCTATGTGCTTCCTTGGTTTGCATGCTGACCTTGGCTCAGGTATGGTTTCTGATCTGATTAGACACGGGCGTTGTCTAGGGTTCCGTCTGCCCTTTTGCACTGAATGACTTGACCTTGTGGAATCCCCTGATGACGGTTATCAGTGCAATGCGAGTGACACTCGACCTTATCTCTCCTTTATCCCAATAAAACTGCACACGGAGTGGTACACCTATGTATGGTTAAAATAAACCTAGTAAACCTTGATGAAACAGTGCTCATTTATTCAAATCTGTTTATTGATTTCCACATATTATACAATCACATTAGTACTCATCATCATCATTTCATCTTTTATTTTATTTAAATCTTCGGAAAAATCACATTGACGGAGAACCCTCATTTTCAAACACAACTCAAATTAAACAGCAATAAAAGACAAATACATGGCTATATTAAAAAAACAATAAAATAATAAGAACTATGTGAATAAGCAATGACAGTTAAAATCAATAAGTTTGGCAATTAAAACTTGGAATTGTCTCAGCGGAACTAATGAGGACAGCTTAAACATTTGTGGAAGCACACTCCAAGTATGAGGGGCACAGTAACAAAAAGCAGTTCTTCCTAACTCTGTGCAAATACTATAAGATAACCATAGAAGCACATAGATATTTAAAAAAAATCACAACACACACACACACATATATATATATATATGCCTGGTGACTTGTTAATGGTATCTCCTGAGGGTCTACGCCAAACAATGCAGTCAATGGATTACGATCTGCCTCGTTAACACCAGAGCGCTGCCAACCAGATCCAAGCTCAAACATTCATCTGTCCAGGTACTCTGTGGGGTTATTAGAAGGAAATGCGTTTTGACATAACTACGTAGGTGTAAATATCTAAAGAAACATGACTGAGGGAACATGAGGGAATATTAAAGTGCTTCTTTAACTGTTCAAAATAAATAAAGTGCCCATCCTTAAAAATGTCCTTCACACACCTGATCCCTCTCATATGCCATAATTGAAATGTTAGGTCTGTGAGAGATGGAGCAAAATTGACGTTTGCCTAAATAGTGGAAGTAATAAGAAGAACTTGTTTATCTTTCAAATGGATTCTAAACTGGGACCATATCTTCAGAGAACCATGAATAATTGGGTTATTCGTCCATTGAAGTTTACTTAAGGGAAGTGGGGCACAGATTAAAGAGCGAGGTGACACTGGGTCACTTGAATGCTGCTCCATATAGGACCAGACTGGAGATTCATAATCTGATAAAGCAGAGACCCAAAACATCAAGTTGGTAAAGACCATGTATCTCCCTACCCCCAGAATAAAAGAGACAGGCGAAAAATATATGTTTTTAATTTAATAAATAAAGTAAAATAGAAATAAAATAACATTATCTGAATTGACAATATTATATTTGCAACAATAATAATAATAATAATAATAATAATACAAACGGGGTCAAGACAAAAAATACAGCTCCTGTATACTTGTATATTGCTATATACAAGTATATAGCAATTGGTAGTGACAGACGCTGCTTAAAAAAAATCACATCAAATTAAGAGAAACTGTATGCATACATTCATTGCGATTTGTCTTTGCTTTTTTAATTGCGTCGTTTAGCAACTATTTATTTATGTTTGGTACAGCGTGGTTTGTTTTTATTGTGATTTGTCAGAAGAGCAGCATGCGGTGACGCGTTTGGCCGCCCAAACCGCCGCGGTGCATTGTGGGTCCAAACCAAGATGGCTGCGCCCTTGCTGAAGCGCTGAACGAGAAGTGCCTCTGGACAAACTGCTTGGGAATCTCGGCGGAATTCGCGTTGGCAACACCACGCATCGAAACAACGCACTGAAACAAGCGCGACACACGGAGTACACGGCGCGCCACGGTGACCACGGCGACGACAGTGACACGAGTCGATACGCGTGTGCGTGGCTGTGGCAGACTGTCGGTGTGAAGATGACGGGCCTCGTCTCCAGCCCCTTCCCATAGCGAAGAGCCGCCGCGGGGAGAGGAGCAGGAGGAGGACCGCCACCACCACCACCACCACAACCATCACCACCCGCTCATTCCCCTGCAAACACCTGCCCGTCGAACTCGGACTCGGACTCGACGGCTTCGACATCATCTATAGACTGTGGACGCTGCCGTACAACTTCCTGTGCAGGATCGTGTGCGCGACCCTCTCTGTCATCGTGAGAACACGGAGAGGTCCCCGCGTCCACGGAGAGAACCGCGCCGCGCCGAGGTCTGAGTGGTCGGGAAGCGCCATTAGCTCCACACTGCTCCTCTTGATGTTGTGCCACTGGTTTTACAGACAAGTCGACATACTTAAAATAGTGCTGGTCAGCCATGCGGGGGGAACACCGTGGGTGTGTGTCTGTGGGGGTGAAGCTGCATTGCAGGCGGAGTGTGTGTGTGTGTGCGCGCGTGCGTGTGCGCGCGCTAGTGAGGCTAGCAGCCGGCTGCTGTCAGAGCTGTCAGATTAGCTGGTTGAGCTAACATATTAGCTGAAGCCTCTGCACACACACACACACACACACACACACACGCCGTCTTGACAAGTTTCATTTAGACAGTCTAAGTCCTCTTAAGTGTCTCAAGTTACAACTGCAATACTAAGATACTACGTTAGCCTCATTTGATTTAATAATTTAAATGAACGTTTAATAACTAGCTGAACTGATATTGAATGCGTTTTGGACAAACTGTGCAAGTGGTTTTTGTTTAAAGCACACTTTTTATTTTTTTTACTCTGTAGAGATGCTTTATTGACTTGTCTGTTGTCGCCTGTCAAATAAAAATCGTTTAAATCTTATTTATCTCTAAATAACCAGCTGCTGTCACTGTTTTGCCAAATGTTTTAGAAGTTACATTGGATACATTGACGTGTAGCTATCAGTGCAGTTATGACCTCAGTCATAAGCAACCATTTATTGGATGGTTATGTAAACTTTGTTATCTATGCAGGTTCCACAAGTGGCAGTCAGAGTAACACTCTTTGAACCTCTTCCTATATAGGGCCTTGATGAAAATGGACGTAGACCTGCTACATTCACCGGCAGTGGGGCTTGCCGAGGAAGAGGAGCCCGACCTGAGTGACTGGAAGCTGCCTTTGGCCTTCATGAAGAAACGTCACTCGGAGAAGATTGAGGGCTCCAAGGCCCTTGCACAGAGCTGGAGGATGAAGGACAGGGTAATTGTCTTCTCCTCACCTCTACTGTTGGTGTCTTTGTGGAGATGTGCTGTTTTCTGGGCATTACGTGTCTATTTGGTCTCACCATAGAGCACTGTCTGCACACTGTTAGTTCTTTGTATGTAGATAATTATACAATTATGAGTGTGGCTCCCTATTTCAGATGGTAATATACAATTCAGACTTTCAGCTTTGAGATGTCAAACAAGTTAAAATGACCATCGTGGATCCACTTTCTCCACAACAAAAAATGTCAACAAGCGTGCATAGAGGAGGCAAGCAGCATAAATGTAATTTATTTGGGATAATGGTTAATGTAATCTCAGAACCAGTAGTCTTACTATGCTATAGTAGAATTTCTGGGGCAAGACACCACAGAAACCCCAAACTGAAATCAAAACTGAAAGGGGATTGAATGCAGGTTTCATTCTGAATGGGATTTTAAGAAGTGTGTTTATTACAGTGGCCAGTTTGCACGGTGTGGAATTTAAGATATAACTCCCCCGCGAGGGGGGGGTTACATTTGGGTGAAACCTTTAAACCTTTACAGACACTTTATCTAAAGTTGTTAGTGTCTGGACAGGGTGTTTTAGCTTTCTTCCCACTGGGAAATGTTTGTTTTTCGCTGATAGCCAATTACACACATACAGTTCCAGAAACATGATTGGTCAAAATAAATATGAAGCGAAAGAAAGTTAAACAGCTCATTGACCCAGATTTGAGCTGCTATCAGACTTTGTCAGACTATGGTTCTTGTAATATTGTACTTGGATGTTATATATGATGTAATTTCCTGTGGTTAATTCCAGCGTTATGCAGTTCCCATTCACCCAATTTCATAGGCTTTTCTAGCAGATTGAAATGTACAACCACTCGTATCGTCTACAGGGCTCAAGACTTGGTCGCCGCTGTCTTGCATTATTGACATGTCCTTTGTCACGTACCATCCATTTGTGTACATTCATTTGACACAATTGACTCACTTGAAATCAGTTGCTAAATGTTTTCATTGCATAGGTGTCTTTTTCTTTTTATGCTGCTGGTGCAGTGTTTTATACTTATTTACTTGCATCCACATAATGAAAGGTTGTAGTCTTGAGCCCTAGTCTATCTGCTTGGTTATTACCATACATGTTCTTCCTTTGGATCAGACTCCAATATTGTCACATAAATTAAAAAAAACTATTGAGCATAATTATGTACCTATTCTGTCTTCATTCAGCATGTCCCAGCATTTATTTTGGCATGGTTTAGTAGTTTTGTTGATAGACTACCTGATATGTTGGATGTGACCAGGTCATCGGGTCAGGGCGGCTTAACCCCTTGTTTCACTTGACGTATCTGATGCTTTCCTATGATTGACAGGCTGAATTTAGCTTTAAAAATCTTCAGAAATGTGAACATTGGTTTGTAATTTTCTAATGTTTTATCCTGAAGCCTCAGTATTGGCCTAGTATAGATCATAGGTCAGTCTGGCTGACAGGCTAAGCCTGCCATTGCCCGACCATTTTAATCGGAATTCTCCTTCCAATTTCTGCGTGCTACCGCTTTCAAAGCTGTCGTTTCTACGTGAAACAACAACAACCTTCGCGCTAGCAATCTACACGCTAAAATCCGACACACTTAAAAGGTCTTTTACTCTTATGTGGCGTTTTCTTTTGCCAGGATTTTAATGCTCTGGCTCGCGTCCACACGTGCAAATGTTCCACCCAAAAAAGTTATCCTCCGCCTCAATTTTACAAGGGCACCGTCGCTGCATCCTGGGCTTGGCGCCGCCCAAGACGGCTCTTGTGATTGGTTTAAAGAGATACAAACAAACAAACAAGCCATTTTTCCCCCCATCCCAGAATGATAGCTTCAGCCATGCTTCAGACCCAGTGCTGGCACTGTGCTAAAAGCAAGTGTGGAGATATAATTATAGAGCACCTTTAATAATGAAGCTCCTGTTGGGCAATAGTCCACCGAGTTATTCTCGGGGAAGTTTTTAACTGTGTTGAGTTATCATTGGACCGCTAGCCATGCTAGACGTTAGCATTTTGCTTTGAGGGAAAATCAATCCCAAGACAACTGGGCACCAGCAGCGCACCAATTTGTGGAACTTTATGATTTCTACGCTCTGGTGCCCACTACTTCATTTAGCTCTGGGCCGTGCATGCTATCTGGTGGCAGGTCTGCCTCAAATCTTTCCCACGCGTACGGTTCAACCGTGTTTCTCTGCTGTGCAGCTGTCAAAAGGTAGCTTTTGATCCACCGCTGCACTGCCTGCCTGATTATATCCTCGCCTCAAACGTATGAAGAGATATAGTTCTAATAATGCCAGATGCCACATCGCCATACATAACCCTGCGCGGTCTCGGCTCCTGGGCAGGACATTCAATAGAATTACATTTTAATGCCGCTGTGCTGTTCAGACGTGGCCCGGGATTACAGCGTGGCACTCGGTGAGCTGTCAACCTCCAGGGGAACGCTGAGTAAAAGCGTGTCATTAAATATGAGTCCGATATTGATTTAAAAGACGGAACTACTCCGAGCTCTGATCTCCCGGTTCTTCATCGTGGCCCAACCCCTGCAGCAATTTTAGGCTGAATTTACTGTGTGCCATTCATCCTTCTCGCCCAATTTGGGGCCCTTGTTGGTGCATACGGTTGCACATTGAAAGTCGTAAAGAGCTCAATCTGTGGGTGGTTTGCCGTTGTATGTTGTACACGGACAGTCCTGTAAACACAGGCACGCACACAGAGAACACCCCTGTGCAGTAGATGGCAGTCAAGCAGGTGCATTACGGAAAGACATGAAACGGCAGCGGGGAATAGGTGAGGAATAAAGAGAAAATGTGATGACGTGACGAGGATATTCAAGGACGGGGCTAAAAGAATGGAAAAAGTTGAAGGCTGCAAAGTGTAGTCAATCAGCTGCTGTTAGATATGGTCGTGTTTGGCCCAACAGGATACGTCAAAAGAAATGACTAAGTGCTCCCGAGCCAGTCGGTCTCCATGAATCCGTAGCAGTTGTATTCGGAGTGATGCAGAAGGTATAGATCCCGCTGGTAGTCTGTGTACAAGGGCAGGTGTCCGAATGCTGTTGCGCAGTACAATGTATTTTCCAATGGAGGACATATATGAGAATTTGCTGTCGCACACTAAAACCTAAGTGTGTGATACGATCCTAGATTTGTCCCTGGCCTAGTGAATCATTACATGTACAATGTATTGGTGTGTGTATATATATGTATACATACATTTCAGTAAATGTGTTGGGCAAGCCAATATCATAATCCTAATCAGAGTTGACACAACAGTCAGTAATGCACTACCGGCTTACTCTATATACAACATATTGTATGAGCGTTGGATTATGTGCAAGAAATCCCTGGGGATGGTTTAACCTATGGGAAACCAGTGATGGCTTCCCAGAGCTAGCTGCTGTTTGAACAGTTAGGATAGTTAGCGCTCCACACTGATGGGTCTATTGAGTAGGACATAAATGATGCTCAGTCAGCACCATGGGAAATCAGTCTACTCACACACACACACACACACACACACACACACACACACACACACACACACACACACACACACACACACTGTGCAGAGATGGAAAAAGGTCAACATAAGCCATTTGTATCATAATTCTGTGGCTGTGCTGTTCCTAGATATGTGGAACGCATTTGGGTGCTATCTATTTACGATAATCTGTAAATTCTGTAAATATACGGGTGTTGCATATTTGCTTTCCTGTGATGGCTGTGTATGTGTGTGACTTCCGTATGAGTACTGCTCGGCACAAGTGTGTGATAAGGGTTTGTGGCTATCACTATTGCTGTGTAGCATGTCAAGGTCAGCTCTGAATGGCTTTGGGCTTGGATGTGGAAAATTTACCAATAATGAGCGACCTGATCATTCTCTAGGAAGCCCTCGAGAGGACAAACAGTGATTGACATCGTCTCACTTTTGGAGTGATGATAGCCGACTAGTCATTAGCTCCGTCTACCACCGGGTGATTGGCAGGTTATTTACCCACACATTGAAGTGGATCGGGTCCATGGATTGGACAATGTAGAGGAATGGGCGAAGCCGACACCAGGAGACCTTTTCCCGTTTGTTTGTACAGTGTGTGTGAGCGCGCGCAGCTGCGGCTATTTAGCAGGTCGTGGGCGCATCACAAATGAGAAAACGGTGTTAGTGAGTGGTTGAAGGAGCTAAATGATCTCCAGGTGCCTATAGGGCGACTCCTCCAGAATGTTCCACAGATTACCTCTGCTCTCGTGGCCGAGAGAAGGAGCAGGCGACGCTCAAGGAGGAGACACGTCTCTGTTAGTAATTACGCTAAAGTATGGAGGCTCGTTTAGGGCTAATCCCTCCAATGTGGCGCACTAGGTGAGCAATGGCGTCCTCCTGTGTTTAAAGTAGATCTTGTAGTATAATCAGACAAAAATAGGATAAATGCGTCCCAAAACAAATTATGTTAAAATGCCTCTTCTGTCTGTAACGTTATACATTATATCTATAATATGATATTAAACATTAATGTGTAAAGCTGTTGACCTATGTAATAGCCAATGGGGGGGGGGGGGGGGGGGTCAATATGGTAGGGTCTATAGGCTTCCCGTGTGTCAGTATCAATAGTACTAATAGAACACAGAGGGATTTTGTATGTTTCATTTTACCTGCGGCCATATGCTGTAGCCTGGCAACACTCATTACAAGGCAAACATCTGGCATCGTATTTAATGGATATTTTCACAAATTACAAAGGCTCATATCGGAAAAATCAACTCGTAGGTGTGCACTTTGTGTCAGGGGGTTCTTCACCTCCATGCACTCAAAGCCTTTAACACACACATTGATTATTTCGCTTAAAACCATGGTCACCAGCCAACAGCATGAAATAAGAGCATTTCCAAATGTTAAAATCGGAAGGTTATGGAGGAAGAGCTTACCGTTGCCATGGCAAGGAATAACTAGTCCCTTTTACAACCATGCCGGTTAGTCATGGTATAAATCACAACAGGGGAGGTAAGCAAAGGTTATGACTCCATCGCCATAACTCGTAACAAAGTATTACATACATTTTCCTCTTCTGTGATTGTTAGTTTATCACGTTGATGACTCGACTGTGCTTGTCGCAGTTGATGACAAACAAGCTGTGACAGCGATGCTCTTTTGTTACTTTGGTTACAAGTTGGGTAGCGGATGATTTTAGAAGTGATTAAACTTCAGCCGAACTACGTGTGCAATATTTACATTTGCATTTAGTGCATTTGCACACGCTTTTACCCAAAGCGACTTACCATAAGTACATTGGTCGAAAGAGAGACGGCAATATATCGATGTGGTACATGAAGATAAGAATAGACCAGCTTTCAAGCATTCATAATTGCAAGGCTAATTGCAAGGCTAGTTTCATAATTGCTAATATACTGTTTTAACATGCACCTGCCGGCCAATCAGAAAAGAGTATTCACCCAGACCATAGTAAAAGATTGAATAATGTCTGTATTAGGTCTCAAGGATATGATTAAAGAATCCTGACAATTTTTGCATCACAATTTTCATTTTCACAGAAAAAACGAGTCTGTACCAAACAAACATGTGTTCTTGCATCTGGAGAAAAAAATGCCAGCCATGGCATCTCTGCAGCACAACAGTCATTAATTCATATTGGTGTTAAACATTTACACATTCTACCCTTATGAAAAATTGCAGCTCTTGCAATTTGGATTTTGCACATGGCCGGATTGCAATCTTGAATGTTTCGATGCATTGTTCAGCCCCAGATTGTCTATTCCTTAACGGCCTCTTGAACAGCAGGGTAAAGACTTGCGTGTGATAATAACGTTTGTTTGTGAACCGAGTCCCCCCTGGTGTCTTAGAGCTGACGTTTCCAATGCTTGACCTGTTGCGAGTCCGCTAGTTCTAGCATGCCTGGAGCAGATCGATGTTCCCTGCTATTTTAATAGCCTTAATTTATTGCCGGCCGCACTAATGGAATAATCAGAGCCCATTGATCCCGGCACTGAGAGGTGCTGGGGGGCAGCAGGGGAGGCGAGGATGTTGGGGCAGGGGAGAGGCTCCACTGTCCCCTGGAGAACCATGTGCCATTCATTAATGAGTGGAAGATGGCCACCAATTACACACATGAGCTTAACCATAGAGACCAGCTGGTGGGAGACTAGGGGGAGTTCAGGAGGAGGCTATGTGGAGTATTGACAGCCACTAGTGTAATGAAGGACTGTCGGCCAGTAAACACATTAGTATATTTGCAAAATGTAAAGATTTAGGCCTAATGTTTTATTTATCTCCATTAGAAGTGTTCATATGAGGGGGCTTGTGGTCTTAAGACACACAGCTTCTCTGTCTCTCTCGTTTCTGTCTCTCACGCACTGTCTTTCATCGCTAGGATTTATGAGATTATTGGAAATCCATGAGGTCCACTTGACTTGTATTAAAGTCTAATCTTGTTTAGACTTTCCCTCTTAGATGAATGTCAAAAGTCAAATGAACACTCGTCTGACTCACAACCACTTAATAAAGACACTTCTTATTGACAAAAACGGCACATTCACTTGGAGGAAAAGTCGTCTTTAAATGCCTTTGCCCTCTGCAGGCCTCCTCTGTAATCTATCCACATGATCTATATATTCTTTGTCTTTTTAAATGTTAAATGCAATGAATGGGGCATGTTGTGCATGTCTGCTTACTTTTGCCTGACATAATGTATTCTGAAGTCCTGACAGATTCCCAATTATTTGTGGACATTGGTTGGCCTGTCCGTGATCTATTGTAAGTGGCGCCTGAACTGGATGCCTGCTGGAGCTCCGTGTGCTTGTATTCATTCATATCCCCTATAGTGAAAGCCCTGACACTTGCTGAACGGACAGCCCATTTGTTGCTAGCGCCCAGAGGAGCTCTATAACATACTGCCACCCGTCTGTTACCAGTACGGTACCCGTATGTGACAGGCTAGAAATGCATCGGATTTATTCCCGACGAAGGATAAATGGCGACGGTTCATCATAAACATAATGTATGAACTGCATGGCGGGTTTGCGAGCGCGGGCATAAGAATGCACTCCAACACAATTTTTGTCAGTTGCTTTAACGCACAACTGACAAATGAACGTGAATAATGTGAGCAACATCTGGCCGTCATCATCACAGTCGAACGCTGCGTGCTGCTGTGATGATGGGCTGGGACAGAACAATACCCACCCGCCATCCATCTCTATTGTTCACATGTAAATGTACCATCAGGCGGCTTATTATTAACCATCATTGGACGCCAAAGGAAAACGTGAATTAATTCAGGCTGTTTTTATAATCTGTTGCCAGTGTTGCTGGAGGAACGTCTAGTATGTTAAGTGCCAATCTAAAGTTGCCTGATCGACTTGACAGCTGTCCAGCATCACTCAAGGCTCCAATGAAACACAAAGGTTTGCATGAGGCCCAGGTCTGCCAGGGTTAGGGGTTTGATCTCCCCCGGGGTAGGGCTGGGCAGTATATACACTCACCGGCCACTTTATTAGGTACACCTTGCTAGTACGGGTTGGACCCCCTTTTGCCTTCAGAACTGCCTTAATTCTTCGTGGCATAGATTCAACAAGGTGCTGGAAACATTCCTCACAGATTTTGGTCCATATTGACATGATAGCATCACGCAGTTGCTGCAGATTTGTCGGCTGCACATCCGTGATGCGAATCTCCCGTTCCACCACATCCCAAAGGTGCTCTATTGGATTGAGATCTGGTGATTGTGGAGGCCATTTGCGTATAGTGAACTCATTGTCATGTTCAAGAAACCAGTTTGAGATGATTTGAGCTTTGTGACATGGCACGTTATCCTGCTGAAAGTAGCCATCAGAAGATGGTACACTGTGGTCATAAAGGGATGGACATGGTCAGCAACAATACTCAGGTAGGCGTTTAAACGATGCTCAATTGGTACTAAGGGGCCCAAAGTGTGCCAAGAAAATATCCCCCACACCATTACACCACCACCAGCCTGAACCGTTGATACAAGGCAGGATGGATCCGTGCTTTCATGTTGTTTACGCCAAATTCTGACCCTACCATCTGCATGTCGCAGCAGAAATCGGGACTCATCAGACCAGGCAACGTTTTTGCAATCTTCTATTGTCCAGTTTTGGTGAGGCTCGAATTGCGAATTGTAGCCTCAGTTTGCTGTTCTTAGATGACAGGAGTGGCACCCGGTGTGGTCTTCTGTTGCTGTAGCCCATCTGCTTCAAGGTTCGATGTGTTGTGCGTTCAGAAATGCTCTTCTGCACACCTCGGTTGTAACAAGTGGTTATTTGAGTTACTGTTGCCTTTCCATCAGGTCCAACCAGTCTGGCCATTCTCCTCTGACCTCTGGCATCAACAAGGCATTTTCGCCCAGAGAACTGCCGCTCACTGGATATTTTCTCTTTTTCGGACCATTCTCTGTAAACCCTAGAGATGGTTGTGCGTGAAAATCCCAGTAGATCAGCAGTTGCTGAAATACTCAGACCAGCCCGTCTGGCACCAACAACCATGCCACGTTCAAAGTCACTTAAATCACCTTTCTTCCCCATTCTGATGCTCGGTTTGAACCTCAGCAGATCATCTTGACCATGTCTACATGCCTAAATGCATTGAGTTGCTGCCATGTGATTGGCTGATTAGATATTTGCGTTAATGAGCAGTTGAACAGGTGTACCTAATAAAGTGGCCGGTGAGTGTGTATATATAGACTATATATATATATATATATACACAATGTTATATCTCTATCGTGCTATGGGACTAGATCATCTTGGATTTTGGCTATTCTAATATCGTTGTCTTTTCCTGCTTTTAAAAAGGCTGCGTGACAGTACATTGGTGTAAGTTTGATTATTAGCCTTTAACCACTTAATCATCATATTCAGACATATACTGATTATTATTTATTAGAAATGTCATGGTGTATACAAAATTGGCTTTATGATGTGGCTATTTAATCATTGAATTAGCAGAAAAGATAGTTTATCATGATTATATTTAGAGATATTAAAAGACCTATATTGGGATTGAAGATTTGGCCATATATATGAGATTATATTTACATTTAATGTAAACGTAATCTCACGGTATTGTATCTCTCTCTATCTTCAAGTGTCCAACAAATGGCATGTTATATTACGGTGACTGGAATTAGAGCAAGTATGGAATAATATAAATGTATTTTCATCTATTCAAGGGAGGCAACAGGGTACTCCCTCTCAGACCCAGGCCCACAAAAGAGACCTTCAGCAAGCCAGTTAAAATGTATGCGGGCGACTTAGGCCATTCAGGTTAGATATTTGAGCAGCCAAACATCGGCTCCAAAACTGTTAAAAGTCTGGGGAAATGTAAGTACCGTCAGCCAATTCCTTACAATATCTGAGAGGTCTATTTTGCGATGGTCTAACCCCCCCAGGGTTTTATTTTTTTTTTTGCAGCACAGACCTATTATGGTGGTTTTTCCTCTGCCGTTGTCCCTCAGATATTCAACAGGCATCCATCTTTTTGCTGACATTTATTCCGAACGTGGCCAGAATGGCTTTAAAAAAAATTCTAATACCCAATGTTGGCCTCCCCAAGGCTCCCTGTCCTTTCCGCTGTGTTGACGTGCAAAAGGCCAGAGCACGGGCCCCTCATCCCTAATGGAGCCCCATGTCATGTGGGGGGTGGGGGCAGTATTGGTAGTGGGCCCTAAAGGTCTTCTTGTCTCTGTGCTAGCGCTCGCCTCCAGATGTGGCTGAGGTACAAAACGCAGCGGCAGGTGACAGAAAATGTCCACCGAATGATCAAATGGTTGCTCCTGATGTGTTCGCTCTCTTATTTTGGAATCGGTAGAACTAGTAGGTACCATCTCACCTGTCTGTCTGATGGATAGAGATAGGGATGTATATTACTGTCAATATATTCTTGACAAGGTTTTGGTACGGAATGTGTACAATCTGCTGCCAAGGAGGTCAAGGGTCAAGGGCCAAGTCAATCAGGTGGAAGTTAGTAGAAGTAGAGCGAGAGAGAGTGTGTGTGCGTGTGTGCGTGTGTGTGTGTGTGTGTGTGCGCTGTCCACAATTGTGTGGGCAGTGTTTTTCTCCCACTAGCATACTGACCTTTCCCTTCAGCCTGTGGAAGAGAGGTGGGGACTTTAATTAGCTTCGGTGAAACCTGGCCCTGACTCTGCTGCACACCCAAACCCCCCCGGAGATAGAAAAATGCCGTATACCGCCTGTAAGGTCACTGTGGGTCCTGCACAGCGACGCCCTCATGCGCGTACGGGGCCTACCTCCTCCTGCGGTGGTGTGTGTTGACACTGTCTGCTCCTGTGGTGCGCTCCAGGGCCTCCTGCACCTCTCCCTATCATAACATACGCATTGTGTGTCATTGTGGGGCAATAGTTTCTGCTGTGTGCTTATTTGTAATATGGAAGATAATATGGAAAGGAATTCAACGTAGGCTTAGTTCAGGAGGTTTAGGTTGGTGAGTGATAGGGTTCTACTCAATATCACATGTGCTGTGCGTGGATGGAAACATTCTTTGAATTAGTTGGGATTATTGGTCTTTTGTTAGTATTATTTGTATTATTATTGAATACTTATGACCTATATCCTATTTTATGTATGCATTTGTTGACTCTTGATGTTATTTTCTTTATTTCTTTCAAAATTTTCTTCCACCCTGCCTCCCTCTGCTCTCCGCAGTCCTCACGACTAAATGCATGCAATGCCCACTCATGAAATATAATACTGGCTACAAAAACAAGTTCAGGTCATTGGAAATGACATGCCTTTACCGCCTAGATGAGGATGACTTCTAATGTATATCATATCATACAAACCAAAATAACAATATAGTTTTGTATAGCACCCACACACTAGTTTGCTCTTTGCACTTTTGTATGAAGTCTATTACATGTGTACTATTGTGCTATTGTCGTCGTCTTTCAACAGTGTACAAAGTGCGACTGCAGCAGCAACTTGTGTCCAACTTGGTTACGAACACCGAGGTTCAGTGTAAATGGTTCCAACCACCCAAGGCTTGCAAAGTTATGGGAGTAGGCTAGCCTATTTCAAATGGTCGCAAAACAAACAGGTCGGTTGCAGAGTGTCTCTGGCGTGGGCACCTGAGGAGAACACACACTGATGATGGACCTCCAAAGCACAGCAAAGAATAAGCATAGGCTAGAATCTGGGCTGATGATAGGCCTATATGATGTGTGTGTGTGTGCGTGTGCGTTTCTACTATTCTACATCTGTTATCTTTATGTCCGCTGAATACACTTGTGGTGTGTGTGTGTGTGTGTACTCTAGTGTTAAGGTGAGATACTGCTGGACAGATTGAGATCACAACAGCAGCAGACTGCTTTATATCACGACATCCCCCTGGCAACAATTTTTCATAAAACCAACTCGACAAATCTGATAATGGAAAGAGTTTGCTGTTGACCTTGGGGCTAATTGGAGCCCAGAGGACACAAAAAGCAGAGGTTCCTCTGATTGCTAAAAACCTTTTCTGCCATGGCAAGCCCAGGTTGGCAGCCTTCAGCCAGCTTTGCAGCCAGCAGCATCACCTCGTGATGTCACTTCCTCTCCCTGGCCAACACGCCTTCCCCCATTACCTGGTATGGACCTGGGCATCCATCACCACGGTCGATGGGACTGGGCAAAAACAATGTCCACATGGCAGAACGTCGATGCCAGAAATGACCCAAAATTTAATCTGAAACCTGCTTTCTGCACCACTGCTCTGTGGAATAATTTCAAAATACAGTGATTTATTGTGACACGGCTTGTTGTTGTATGCTGCTCTTGATTACAGGACGCTCGTATCAAATGCATTTTTGTCCAAACCTCATGTTCCTCAACATTTGCAATCACACGGTCATGACCTAAACGTGCCCCCGTCCATAATGCTGCATGATGTGATGGAGCCTAACTGACCGTAGCTGTACAGAGGCATCAGACAGCTCCTGCGTCACAGAGTATAATAGAGCAAGTCAGCGACTTATCACCGCTATGTGAAGTCACACCTGTCCAAAATAAAGCTAGACTGACGTTTATTGATTGGCTTTGATGGGTCCCAAGTCCAGGGATTGGTTTGTGAGTGGCTGTTTCATCTGGAGAAAGGCTGTTTCTGACCTCATGACATGCCTTGAAGAACTACTGAGATGACCGGCAGACAAGACTCGACTGGGAGTGTGTGAGTGTGATCACTGCATTGAGACAAAAATATTACTTGTGGATTTTCAAAATAGCTTAGATTGAAAGGCGCATTTAATTGCCCTGACATTCACTGGCCAATTCCATTATCAGTGCAGAGCCTATCACAAACTAAAGCCGCGTTTCCGCCAAAAGTACTTTTCAGGAACAAAAAAGTTCCTTCAGCTTCATTCCTGGCTGCGTTTCCACCGCGGTCTGCAGACCCGCAAAGATTAGGCAAATTAGTCCGATGATGAATCAAAAAAGGGACGTCTGTTGATGTGCGCATCCCTCTGCGTGTGCGGAGGGCGTGGCGTTTGTGCGAGCGCGGGGGGGGTGGCGGCGGGCGAGTGACCTGTGCCCAGAGGATCGATGCTTGGCCTCTTTCAGAGATTGTTCACCTGACCCGCGGGAGGCTGGGAGACACTACTAACCTATATACAACTGACTGAGAGACTCACTTTGTTTGTCCGGGAACATTTCAGCTGAGGAAGTTCACTGTGATATAGCTGCAGGGTGTCACCTGACTCGAGGTCTGGTATACCCGGCCTAACCAGGATGGCGGTCTACTACTAACTAGTAGGGCTGAATAATTAATTGAAATATAATAAAAATCGCAATTTGGCCTGATGCAGTATCTAAGTGGCAGGAGCTGACATTTTTTAATAAGGGTAAATGTCAATGTATAACAGCATTATAAATTACTAAAAGTACTGTAGTGCAGCAGCGAACAACAATTTATTTGTTTTTTTGGTTATTAATATTCCTATGACATCCTCAATAATTATCCACCATATGTTTTTCCCCTTTTGTGTACCTCTCATAACTAATGATCTCCAAATGGACAAATAGCATATTATGGGATACAGGCAATAACAACATACGTGAATTATTGTGCTTTTATTGTTATTATTCACAGCGCTTAATTTCGAATATATCAATGCTATGTAAGGAAAAAGAAAGTGAAACTAAATCACCACCAACTAAACCGCTCTGCCTCCTTGTCCAACAAATAACACAAACCTGCATAGGCCGAGTCTGGTCATGTGGGGTTTAGACAATCAATCTCAAGTTCTGCCTTGAGAACAAATGCTTATTTACCTTGTGTCCCCTCATCTGTCCATTAATAGTTTGAATTCAGATGATTGTATTCTGATTGTGAGGCGGTGTGGCTGTGTCTCCTCCAGATGAAGACGGTGAGCGTTGCCTTGGTGCTGTGTCTCAACGTGGGAGTGGACCCCCCTGACGTGGTGAAGACCTCCCCTTGTGCCAGACTGGAGTGCTGGATAGGTGAGAATGCGAGGATGACTCACCCACAAACTCACTCTTGCGTGTATTGTTCCATGCTTAAGTACTGGTATGAGTTGAGTATGAGTATCATTTCCCCAGTTTTCTGATCTGATTAGATCATTTTCTTTATGTGATTATTTCTATTTAATTTAACTGTAAAAATCTGTATTTCTACCGCATTAATGGGCTGCTAAATAAATGAACACAGATCAGTAAAATTCAAACTTTTACAAATGTCTGACTTTTACATATGTGTAGATGAGTTGTCTGTAGTAAATGTAAAGGGCAGGAACATGATCCTAATATAACCTTTGAACTATAAAAAAAAAACACCTGACAAGCACAGACAAAGGAAGTCTCAAAGGAGTCTCTTTCCCCTCTCTCAAAACCAGAGTCAAACATCTCAAAAGTCTGAATGTTTTCTGTTTTTGCTTCCACCCGGTGCCTCTTGCATTGTGCAAAAATGTCTTGAGGGCATTATATTTTCTAAACCAATGACAAATTGCATTCTGTGATGAATATGTGAATCATTGCAACACATGGCTCTGCAATACGGTTATGTCCGTAATTCATCTTTTATCGTGTTTTCGCTCTCTCTAACCAACCGACCCCACCTTGTTGTTGAAATGATGCATATGTTCAAAATGAGACTTCTATTTATCATCTCAGCAGTGGTTTAATTGTCTCTGCGTAAAGCGTCTTAATATCCCCTGCTATTCTGTCAATACATTATGCTCTGCCTACTGAGCAGAATTTGATACGCGCTCAATCCATATACTGCAATCTCTTCAGCCACATTGATTTTCTCTTTTTTTGTTTTGTTTTTCTTCCTGCGGGAAAATTGTCTTATTCGGAGAGGAAACGATATTGGAATAGGGAAAACACGGCCTTGCAGCTTTGTGTCACGCAAAGCTGTTATCAATTGTTTTGCTCTACGGTGTTCCGGGCGTTCTCTCGTCGTGTTCGGATGTGGCTACCAGGTCGGTTTGCTCTCATCTTGTCGTCGTCGTCGTCGTCGTCCTGCTGCTGAATAATACATTTGTCTTCTGGTGTGTGAGAGCTTTGGTCTAAAAGTCTGGCACTGGTCTGTGTGATGCACGGAGGAGCCGCAGCGTTGGGTCGGTGTACCCCGTGTGGTCATGCTGTGTTTACAGTTTGGTTTTTTTTTGCTTCCTGTTTGCCTGTCTGCCAGATCCTCTGTCCATGAGTCCCCAGAAGGCCCTGGAGACCATCGGAGCCAACCTGCAGAAGCAATATGAGAACTGGCAGCCACGAGTGAGTGAACCCACATGCACGCACGCACACACACGCACACACACACACACACACACACACTGTTACCACAGTACCACTGTTTTTTTATTTCAATACACATTTTGATTTTGGAGTTTCTATTCTTTACACGCTGCAATTCACCACACTCAAGCTGCAATGGAGAACAGTGATTTGTGTTTTCCGTTCCCATGAATGCGGGCATGCCTCTGTTTTTGGTATTTTAAGGTCAGCATTTACATACCTTTCCGTGTGTATTTGTTGGCGAGAAAGACATTTGAATCAATACCTTCTTTACGTTGTAATGGACTGTACATTCAATGCGTACAACACACCCGCTCACTCATGCACCTCAGATGATTTCATGAGCAAACTGTGCTAAAGCGCCCAAAATCCACCACAAATGCGACAATCTTCATTGTCAAGACTTCATTTGAGAAGGGTTTTGTGATAAATGTCAATATTGTTATTTTTATGTGAATATGTGAGACATGCAAGGCCAAAAATCAATTTCTTTTTGTATTTCTTTTTGTAGTAGTTTGTTTTGTAGTCAGGAGACACTGGGATGCAGCTGTATGAAACACGCTCATGATATTCTACTCACCCAGACACTGTTTTGTTTGACCTTGACTGCATTTGTGCGATAGCCGTGCCTCAAAGTGAATGAAAAGCTGTCATCGCAAATGTATTGATTAGATTTGACACGAGGGGCATTGCCGCTCAAACGTACACATCCAGTCATATCCAGTACTCATGCATTTGCCTTTGTTTAGTGGGCTTTTATAAATGTAGAAAGACAATAGTTGTTGAGATTATGTACGTATCTAAATAAGAATTTATATGTAAATATTATGTATGCATGACTTAACCCTTACTACCTGCCTAGGGTGTTGACGCTGTAGTAGGGCTGGGTGCAATGGAAAAATGTATTATTACTCAAATTATGGGCAATATCGTTAAATATAAAATTCACAATATGCTTAAGAATACAAAAGGGCATTCCTAACAGTCTAACTGAGGGCCGTTACACTGAAGTATATGGAAATGTTAAGTATGGTATTGGACCAAAACTAGTTTTCCTTTCTCACCGATGTGTTTCAAACCTCATATTTGTATAAATATAATTTGATGTTTATCACGATAAGTTTGATCTTCAAATCTTCAGTTCATGACGATTGCGTCGTCATTCAAAGACTCGATAATTTTGAGTTATTGCCCTCAGCTGCAGCAGACAGGCGTGTTCGTCGAGGTTCTCTCGCCGAGACCCCAGCGTATGACTCATGAATGATGGGACGCCTCTCTCTCTCGCTCTCTCTCCAGGTGTTCTGGTGGTAAATGTGTTGCCATCAATCGGGTGTCACAAAAGTTTAGTTCCGTTTAATCTGCATATAATGGAGGGCGTGTGCAGCCGCAGTCCTTGGTGTGAAGAGGTGACGTGGTGAAAAGGTGTCAGTCTGCCGCAGTTTGGAGAATGACGAGGCTAGATCTGTGAATAGAGTCCTGCCTGTGTTGTGATCACGCACCGCGTTATAGTTGACATTGGTTGTGCAAAGCTGTGAATATATTCCCTGTACAAGGTTGAATGATAATGATGTAAACACTTCATTGGCTCTTCTAAGAACATTTTCAAGTACAGTACAATGCATAAACACACAATATGAAACATATAAATTAAACCAATGCAAACAATGTATATATTCAGAATCGTCATGGTTGTCTGCTGTGTGATCAGCAGAATCAAAGTATCGAAGTTCATTGTTTAACCATTAATTTATCTCCGTCTTTCATCCTGAAGACTTTAACATAGGCCTTTTAAATAGCATAGTTATAAAAATGTGATGATGCCTTCATGGACAGGAGAGTGGAGATGGACAGGAAAGGCGGTTGAAAGAGGCAGAGAATGACATGATGTTGCACAGGACCCCAGGTGGGAATCGAACCTGGCTTGCTGTGAGGTGCATCGCTGCCTATGTGGTTAGTGTGCGTCAGTGGTTCGAGATACAGAGATACCAAGTCCCCCCCCGATAATCATTTTTAACACTGACAATGACGTCGGCTTAAGAATGGGGGGGAAAAAAAGGTTAGGTTTTGGGGTTAGGCTGGGCTTTAGCTTTGGGTTTTTGTTTTAGGCTTAGGTTTTGGGGTTAGGCTGGGCTTTAGCAACCTACCTGCACAGAGAGCACCGCGGGGAAGGGGGTCTGTTCAGTGGGGAGCCAGTAGGAGACCTCATCGAGGACATTGAATTGTACTTTTCATCCAGTGTGTGTTCTCCTCAGGTGGGAACGGGCAGAGATCCACAGAAAAAACTATGCCTGACGTCCCCCGAGATTGAGATGGACGGCGGGAAATATTGAGTATTAGATGAGATGGGGTCGCTTGTTGGGAAAGGCATAAAGAATGGGAGAACAATGGAGGAACCAAGCAGCAAGGGAACAAAAGTGGATGAAGTAAAAGTCATGGAAGTGAAGTGTCTCGCCAGGAGCGTGCATGGGCAGCATATGGATAAAATGGATCTGGTGAGATGAGATTTCACGCCAGCGAACATTTCAATAATTTCCTCCTGACATAGCTTACATTTTCATTTCCTTGTCTTAAAAAACGCGGCATTACTGTATAATAAGTACGCTCCCGTGGGTGGCTGAGAATGCTGCTCTCGGTCTCTCTCTCTCTCTCTCTCTCTCTCTCTCTCTCTGTCTCTCTGTCTCTCTCTCTCTCTCTAGCCTCTTGCCTCTGGAGGAGAGCAGGGATGCAGTAGAAAGCCTCTCGCTGTAGGATGGGTGGCGGCGCTACAAGTGTCGGCTGGGCTTTGAGAAACGCAGCAACCTGCCATATACACGCATAGCATTAGAATGACTGAGAAGTGCTAAAGTGAAGTTAAGGCCGACGTTAAACGCATGGCATACACCCATGCTGTCTGGAAGCCTTCCGTGGCTGTGTCTGTGTATTACAGTTCCACCTCCTCCCCGGCATGAATCTTTGTCTCTGTTTGCTGCTCCTCTCTCAGTCTACGCTTTGTCACTGTTTGCCCAGCGCTAATATCTAATCCATTGATTATTTAACTTATGAGGAATGTGGCTTATTACGGAAGTGAGGTACACTCTGAATGTCATTGCAATGTCAAAGTCCTTTTAACCTCGTGATGTATGTTAACAGTACTCCTAAAACCTCACATGTATTTCACATTGAATGAATAAAGGGGGGGTGTGTGTGTGTGTGTGTGTGTGTGTGTGTGTGTGTGTGTGTGTGTGTGTGTGTGTGTGTGTGTGTGTGTGTGTGTGTGTGTGTATGTGTATGTGTGTGTGTGTGTGTGTGTGTGTGTGTATGTGTGTGTAAAATGATCATGCATTTCTCAAGTCGTTTGTGCTCCTAGTTTCAACCCACCTTTTAAAAAAGTAGATGAAGCTTTATGGTGGATCAGGTTGGGCTATGTTGACAGATTCAAAGATGCAGCAGAATAAAAGACTGCATAACTTTCACATTATTCAAACAGTCTCTTGTTTTTTCACGAAGTAGAGCATTGAATAAACATATTGTTGTGGTTCGCTATGAGCGTTGGTTGTGGGTGCTGCCGACCGTGAGGTACCGGCTTCTCCACCCAAATACAGAAAGTAGAGTCAAAGTGACACCTGACTGGCACCTACGGGAGCTGGCCGGCTGGTTGTTTGGCCCATACATGAACAGAATGCCCTTATTGAGGTCAAAAGCTTGTGTCTCCATGGCAACATTCAAGGTTGTCTAGTCCTGTTTTACATGCAAGCCTCTGCTTGGAGTCTACATTCCAGTTCTTCTCCACCACCAGCCATTTTTACCTCCTTTGGTTTGGAGTGGGAGTTGGACTCGGCTTCAAGCTATGCAACCAGCCCAGGTTTGTGTTGCTGAACATTTATCGTGGGCGGTTTGCACAACAACTTTGTGTGTGCGTGCGCACGTCTGTGCATGTGTGCGTGTTATATGGTACATGCCAGCCACAGTCATGACAATCAACCCATGTGTATGCTGTGGTTAAGCTATTTTGGGACCTGAAGACATGCAATCTGACTAGACCCATCCCATCTCTTATTATGTGTCGTCTTGTGAATTCACAGCATCTCTCAAGGTTCACACAAAGGCAAGAACCTAGCCACACAATTTCTAATCATGTCCAAGTCGGTCCGTACACATTCATAACACACAAACACACACACACACACGTTCTTTGGTTTGGCCTCGCAACGTGCATCATTTTTCTCCATTACTTTCAAACCAAATTTGATCTTGCCTCGTTAATTGTTTTCCACGGCGTTGGTGCGCCGGCTCCCCCAGGAGGATGTCGACGGTACGATCTGAGCACGGGTCGGACCTGAGTCGGGACTCAGCTGCTGCAACCGTGTTCTGCACGTGCATCTGCCGATCATTTTAATGAGAAGCACCTTGTAACGACGAGATGCTTCTTTTTTGTTCTTTCTTGTTGTTGTTTTGCACAACGCAGCGTTGCTTGCTCTGCTCCTCTGTTCTATTTCAAGATGCAAGTGTGTATATATTCAGAGATTCCAATTGGTCTTTGTATCCCGCCACCCCGCCCCCACCTGCCCCTCTCTCGGTTGTCTGCAGTTGATCTGTCTGACTTGTTGGGTGTTTGGTGGTAGTTGAGTTGGCATCAATGAGCTGCATTCCCAGACCTTGTTGTTATCATGGCTAATAGCAGCCGTCTTGTATATCCGTACAGTCTTTTCCCGCATCTTGCCGTGTGAGTGTGCGTGCGTGCAGATCCATGATGTTCCCTCCTCTCAGGAGATTTTACATTATTTATCAGTATGCTGCAGTTGAAACCCTCCGCCTGTGATTGGCTTTGAGCAGCGCTCACTAATCGCCCCGGCAACACCCAAATCACATGAAAGGCAGCCGCCGGCCCGAGCCCATGTCTTTTCCCTTGGTCTCACGCAATACACTTGTGTGTTGTTGACGGTGCATGCATGCCAGTGTCTATGTGGCTCAGGTCTTTGCCTCTCCTTGACGTACAACGTGTTTTCCGGTGCATTTGCATCCAACTCTCTCTGGCGTGTGAGGGGAGGTAGAGCAATCATATGATGCACACACGCACATACACACACACACACACACACTCTCTGAAATCAATTCAAATAATAATGTAGCCTCAGTGCTTAACTGAACAGATGATTAAAACCGCTTTGTGTTTCACATAGCAACGCTTTGGCACCAGGCTCCAATTGAGCCTGACTCCTCGCCTGCTTAATCAGTAATGTATTTATGTACTTCCGTTCCAAGTGGGAAGGTGGAAGCCTCGGTCTCTGCGACCACTATCCCCACACCTCCATTACTCTTAATGAAGACCCCCAAAGGCTAGTAAACGGATGTTGTGCTCTGGTTTAATTCAACTAGCTGCAGCAACTAGCTGGGGTTCGGTGCGTTCTGCTCCGCCCTGTGGGAGCACTACAGGAAAGACATTAGCGCACTGAAAGATGTATAGGCTTCACACTAGGCCATCCATAAAAATGTGCTTAGCGAATTGATTAGTTTTTTTTTTGCTACTGCTCAGTACTGCTCATATCGCCATAAATAAGCCACTATAGAACACAATTGGAGGATGGCTGGTTAGATAATGGGGCACCACACCGAACGCACATCTCTGGCTCTGAAGAATTCGGTTTTCCCCACAGGAATAACCTGTTTGTGTTCACGATTACCTTCCCCTACACTGTCAATTTTCTTTCACAATGAAACTGCCGTGATTTTCTGAATCAAAATGTTTTTAATGGAATGGGCTTCGGTGGAGCCGGCGGTGCTTAGTAGCAGCAGCAGCAACCGTTCTCTATTCACTTTCATCATCATATTCTAGGAGGGGCAGGAGGGTTTTAGGCAAAACAGCAGGCAAAATAAGGCAATGAATCGGTCAGAAAACAACACGGATTCTCTATGGACTACTGCTGCTGCTGCTGATCAATAAGTGCACAGGAAAATTGTTCCGGAAGCTAGAAGATTCACAAGGCTATAAAGAACAATTAGTTGGAAGCTTAACGACTGCTGTGGGAACGCCTGCCTGGCCATGCTGTGTAGAGCCTCGTTTGGACTGGTCTCAAGCTACGTTTGACCTTGTTAGTGAGCTAAGCGCCGTGGTGCAGTCAAGTAACTTTTTGGGGAAATATAATGGAATATATAACATTTGCGATTGAGACATTTTGCCATCAAAAAGAAAATATGTGCAACTATCAAAATCCTGCAATATATACATGTGATCCAGGCGTTAGGTCTGGGCGATATGTATAAAATCAAATATCGATATTTTGGCGCAAAAACCTCTAATGGTGCCTTTGTGCAATATTTACACGATGAGATGTTTGACAAATAATCATCAGTAATGTGGATATAATGACATTGCTTTACTGTAATGCAGCCTTTAAAACCAGTGCTAGAGTAATATATACACATGCTATATTCCGATATTATGATATATATTGCCCAGCCCTACCTGGCCATCTAGTGACGTGACCACGGCGTGATTACTCGTCTGGTCATCATATCGTGAGCACGTGTGTCCTGTGAGTGTGCATGAGTGAGCAGGAGGCTGCAGAGCAGGAGGCAGCAACACAGGAAGGCAGGAAGTGACTCAGGGAGGAGCAGCACACACTGGAGCCACTCCACCTGCCCAACGCTAGGCGGGTCTGGACGTGGATGGAAGAGTGTGTGTGTGTGTGTGTGTGTGTGTGTGTGTGTGTGTGCGTGTGCGCATGTGCTTATTAATAGCATAGGCGTGTTTGACGCATTAGGGGTGAGAAAGGGACATTCAGGTTGATGGACGTATGGGTTTGTGATGAAAGATGACAATACATGTATGGAGTGTGTGTGGTTGGTAGGGCTGGGTATCGTTTCAAATTTTTCGATACCGGTATCGGTACCTGAGTTTCGATACCGGTGCCAAAACGATACTTTTTTCGATACCCATGTGTAAATAAAAGCACATTTCATAATGCAATTGCCGGAACATGTTTTTACTGTAATACAAGTCTTTTTACATTAGTTTTTCCAAATAGAAAGAGTCCAAGTGTCATTCATTTCAAGTATGAAATATTTATTGCTCCTTTTTCACTTAGACAATTTGTAAACTAGGCCGTGTTTCCCATACATTGATTTATTTGTCTGTTCCCCGTTATCGTTAACGTTACCGCTAGTAGTAACGAGATTAAATGCTTCATTAAATTAGAAGTGTTGCCACCCGCGCCAGCTATGGTCTTATCAGAAATATTGCATTTTGCACCGTCCCTACTTTTTACAAAATGTAACCAGACCTTGGACCGTGGTTTTGACATTTTTCCACTCTCCGCAAATGCGCTCCCGGGCAAATAATCAAACATCCACATGGCTCGGTGATTACATGCGTAGTGACGTAGTAACACAAGGACGCATTTCTTTTTCCATCCAACCAGCAGTCACTTCTTCTTCTTCTCTGGGTTTAGTGGCGGATCGCAAACAACTTTAAGGTGCATACCGCCACCTAAACCAGCAGTCACGTTTGATTTTAGAACAAATATAGTGATTGGATGAGAGACGAGGAAAAAAAGAAAAGGTATCGAAGTTTGGCACCGAATGCTCTGACCTCTGCCGGTGCTCGGTAGTACTGCAGTGATTCGGTCGGTACCAAAAAAGTACCGAATTTTGATACCCAGCCCTAGTGGTTGGTGGCTGGTTTAAGCAGCATCACCGGGCCCGGGTCATGCTGATTAGAGTCTGGGGCTGCGTGAGGCTGCACACCTGTGGTGCATTGGCTTATCAATGCCCACGGGTTAAACCACACACACACTCATGAGAATGCTAGCATGCTAGCAGTAACCAACTGCTCAGTCTCCATTCCACTACAAACATTTCAATAAACCGGTTTATTCAACATCCACCTGTGTCCTTAGACGTGCCCTGAAAAGCCGATTTTAGTTGTTTGTCGCGGAAACCATTGCTGCGACGGGACTCTTTCGAGGCCTCGGACCAAGAATTGGAACAAGTGTACTTTAAATCCCTAGCCGCATAACGATGGCGTAGTGCAACTTTTTATTTATTGTTAGCATTTTTTTTTTGCTGACATTTACAATTAAATGACCATAAGCAAAGTGTTGCTTCTGCTTTTTAAGTAGCACAGAGTTTGTTGCTATTTTCCAACCGACTACTCCCGTCTCTGCGAGTCTCTCCAGCCACCCCTCTACCCCCTCCCACCCCGACTAGCACTTCCTCTCATCCTCATCTCAACACTCAGCCTGACCCGTGGCGCATAAAGGAGCCGGCGGTCCACATATGTGACGAGAATCGCCCATTCCTATCTCCCACAACTGGTACAATGTTGCATACTTGACTACATGATCTCATGATGTAGATGAGGACGGGAATGGTGTATTTTGTCCACATTGTGCCGTTTACTCAAGTCATACGATATATATTTTTGTAATGGTTTCTGCTGAAATGTTCTTTGGCATTATAATGCACGATACTGTGGCTATTGAGGAACAACACCTTTTAAAGTCACACAGCACACACTTGCTGGACCTCTGCGGGAACACGTACCCGTCGATGCCGGATAGAGTTTAGTTTGGACTGTACAAAAGACTCTCAAACTCAGAAGTGTTACCTTGTTAGTACGATAAGATGACTATGTGAAGCACATGGCTAAGTATAACCAAATCATATTTTTTGGCAACTATGAACATCATCTTCCATTTTCATTTGGGTTGTCATGGAAAACACGTCCCTAGACTACTCTCAAAATGACACTGTATACTACACGTGATGCTGACATCTTCGTGGTAACTCATCGGTCCATGTGGAGCTCAAGTGACCACTGCTGCACGATTACTCGTCTGGTCATCGTATCGTGAGCGCGTGCACGTGTGTCCTGTGAGTGTGCATGAGTGAGCTGGAGGCGAGCCCTGAGGAGGCTGCAGAGCAGGAGGCAGCAACACGGGAAGGCAGGAAGTGACTCAGGGAGGAGCAGCAGCACACACTGGAGCCACTCCACCTGCCCAACGCTAGGCTGGTCTGGAACGTGGATGGCTTAGTGTGTGTGTGTGTATTTTTGTCTGCATGTGCTTATTCATAGTGCAGGCGTGTTTGACGCAGTAGGGGTCAGCAAGGGAGGTACACGTTGTTGGTCGTATCGGTTTGTGACAAAATATTCCAATTAGGGGGTGTGCATCTCTCCAAAAAAGACGATCCGATACCTATCTAGATACATGGGGTACGATGCGATTCAGGGACGATACATTTTTAAAATGGAACGATTCGATTCGATTCAGTAGGATTCAATACGATTTGATGGGATATGATACAATCTGATAGAGTTCCTTGTTTAAAGTAGACAATCATTTTACATTATGAATTAACATAAGTCAATACTATAAATGTGGCATTGCTTACCTTCAAATAGATTTATCAAAGACCAGGGAACAAGTATTTTGTCACTTTTGACATGTGAATTCAGAAACATGTCATGTTTATTAGTGTAACATATTGCATTTTAAGAACTTTACAAAGCCCCTCTGACAATAAAACAAACTATTAAATTTCACTGTTGGCACAAATTAGAGCCAAAGTTCTGGAGAGGTCTGTGGAGACTCAGATCAGGAACAATGAACTACTGAGGTAGAAAATTATAACAATTTCAAGACATCCTTTGTGCAATTTATTTTGCAAACAGAACACAACCAAGTGTCAAACTGTAAGCACTCTTATAGAATATCAGTCTTTTAAAGTGTTGTTTTGCAATGTAACATGCGTTCACGTTGTGAATCATATCGGACATTTTTTGTCTTTCCCTCGCAAACAGAGCGCTATCTAACGTTACTATGACAAGTCTCGCGAGAGTTTAGTGTGTGTGTGTGTGTGTGTGTGTGTGTGTGTGTGTGTGTGTGTGTGTGTGTGTGTGTGTGTGTGTGTGTGTGTGTGTGTGTGTGTGTGTGTGTGTGTGTGTGTGTGTGTGTGTGTGTGTGTGTGTGTGTGTGTGTGCGCGTGCTGCAGACACTGAGCAGACGGAGGATTGAGCAGCACAGCAACAACATAAAACCAATTCATAACTTGGCCATCGCCCGGTTCATGCTACGTTTAGACCGATCCAGGGGTCCGTGTACCGATGCACTCGCATCTTTTAACTCAAAACCGATTTTCCGATTCAGATCGGTTATTTGTTACACCCCTAATTCCAATACAGGACTCTTTTGAGGCCTTGGAAGGAGAACAAGGGAACAAGTGTACTCGTCGAAATAATGCTAGCGTAGTTCAACTTTGTATTTATTGTTTGCATTTTTTTGCTGACATTTACAGTTAAATGACCAGTGGTTATTTTGCCTTTTAAGTAGCAATAGCACACACAGTCTCACCTGACCTGTTGAGCACACGAGAGCCAGTGGTCCAAATATTTCACTCGCCTCACCGATTCCTACCTCTCACAACTGGTAGAACTTCACAGGAAACTCTGAGATGACATTTCTCCCCCTTCAAATTGTTTCTTTAATCAAAGCTCACAGTATTGATTCCTGAGAACCGGTAGTTTCTTTGCTCCAAAAATAATGTATTTTCTTGTCTGCTAGAACTTTTCTAGTCCAAATAACATTGACTGCTTGGTAAATTGAGATGTATATCCACCCAGCCTGGGAAGTCTCAGGGAAAATGTGTTCCTCATCAGGCTTCCCCAACCAAAGACTTTCCTAGTAAACTAGTCGACTAATGGCTTGAACTAATGACTCCTAGTCATCACACGTTTATGCTATTAATTTCATTAGTTAAATATTTTTGGGGCATCAGAAAATGGTTTGAGTTCCGTAGCTGAGATAGTATGTCATAATAATAAGATTGTTAACGCTGTGCTACATTACAGAGGAATACAAACCCGTAATAATGAGCCCAGAACATATACATTTTACAAACACGCGCATGAAGCCAGCCGCCTGTTTATGACACCGGCAAAAATGGTAGCGATTCTGAATGTGTTATTATACTGACATGCAGACAGCAAGACATGAGCCTCCCCAGTGTCCACACTCGCATGTTTAAAATGGTAACTCATGTTTGTGTGTGTGTGTGTGTGTGTGCGTCTTACCTGGCATTAATATAGTTATCAACAGTATTCTCCATGCCTTTCACCAGGGCAGGAGGACAGAGCCATTAAGCAGCCTCAGTCCTGTAGCGTCTCCTCCCCTCCCGCATCATTCTGCAGTCAATCACGGCACTTTGTCCAACGCTTGGCCCTTGATTGCTTCCGATTCCCGGGACCTTCCTGGGAATCACCCTCGGCACAATTAGTGAGCCCGCCCTCCTTGTAGATCATTAATGTCCTCCTCCCCCCCCCCCCCCCCCCGCCGCCCCTCCCACCTCTGCCTCGCTCCGGCGTTGGTTTAAATGGGTGCCCCACTTATCCTCCCCATCCTTCACTGCACTCCCCTTTTATATCTGGGGCTCTAATTGCTCTCTGCTGGGTAGTTCCCTGCTCTGGCTGCGTGTGCTGGCGGTCTATGTGCAGCGCACCACTTCACACAGAGCGGCAGGCTCTCTCAGTTGGGGAGACACACTTTCACTGTGTCGCTTCTTTAGAATTAGAAAACTCCTGTTGTTGTCTAGTCACGGCTGTTCTGGTTTTTTTTTATATCCTATATAAAAAAAACCTTTCTTTGTGGGGGTGGTTTTTTGTATGGATTTCGCTATTTTTAAAGCATTACACTTATTGTCAATGATGTTCGTTTTATTATTGATGTTGGTGTATTCTATATTCTATATAATATTTCTACCATATTTGCCAATACATCTCTCCACAAACAATAACTTATCTTGATTTTGTTTGAATCTTTAACTAAATATATACATAATTGAATCCAGCTCGGCACATTTTTCCCCATGTGTTGTGGGTAGAAAGGCACAGTGCAGGGTATTTTCTACTTTTGTGCCATATCACTGTTGATGTAGTAAAGTAGGTTGGATTCGCTAGCCGATAAAATGGAAATTAAAAGCGCAGGCTTTTATGCATTTCTTCCCAAGTATAGATCAATTGTTTTGTTGGACAATGCATGTTTTTAATGAAACCATAAATCCTTGTGTTCATTTATATTTTGAAGTACATTTTTTACATTTGAACAATTCAACATTGTTCAGTCAAGCCCCGAACTTAATGTCCTACGTCTGTGAGGTGGGGGGGGGAATACAACAAAACCACAGCCATGTAGAGTTCGTGTTCACATGGCTTCTTTTCTCCTATCTTGCTCTCTCTCTCCCTCTCTCTCTCTCTTTCGCCCGGGATCATTACAAGAGCAGGAGAGGCTCTCTCTCCCCTCTTTTCTCGTCCTCTCCCGTCACCTCCTCTTCCTCTCCTGTCAGCAGCTCTTGTTCACCCCCACCTCCCAACCTTCCTCCACTACGGCTAGCAGCCCACATCTTTAATTGGAAACCTAGCTGCGCCGGGAAAGCATCACAGAGGGCGTGTGCATGCGTGCGTGTGTGTGTGTGTGTGTTTTTACATGGGGGTAGAATCAGTGCTGTTATAGATCAAGACATATAGTTAATAATTAGTGGAACCATTAGTGTTTGTTTACGGTGTTGAATAAGTGCTACTCTCTGATCAATAATCGTGCTGCTTGCTTGCCTCTCGTTCAAAGGGCATTTCTGGAGCTCACATTATACAACATGTTGGTGCTTCTTCTTGAAAGGGTCCTCCTTACCTACAGAATCCATTTCAACGTTCCGCAACTTGTGTTCGAGACGTTCATCAGTTGCATTTGTAGCCCGAGCTACTCTGGTCTGCTGTTGACACCTTACGTGATGGTGACCTTGTGAGTGCTGTTGTGACCTCCACCCATACACGAATGTACGTTCACTTGCCAGATATCCGCCCGTTGTAAACACCAGACACGAATAGTAGCATCCACACACTCGTATGCACAATCACGCACAAGCGTGCACAAGTGCGCACACACAAGGTTAGCGGTGTGTGTTTGTGTGTGTGCTCCATGCCTTTTGGAATCGATTGTGAACCTTCACGCACACAGAGCTGTTGGAGCGTTTCCAGGGCCGGCTAGAATCCCCTGTTCACCTGTCACCGAGCCTTCTGACCAGCCCACGCGCCGTGACAGGTGAACAAGGAGAATGGGGTTAGTGCATGCAGTGTGTGCACATGTGTGTGTGTGCCTGCACGTGCGTGTGTGTGCGTGTGTGTGTGTGAGAAAACGATAGATCTGTGCAGAGAGGCTGCACCACAGGGACCTCCATGCTAAATATTATGTTGCTGAGGGCTTTCTCAGACTTTTAAACCCTGCGTGTGTGTGTGTGTGTGTGTGTGTGTGTGTTTGTGTGCACAGCATTAAAATGATCTGTCGTAGATAGGATGCACGCCCTCTCCCTGTCAGTGTACACCCAGAGAGGAGACAAGCACACGTGAAAGTACAAGGATGGTGAAGTCAAACCACCAGCCGGCAAGGCGAGGCTGAAGGCTAAAAGCGGCGAGAAAGCAGGGATGTTAAGACGTTTGAAAAGGAACCGGAGGGGGTGGAAAAGCGAGCAGCCATGTGTACAAAGGAAGCCATTTATCAAAGCCTCTTTCAGCATTTCAGCGAGCCTAATGAAAATGGATAGCCGCCCTAGCAGTGCAGCCAATGGCGTCTCTGAATAGTAAGCAGCACCCGAGCAAAGCATGCGTACACACACTGGAGTCATGTTATGAAATTGATCTGAATGAAGAGTTTAGTGGGACAAGTGGCCGGTCGGTTGCTAATTAGGCTGTGGGAAGTCAGTGTGTGCCTTCACTCTGTCTCTGTCTCTCTCACGCTGTCTCTCTCTGTTTCTCTCTCTGTTTCTCTCCCTCTCTCTATTTCTCTGTCTCTCTCTAGCTCTCTCTCTCTGTCTCCCTCTCTTCCCCTCCTCGCTCCCTTCTGATCGACATTTATGTCAATGTCTTCTTTCTAATTATTTTCAGATTCAGGTGAGGGTATGTCTCAATTGCAATAGTTTTTTTTGCTCTTTCCTAATTTCTCCTCTTTCACAAGTAGTTGTTTTTTTTAATCTCAAATAAAAATGCCCTGAAACATGATAACTACATTCTTGTATTGTGTGGAGCAGTGCAGGTGGACTTAAATTCCGGATGGTAGACTTTCTTTCTTTGTTCTCCATAAGCTCATTCAATAAATCGTTGGTCTGCACAATCTATCCGAACAAATGAGCAAATCATTTATTTTATGCCCTTTCCTAAAAGATTTGTCTGAAAACCAATGCGCTAATGTTTCATTGGGGATGTCTGAAATAAAAACAACTTGCGCTTTTAATGCACAAAGTGCTTTCCAACATTACAATGTAAAAACGGAAGGAAAAAAACGGCTTAATTATTCGCTATGTTATTTTGTCAGACTTTACGGTCTAAAACAACAACAAATTACTCAATCGCTTGCTTGGGTTGGCCATAAATCCATTAGCTAGTCTCTGGGTCAGGTTGCCAGAATAAAAACAGGATATCCATTGATTGCTCCACGGAAGCAGATGAACTGCAAGGCTTCTATAGCTCATATACAACTCATCATTCCTTATCCCAATCAATATTCCTCAGTGCCAATAAAGTTGCATTGTTGTATCCGCCTTGATGAACTGTTTCTTGTGCCCATAAAATAACAGTGAAAATAGTGACTAGAGTGTAAATAATGCTGAGTGTTGTGTTGTCCGTAGTACCTTTTATATTTTTGGCTATCACTGTACACTATCTTTAGTTATTTCTCCATTAAAGCATTGACCTTCATTCAGGTCACACTGGGTCACCTGCTCGGAATGCTCTTCTGAATTTGTTGTTTATTTATTTATTTGTATTGCTATTTACCATCAGGCTTTATACTGACCCCCCCCTTGCACCTGAGAAGGTGTGTGAGGATTGCTGCCCGACAGCTCGCTCCGTTAAAACCAGAGTTGATTCCTGGGGCATTTCTCCTAAATGCTTTTAGGCGGCATTGTCCGTTTCCTTTTCCTAACATCCTATGAATCCAATCCAATAAAAGCCGTCTGCAGCATCCTGCTGAATCCCATTACCTTGAATAGAATATGAATGTAGCCTTGTCTTCTTTGACTCTCCTCAATGGAACAAGATATTCAAAGCTGGGCTCTCCTACACGGAATCCAAAAAGGGGCTTTCAGGTCCTCGGAGATGTGTAGAGCTATTTTTTAACCACGAACGCGTTGCTTGGTTTTGTTTTGTTTTTTTACTGGAATGTGCAGGCGGCAGTGCCTGTTATCCATGTGATTTAGGTTGGAGGAAGGAGGACACAATAAGTTATAAATTCCCCCGCTTAGCTACCTAGCGCGCGCAACACACACACGCACGCACTTACGCAACGATGTATGTTTACACAGTGTGACCCACAAGGACATACCGTTGTTTAGTTCATTCACAGCCTTTCATCGCACAAGCATGAACCAAACGTCCACAACAGCATTGATGAGAGCCATTCGTGGAATTTATACAACAAGGCTGTGGAAACGTAGCGACATTGATTGGCAATGTGATTCACCAGGCTGGACACACACACATGCACACACACACACACACACACACAACGTATATTCCCAGGTTATATATATCTAGGTCAGTGGATATAGGCGTATTGATCAGGTTATAAATATTGCTGCAGTGGCCCCAAGGGGGGGCAGGGGGGGGTCCATGTGACTCACTGAGTTATCATACGAAACCGATGCTAATCGATGGGGATTAGGAAGTGAAGGACCCCCTCCACCTCCTGTTAGTCTGCTGCACGCTCCCAGTAACCAGAGCCCCTCGTGTCACCAACGTGGTCTGGAGGAACAAGTGTATCCAATACATTTGTGTAGTAGGTTGGTTGTTTTTTTGGTTGTTGTTTTTTTTATTTTTTATTTTTTATTTTTTTTTACATAGAAACTGTACACCACTCCAGAAGACCTCTGGGTATTGGGGTGTGTGTGTGTGTGTGTGTGTGTGTGTGTGTGTGTGTGTGTGTGTGAGATCCCCCCCTCCTCGCGTCGTCCACATTATTCTAAAAATACCACGGAAACCCAAGCCAACTTTGGTTTGCTCCGTTTTACCCTCTTCTGCACTCGCAGATCAATACGGCTGCTAAGAAAAACCAACAGCCTATAAACGGCTCATCATATCGCATTCCAAGGTGCTCTTTTTTTTGCACTTCTGACCTTTATCTCTCTCTCTCTTTATCTCTCTCCCCCGGTAGTACAGTACGCATGTGTGCATAACAAAGCATACTACAACACACACACACAACTCACACACACACACACACACACACACACACACACACACACACACACACACACACACACACACACACACACACACACACACACACACACACACACAAAGTACTTTCATTCACATCTGCTTGTACCAGGGATTGAGAGGATGGTTCAAGGATAGTCCCGCAGTCCCGGGGACACTAAAAATAGCACCCATGGGACACAAGAATACGGTGTTTCCTGGGACAATTCCGGGACAGTGGGGAAGCGTATCATTACATGTGAAATTATTGGATTTATGTGTTCATGCATGGACTATGTAGGCCTATATCATTTTCATTTGGCGGCACTAGCTCAGGAGGTAAGAGCGGTTGTCCGGCAACAGGAAGGTTGCTGGTTCGATCCCCGGGCTCCGCCTAGCTAAGTGTTGAGGTGTCCCTGAGCAAGACACCACCTAACCCTAACTGCTCCTGACGTGTTGGTTGTTACCTTGCATGGTTGACACTGCCGTCGGTGTATGAATGGGTGAATGTAAGTCAACTGTAAAGCGCTTAGGATAAAAGCGCGATATAAATGCAGTCTATTTACCATTTAAATTGTGAGGTATTCGATTTCCAGAGTGACCAGAGTGAGTCAACCTATACATGTTTTCTCTAAATAACAATCTTATTTTAGTGCCAGTGACAAAATGGCATAGATAACTATGTTGACGATAATATCATATCTTCATATAACTATGTTTAAAACAAGCACTCTTTAGAATATGTGCACTCACTGTACATGATCCTGTTCTTAAGGATGGCCACAGTAAGTGTAAGCGGGGCTCACTCGGGCAGTACCCACACCGCAGCCATCGAGTTGCTGAAACCCCCCCCAGTCCCTACCCCCCCACCCCCCTCTGGGTTAATGGTCCATGGCAGCAGTGCCCCGTCCAATCTCCACTCAATCTCCTCTCGGTGTAATTCTGGCTGTGCCGGTGTAGGAATGGGGCACAGAAGCCCATTAGCCTGAAGGGAAGTACCCTAATAGGCAACTAATGGCCGCAGCAAACGCACGGCTGGAACACATTTGATATTTGTCGGGACTCGTGGCTAAACAAACAAGGTTTATTGATTTGAATTTCTTGTTTTGAAATTCATTTATTTTGCAAGTGTTGTGTGTTTTTTCCCCCGCCAGGACAACACTTATGCGTTCCAGAAAGTGTTTTTCTGAAATCTTTGAACTATTACTCTCACTCAACTATCACAAACTGATTAGGTTGGTAGTTGCTTATCAATGTAGTCGACAATTCATGTCGAAAATTCATCTAGATGCAGTCCCAAGCCTTCAATGTACAGTGTATGGTGCATGTTCACGTGTATGGTTTGTGCGCATGTTCACGTGTACGGTGCGTGCGCATGTTCACGTGTACGGTGCGTGCGCATGTTCACGTGCGCGCGTTCACGTGCACTGTGCATGTTCACGGCCATTGTGCATGTTCACGTGCACACACACACACACACACTTGTGAACAGCGGTTCCACTTTGTAGAGCCTCTTGACACACAGTTTTTAATTAGACCAGCTCTTCAGAGGTCTCTTCATCACTCACACACACACACACACACACACACAGACACACACACACACACAGACACGCACAGACACAGACACACACACAGACTCACAGACAGACTCACAGACACACACACACGCAGCAGCAGCTTCTCAGAAATGACGTGGAATGATAGAGCACTATTTACCAATGACGGGAAGTGTAAACAGATTGAGATGCTAAATATTCCAAACATCCGCCTATGACACTGAAGCCAGGAAGTGGGGCTCTTGCTTTAAGTTCATAGGAGAGGAAGATCTCATTGATTGTTTTTCTGATATTTTTTTTCCCCTCTCTGCACAGTTGTCTCAATTCACTGTCTCATGTTACTAAGAGACCACAAGGCTCCGCCCAGGGCACTAAGAAGGAAACGCAGAGAGAGATGTGTATACACTAAGCATGCATTATAATAAAACAAGATGCGCAAAGAAACATTCTATTGGGAGGATTAAAATGGGGTTGTAAATCATGTACAAACCATGTTCTTGACCTTTTTGCCCCTTGGGCTGAAAAGTGAATCTAAATTAATTGAAACCGCAATATCGAAATCGGAAGGCGCTGCAGTATTTTGATAAAGGTAATATTATAACGGCATTATAAATGAAGTACTGTAGTGCTGCTGAGATTGCCCTGGCCTGCATATCTTTTCTCCAGATGTAAGAAAACAGACCCCAACAAATGCTGCATGATTGTAGTTATTCAATGAAAATGAAAATTGTGACGCAGAAATGATCATTGCCATTAATAGTGAATCATATCCCAATCACAACATATTTACCATATTGTTCAGCCCTACAGCCCATAGAGTAGGAGTCTACTCTGATTCAGTAATGGCAGAGAGACTTGTATGGAGACCGGTAACGGGATGGATGGACTTTAATAGCTGCACCACCGTGCCACTAATGCCATTTTACCTTCGGGTAATATATCAGCTCCCTGCGCCATATTCACTCCCCAGCCTGCCTCGCCTGCTCGGAACAAGGAGACTTATTGTCCGCCCTCATGCCACCTGAACTCCACTATTTGCTGAACATTCGGTCGTATCGGATGAAATAAGTACATTGCAACTCAAATTGTTGGCGAAGGATATTCAAGGGATTGTGTGGTACACCTCCTTTGTTGTTTGTACTTCCCTGTTTTGCCGTGTGGATCACGGGGTTTCTAGTAACTCGTTAGTGGAAAGTGGAGCTATTAACCATAGGTGGGTAAGGAGGAGGAGTCAGATTGTGGTTTGGTGTGAATTAAAAAATAAAAAGCAATGTTGGTTTTTTGCGTGCGCAAAGTGTCACTTAAATGCCATCCCTATCACAAGCGCTTCCCCATTAGCACCCATCACCTTCCTGGAACCCAGCCCCTCCCCGGATATCCGATTGACGTCACGTCTGTGTCATCGATAACCTCTGGTGTGAGTGTGTTTTTGCACATCTACTCCTGAGTGAGCGCTCCATATCTACAATGCAATCTGGTGTTATGGGTTGGCATTATAATCTGCCCCGGAATCACTCATGGCCTTTTCAAATTCTCCTGATGGAAATGATTTCCTGCGGAGGTTAAGTAGTCGCGTGGCCCCACCATTGCGGGAACACTTCGTGGCCGTTTGCGTGCGCACACAGGGGTCATCCTTGTGTGCCGGAAATGACCGCGAGGAGTCGAGTCGCGGTAATTCAGGCTTCCTGTGTGTCTTCGTGGAAAGATGGATGAGTTGTGTTTTAAGACGGACGATACCTGTTGCTGCTCCTGTGATGGCACATTTCCATGGGGTGGAACTAACCCTCAGTGGGACGGCCGTGTGTGCATCGACGCTTCAGGATTTGATTTTCGCAATAGTCGGGAGTGCTGGGAGGGACACCCCAAGGTCGTGGCTAATATCATCTGTGGATGGATTCCCGTTACAACTTCCCCCGCTCAGACTCAATCACAAAAACAAACCTGATACGCTTTTGGTGTTGATGGAAAAAATCCCCATCCTTCTAGCTCAGTGTTTTCTGTCTAACAAGCCTGACGTCCTGGTTACCATGGTCTTCTATCTGTCACTGGCTGAGGCCTTATGCTGTATTTTAACATGGTGGGGGGGGGGAGAGACAGCCGTCACTGCTGTCAAAATGAACCTGTCCCCCGCTACACCCTATATCATAGTAATAATATTGTGTGTCGTCCCCCCTGATGCTCATTTTGTTGTGCATGTCCCACAATCTATAAAACGGCGCTTGAGAACAGACTGACAGACTGACTGTTGCACCGGAGAAGCACACGATTTGAATCAATGTGCACATGGTTATAAAGTAATAATAGGAATTACATTTGAGATAACATCTTTTAATGAAAGAGTTGGCGTTGAAAATGTATTTCAAGGAAAATTGTTGAATCATTAATGGATACAGGAAACTAAAAAGGTGACTTATAAATAATGAATTAAATCGATAAATGTGAATGTGAACATGAATTAAAGATGGATTACAATGGATTATTGCCGTTGTTATTGTCCTCTGCAAATTCCTCTAGTTATTTTGGTATTCATAATCAATAATTCATCCACTTTTTACATTTGTTGTTGAGATTGATGTAATAATCTAAATAATACTTTTTTTGGAATCCTTTCAAGTGCAAACATATTTGCATACACAGTGTGTACATGCTTGTTTGTCAGATCAGCGCGAGTGTACATATTTGTCTGCTGCTACGTGTTCATATGTACACATGTTGGCGTTCTGTCCATTTCTACCCACCTCCCTGGCTTCACAGTGGACTAAACATGACATTTCCCGCCCTTTTTCCGGTGACCTTTTGACCGGGAGCTGGGCTATGGGGATGTTTTAATCCTACATATGCTTACACTGACATTTCATCACTGGTCACTGGGGCTCATTGTTCACACCAGGGATGACAAAATGTCGTCTGGAGGAGTGTTATCCGGGTTAAACCTGTGTACTTCTTACCCAAGAGACTCCTCTTCCATTATGGCTCAGTGTTGCAGATGCCCTGAATATAATGTGGCCCGCGCTGGGTTTAAATGATGGTAGTCGGTATTTTAAGAAAATGTTTTGTTTCTATCGCTTTCGGGTCTTTTGTTCCAGCTTGACAAGATGTTCAATGTTCAGGCGTAATTAGTTACGAGCTCGTAAGCCCCCAGTTTTGGAACAATGACTAACGAAACTGAGCTGCAAATAAATGCAGTGTATATTACACACCACCTCCTACGTGTTGACTCTAGAAGGATCTTCATTAGACGGGCGTGCGTGGTCCTCCATGGCGCTGCTTTTGGCCGTGAAGACCCGGGGGAATCTCTCTCACAACAGTTACCCTCTCTAAAAACAATATTTGGGCAGACGTTACCATCCATCTTCACCCTGCATCAGGCCGTCTGCAATCTCACGGCTTATGGGTTGTGTCGCGGCCGTAAGAGACTCCCTCTCCGCAGGCTTGCTTCCATGCTCTCCTGGATGCACAGAGTGTCTGAAAAAAGGCACGCTGTCTGAACTTGACATCTTGATGAATGGTAACAGCCAGCGCATAACACAATGCTAAAAACAGCCTGTTTTCCCCTGGCCTTGAAGCCCGATGGATATAATGGGATGGATAAAGTGGAAGTGCTGTGCATCAGGTAATTGTTGCATTTTATCTGCATGCAAGGAGTGCTACAGCTCCCCCTTCAGGCCAAGGTGTGCATAGCGTGTCTGCCTTTACCTTATTAGATAATTCAATCACTCGGCTGACATTTACAGGCTCTACTGCTGTATTATCCTTGTCTCTCTCTTCTCTAAAGCTCTTTGTCTCTTTATCCTTTTCCCGTTATCTTCTTCTTGCTTTCTTTCTTCCAACTAATTTCAACTCTCCCGGCGCACACACACCCCCACACACAGCACACACACCACCACACCAACACACAGCACACACACACACACACACACCACACACACACCTGGCTCTTTCCAGTTTGCTAGCCTGTCCACCTCTCCTGTGCAGCGCCCTACTTATCCCAGGCTCAGATTTCAGCCCTCTGTCTCTCTACCCCCCCCCCCCCCCCCCCCCCATGGTCTCCTCCTGATGCAGCTCTCAGACGAGTGTCGAGGCCCCTGGCGTGATGCTGAGATCCCCCGTCTGATTACAGCCTAATTGAATCAGCCTTCAGGGAGTTCCTCAGCCAGCGCTCTCTGTTTGACGTAACGTTCGCGGGGCAAGGCCTGCATGCCCGGAGAGATCCCAGAGAGGTCTGGGCGTTCACCTGCTGGGTGTTGAAAGGCTAGGAATGAGCAACAATAACATTAGAACGTACTGTCAAGAAGCAAAGAATGAGACTTATTTCTATGCATCATTCCAAGAGCCATTTTTTGGTATATTTAATTATCTTTTTAAATGACTTGTCCCTTTAAGAGAAATATTGCAACACTCATTTACCAGAACCATACCTTCTTTCTTTTTTTAAATGTTTCTTAAAAATTGACAAATGGAATTCAAATTTACGTTTTCGCTTCACACTCAACTAAAGTTTCTTTTGTTCTCGAGTAAAAGTCCATGTGTCCATGAGACTCTTTTTGATTTAAGAGTTGAGCACAGTGAGTGAGTTGGGCCTCACAGCCAGAGGACAGGAGGGGAGCTGATGAATGAAATGGCGGTTGTGTCACATGGACGTGCCCTGGTGAGTGTGATAATGACTCACACACGGCTCACTGGGCTCCGTTTCTGGATTGCATAAGCAGTTGATGCCACAAAACAAACAAACAGGCATTATCCGCAGACGCGATCCGACGGTGCGCCGACGAGAACACGGCGGAGGAAACTGTGCGGTCGTCTGTTGTTGTCGGCTCCTGTTGTACTTTCACTTTTAGTGTGGTAATACTACTAATACTTAACCACCCATACTAAATAATACTGTCCTAGGTTTTATTATAGTATTACTGTGCTTTAATGTCTATGCATGATAATGTGTAGCACTCTGTTTTCCACATGCAGTTAATGTCAAACTTGCATAGGCTAGCGACGTCATTGGCATAAACACAACTATATGCATTAAGGGTCACTGACCTCCAGAGTAACATGTGCATGCTAATATTGGCCACACTCGCAGCTTAGCACTTGGCTAGTTTGTGTTCAGTTTGTGTGGGTGCTGCCACCGCCGCTGTGTTCCGGTTTATTGGATAAACTGCATCTGTTGCTCGTCGGCGCTTGTTTTCAAAACATTTTCTGCTTTGACGAGTGCGCCTAATTTGGCACCTAATATACAAAAATGATTTACACTCTGTGGCGCGTGCTTTAGTGCCATCAGCAAATCATCTTGTGCGAGGAAGTTTTTCTCCTGGCCCCGGTGTCAGTGTTTCATGGCGCCGTCTCTGCGAGGGTTCAGATGTTCTCATGCATATTCAGCAGCCGTGTGGAGATGAAGTGCATTACTGTTGCTGTGCTGATAAAAAAGATTAAACGTTCGACAGGTTGCAGCGAACTGTTTTTGTCCTCATATTTGTTCTCCAGAAGAAGAAGAAGAAGAGAAAAAATTGGGTTTAATGAACAGCCCCTGGATTTGTATTTTTTTATTTGCCATTTAAATAAAATTAATGTGTAACTTTAAGATCACGCAACAGCACAGATGCATACGCTATTAACACGCATCATGAAGTACTTGCTAAGAGCTTCCATCAACCGGTAGGACAGCCAGATGCTTCATCCATCTCGGTGTCCACATTGCTTTCTAAACAGTACCTGTGTTTTTGCTAGTGAGCCGATCGCAAATACGTTGGAAATAAATCAAGGAGAGACATCGGTCCTGCTTTGTTATGCCTCTGTTACTGCCGCCGATGACGGGAAGAATGGTAAACGGTAAATAGATTGAATTTAGCACTTTTATCCAAAGCGCTTTACAGTTGCCTGATATTCACCCATTCAGCCATGCAAGGTAACAACCAACACGCAGTTAGTGTTAGGTGGCGTCTTGCTTAGGGACACCTTGACACTTAGCTAGGCGGAGCCCGGGGATCAAACCAGCAACCTTCCTGTTGCCAGACAACCGCTCTTACCTCCTGAGCTAGTGCCGCCCCATAAAGGTGGGGAGAAATTTCCCCCGATTCAGTGTTTGCACCTTTCTTACACAGAAGGCGAGGCGGAATGAAGCCGCAAATTCTCGGAACCAAGCGGTGGTGTAGAAGTGGCCGGTGTCTAAAATGTCCCCCTCTTGTCCCTCCTGTGTGTCCAGGCGCGATACAAACAGAGCCTGGACCCCACGGTGGACGAGGTGAAGAAGCTGTGCACGTCGCTGCGCCGCAACGCCAAGGAGGAGCGCGTCCTCTTCCACTACAACGGACACGGAGTCCCGCGGCCCACCGTCAACGGGGAGATCTGGGTCTTCAACAAGGTGACCACATAAACACGGACGCAAAAAACACAGAGACAGAATGGGCTGTCCAAAAAATAGCAACTTGTATTGACAAGATCTCTGTATACATTAATCACTTACAGTTTAGTGCAGATTCAGGCCTGTCTACAAAAAATACAGTAACATGCCTATTATATTATGTAACGAAAATATATCTTGCAACATTCAAATTGGGTGTTAGCAATTACATGTGGAGGAAAAAAACAACTTAAAATAAAAAAATTTGGCATAGGCCTAGGCTACAACTCAAAGCAATAGCCTGCAACTCGGCAGAAAGTGGCTATAAAAGAGAGCCTTTTCATTGTAAAATAAATGTAACTGTTTGGTAAAGTTTATCATTGACATCTGAACAGGAGGATTGTCGATCTTCCCTTCACTGCTACTAGCTAGCGGATGCCGCTTGAGATGTCCGTGCATGACGCTTGTACTTTTGTTGTACTTAAGGACTGATTTGCATATTTTGCAGATAACTGTGCTATTTGCTTCATCTTTTGTGAAGTATTTCCACACACTTGATCCGTAAGTCCGTCTTTGCTCCTCCGGCAACTCGCCACCCGCTGTCTTTTCTGCAGGCGCCATAATTGTTGTAGTCTTGTGTGTGTCAATGTGAAATCGCATAATTTTTCCCCCCACCAGCCACCGCATTTGCGCCAAGTCCCGCCAAATATCTTAAAGTGTACAAAAAAAATAAAAGTGTGGTCAACGATGCGTCGACGTCTCCCGGTAGGAGTCGACTTGTGGTAGTGACGTCGACGCGTCGATAAGTGGACTTTTCTGTGCAAGCCCTAGTGCACACACACACACACACACGCACATCTGGGTCTTCAACAAGGTAACGTACATCAGACGCACGCACACACATGCCACAAAACGCACACATGCACACGCCACAAGACGTGCGCGCACATACACACACACACACATAGCACGACACGGCACAACACACACACACACACACACACACACACGCACACACCACAAAACACACATAGCACGACGTGGCACAACACACATAGCACAACACAACACACACACACGCACACACCCCAAAACACATAGCACGACACGGCACAACACACACGCACATGCCGGTATTGCACTCAGTGGGTAACCATTGCAACATATGCTGCGGTGTGTGACCGGTGAGCAGCACAGCCCAACTATAAAGGATGGCAACGTGTGGCAACAATTTAGATTCATTATCTTGGATCTGACAGCAAACGGGCTCAAACCTCCAGCCCAGGAGTTCTGCTTTAACATACGAGGGCTGCTGGATCTGACATGAGGTATAGATATGATCTTGAAAAGAGAAGGCTGCGTCCTGAACATTTGATGATGATGATGATGATGATGATGATCAGACCTGCGCCTGCCAAAACACGTATGATATTATGTAGTCATCTGAACGCTGCCGTATCACTAGAAACGCCGGGAGGGATGCTCTATCACAGACCTGACGACGGGCAGTATCCGCGCTTTAGTGAGTCCAGGCATCACGATGGATGTTGAGAGTTAATAGTAGTGGAGGATCGCTTGAGAGGTGTCGATCCAGCAGTGCACCCACGGCTTCATACGCATTTTTATTCAATGTTTTGGTGTGTGTGTGTGTGTGTGTGTGTGTGTGTGTGTGTGTGTGTGTGTGTGTGTGTGTGTGTGTGTGTGTGTGTGTGTGTGTGTGTGTGTGTGTGTGTGTGTGTGTGTGTGTGTGTGTGTGTGTGTGTGTGTGTGTGTGTGTTTTTTTTTTTTTTTTGTGGTTGTACATTTCCATTAAATGCTTACACGTGCCTACATCTCTGTATTCTCGGGCTGTATGTACCACAGGTCTCTTGGTACGAGGCATTAACATACCCGGTATACACCTCATGAATGTTGTCTAGCAGGTATTGCTGCACATGCATCCTGATATTAAAGTACGTGTCCATGCAGAACGGCCCTCCTATGGCCCCCAGTGGCTATGCATACACTTGTGGGTTGTATCTGTGGCTTTACAAGTCCACCGCCGTTAAAAGACCCGCCACCACAGAGACGGAGGGGGGGGGGACCGGGAGACAGGCCGTTAAATGGGACTAAATTACTTTTGGATTTCCGTCCAATAAGAACCCCCCCCCCCCCCCTTTAATACCACGTGAAGAAGAAGCATGCCTTAGCTGCGCTTTCTTTTGATTACCGAATATGAATCTCCTCTTGTTGCCTTTCGTGGCCAAATGACTGTGGAAGTCATGGAATTGCCTGATAAATGTGCTGCATGCCCCGCACCCAAATCAGCCAAGAGAGCGATCGGGGGAAGCACCCCTCTCAAAATGATGTTGCAACACACGCACACACGCAAATCGCACACACGCGCAAGCCACACACACACACACACACACACACACACACACACACAAACACCCATGCGCAAAGTACACACACACTCGTGCAACATGCCGGCATGCACGCAATACACACACACACACATTCTGTATTTCATGTTGCTTAATTTTGCGCCAAACCTTCTCCTCGTTTATCCCCCATATTAAGGGGTCCTCCACCCAGGGGCTGCGGCCGCTGCTCCAGAGTGCTAAAGCAGGGGCTCGGTGTGGGCTGGCCGGGGGAGTGGGACCGGCGGTGTGTGTGTGTGTGTGTCCGTGTGTCGGTGGTAAAAGTAGACCCGGCTCAGCGTTTGTGCGTTGAACAAAAGGGAGAAATGTTGGACACGCATCTCTCCGGCCCCCTTTCCTATGCTCCAGTGCTCAGTTTTTCCTCAATGTTTTGCTCTTTCAGTGTTTGCCTTCTCAACCTTTTCTCCTCGCCATCTCTCCAGTCAGTGATTTGTGCCTCTCCTGCTTTGTTGTACGTCTTCTCTTACAAATGTGTTCATATCTCATCTCTCTCTCTCTTTCTCTGTCTGCAGAACTACACCCAGTACATCCCCCTCTCCATCTACGACCTGCAGACGTGGATGGGCAGCCCCTCCATATTTGTGTACGACTGCTCCAACGCAGGCATCATCGTCAAGTCCTTCAAACAGTTTGCCTTGCAGAGGGAACAGGAGCTAGAGGTAAGACACATGCACACACACTTGCACACACAGGCATATGCACACGCACACTTGTACACGCTCACACACGCTCACACACATGGTTAGTCAAGGACATGCACATGGCCAGACATGCATTATGTAATTGCAGTGATGCGTGAGCATGAATGCACCACAAAGCTGCACAGGCACGATGCCTGTGATCTGCTCAAACGAACAAGTAACCAGGGTGCTGTATCACTGTGAACCAATAGTCTATCTGTTAAATACATTAATTATACATTAATCAGCCCCTGGCTGCTGTCTGTAATGTGAATTGCTAAGGACTGCGTTTGAACTTAATCTTTCATTGGTAAAGTTGGCAGGATTAGAGTGGGGGAGCAAGTTGGGGAGTTATGAAGAATGAAAGAAGAATTATAGAAGAATTAAATAAATCTGCGGGATTTTTGGAAAATATCAAACTATGAAAGTTAGTTCCAGCCAATGAGAGCAGCATATTGGATGCTCCGAAATATCTCCTGTAAAGTGATCTAAAGTAATCTTGAGGCGGTGAGATGACACGAATAATATAGTGATTGAACCCTTTCTTGGCCAGAAGCAACCATGAATGTTGTGGAAAAATGTGTCGGCTCTTCCCACAGAGCGCAGAAGAGACCTTTTATGAATACACTTTAGTTAGCCGTCTGTCGCCACAGTTGGTCAGGGAGTGCAGACTGCTGCAGAAACCTGGACTCACATCAACTCATGACCGCCTTACATCTCCACATCATTTCGTGGTGTTTTCACACATACACTAAGTAAATCTATTCCTATCCATCCAATTTCTCTAATTTGAAATTCAAATTTCAATTTGATATTCATCCTAACGTTCTCTCAAGAATACACAACATAACAGAGAGCGAGTGCAACTTTAAGGAAAGCTGTGTGATGCTAACAAATATCCCTTAGGTTTGGACCCAGTAGCGAATTATAAATCGGTTAATTATATGTACCATTTTAATGTTACATACTATTTTAATGATATTATCACGTTGTAGCATTAAGTCTTCAATCAATTCACAGCACATAAAATCAGACATTTTCATTAGTAATGTGAATATGATGGCCAAGTAGTTATTCATCATATATTCCCCTCAGCCGGAACAGTCCGGGACATTCTAATAAGATCATAAAACCGGACGCCTCAGGGGTCGTGTTGCCCTAAAGACCGGGATCAAAATCATATACGCTTCAGCGCAACGTTATATAACCAACCCAACCAACTGTAGCCAACCGTCTTAGATATTAATTGGACACTCAATGTTATTTTGAGAGTTTCTCCTTGGGTCCGTGGAGGATGAAAGTGTGCACATCAATGTCACTTGGCTGTGTAATTTTTTGCAATGAAATGATTTGATTAAACGAATGACTAATTTTATGTAACCATTCCCATAAATATGACCACACTCACAGCCAGTATGTCTATCTCTAAAATATTGAAAGCAGTTCATGTTGAGACAGAACAATAATGTATTCGGTTGTCTTTAATAGTACAGATTGTGTAGGTTAAACCGCCGGGTCGAATTTAATTGAAAAGCGAGTAGACGCACATGTTGTCCCAGTGTTTACACTCCAGTGCTCTTCCTTTCCACGTCGATTCTCACACAGTAAGTGAAGTGGGTTGGTGGGAGAGAAGGCCTGATTAAACATGCAGGAGGCAATCTATACGGGGGGCTTGCCTTGCCTGCCTCGCCCTGCCACGTTTCATGCACTTTACCCTTTCCTCTGGTTCTCTCTCTCTCTGTATCGCTCCGTCTGCAACACTGGGTGAGGGTGCGAAGGCGCTGAAGGCTGCTCAAACAGTATATAGGCCGTCAGGCACAACAGGTCAACACACACAACGATCTATATGTCCGCTAAAAACGGTCAGACGCTGCATTCATCTCAGCTTAGAGAAGAAGAAGAAGAGAAGTAGTGAAAGAAAGAATGAAATAGTTCAAAAAGTTATAGTCCCGCTCGCTTTTAGCAAGCGACGCACACGCAGAGCAACACATCCTTCAGCTAGTAGTCGGTGGGCCGGTCAGTCGGTTAGCGCTGCAGTGCATATGTGGCCTATCTGGTCTGAGTGCTCTAGTGTATTATGGGACCAGCTGGTTTCCTTTTAAATATCTCATTACTTTGTATGCACGGTCAGCAACGACTCTCAAAGCATTCCCACTTTGGTGGAGCGTGCGTGTGTGTGTGTGTGTGTGTGCATGTTTGTCCGCCCGCCCGTTTGTCCATGGATGTGGCCGTTCGCTCTGGCCTGCGGTGGCTTGTGTTTCTCGAGCATCTGTAACATGTTTGTCGGATTAGCCTCATAAATTAGTTTCAGTTATAAAAAAAAAAAAAAAACCTACAAATCTCTGAGGGACGTCGCGCTATTAAATTGTTGTGACATCCCGGCGGAGGGAGGGAGGTAATGTGTTACAATATGCTAATGAGATAATTACAGTGTATGTTTGGCATTAATCAGCCCGGCTCTGTTGCTGTGTTTACCGTCAGGATTACGGCCCTGCACGGCACACAGACCTGGTTGTGTGCCGTTTCTCTGAGTGTGAATTTTCCCTTCCTTTCCGTAATGTTCAGCCCAGTTCTGCCACATCATGCATCTCCAGAATAAAGGAGATGGAACGGGGAGGGGCACAAGTTCGCCCAACTTTATGTAAATGCCTGAGGTCTGCCATTTGATGAAGTAGTTCTAGTGGACTCGGACTCGTGTTGAATTTTATCTCCAACATTTAATAACTTTTAATTGCTTAAATGTACAATATGCAATATTTGCAATTGAAATCAAGCTCTAAATTTGGAAAAAGAACCACCGCTTGCCCCACCCTCTCCCTACTGCTTCCAAACCCAGCCCACCCTCAGAAAGCGTGGCTTGCTTTATGAGATTTAACATGAGATTTCTCTCTGCTGCTGCAGAGTCGGCGCAAATAACCTAGATTCCTCGAGCACTAAAGTTAGCACCTACATGACAGAATGTCACGTAGAGCCACCGACTGAGCAGTGGTTCTCAACTGGTATCCTCAGGATGTGTCCTTCACCATTGAGTGGCATTAAGACATGTGCTGTTAAAAAAGATTGAGCGAACAAAAAGCTGCAACAGTGGCCTAAAACTCAATGAAATAAGCTCTTGTAGTAGAAAGCTCTTGAAACGTGCATTCACATTGCAACATTAGTTAATTCCTGGGCCTCTTTCTACAGATGAAGGTTTGGCTTATGCTTTAAGCATGTTGTGTAATCTCTGTGTGTGTGTGTGTGTGTGTGTGTGTGTGTGTGTGTGTGTGTGTGTTGCGGCTGAGCGTGTCCGTGCGTGTGTGTGTATGTGTGTGTGTGTGTTAGTCAGCGGAGGCGGCGAGAAAGGCATAAGAAGAAGCTTGGCATCGATCCACTCATTGCATTGATGCACTGTGACACATGCACACATACAAGTCATTTTTCAGAAATGCGTGCATGTGCAACGTTGTACATGCAGAGAGACACATGCAGATATTCAGAAAGGAGTTATTAATACATAAGTAAGTCTATCTTGGAAGAGCTGTGATCTTAATAGCATGGTTTATTCATAGCCCTGTTTGATTTTAGAACGTTCCACTGTGCAATAATATTGGGATGTAAGGATTTTTACAGTGGAAACGCAGTTAACTCATTATGGAGTCAACTAATGAGTTATTGGGCCCCAGATCCATAGTGGGGAGCAGAACTGCGTGTAGAATTATACAAACCCTACATGTCTCTCTCAGCGAGGAGAATGTATCTCGTTATGATTGTGCAGAGCAGATTTTAAGACTTATTTCTGAGTAATCATCTCAGGGAGTGCCGTGAACCATGTGTCAGTTCCAGATATGAAATCTGGACCTAATTTGAAACTAAAACTCAAACACAGGCTCAGCAATACAACTTTATATTTTATGTCGCTATCCTTTCCCTAACCAATCGCGGTCCTTCAACATGGGCCATAGGGGGCAGGTTGGGGTTTTCCTTGACTTGCATCATACAATAAGACAGATGGTGCATGTGTGTGCGTACCTGTCTGTGTGAGAGCATCGCTTAGCATGGCCGTCACTGTTAGCCAATAAAGGTGTAGCTATTCTTGGATGCAGAAAAAGAGAGGCACACGTGAAAGGATGTTGTAAGAGTGGGCAACAACAGGTATGCGACGGCAATTGATGCGCAGAACCAAATAAACAAGACCCAAACTGGTTCTAGGACGAGATCCAACCTCATTATTTTGTTCCATTTGCCAATAGAAGCCACAAGTGTACCATGTGTCAAACTGCAGCTTGGATGGTACCTTTGTTGCCTCGGAATTGGACTTGGAAAAACTGAAAACCATACGCTCACAGGGTTGCCCGCCCACCATACTTTCTCTTTGGAGCTCTTGGTTTATTTTGGGAGGACGAGAAATGATGAGACAAACTACGATGCAAAATCCTACCTACCTCCCTTCTCCACAAAGTGTGAAAACGCTCTGCTGCTGCTGCTGCTGCTGCTGCTGCCGCCGCCGCTAAAACCCACAGCAATTGATGGGAGTCGGGGGCATTGAACCTCTCATAACCTTCCTGCCAAAACAAATGGAGATTGTGTTTCAGCATTTCTGAAACGTTGGCATCAGAAAATACGTACACCACGGCTACGCAGATCGGTCTGTGATGCAGCGTAGTTTAATATTTACTTTGGTCTTATGCACGGAGTCTTTGGACTCCTCAATATTGTCTCCCTTCTGCTACTCTGTTGTGGTTTTTTCTCCTCCTGACTGCATGAAGGTTATTCCATCTCCATGTTGTCTTCAGACTCTGAATATTGTAATAAGAACTGATAAAGTAGGGGTCACATCGTGTGTAGTACCATCAGGACACAGCACAGCACATTGTCTTATGGGAAGCTCATCTGGGCTAGTCCCGGCTCAGAATGACCATTTCACTGAAGAAACCAACCACTTTTCAAGGCCTGTCTTTGCGGCAGATTTTCTATATCTAATAGACTGAATGCATTGTGGCAATGCCTGTTGTTCATGGAGGCAAAAGGGAGACGTTTGAGGAGAGGTGACGTGCAAACGGTATTGCCACAGCGATGACAACAATAACCACTAAACAAAATACAATGGCCTGGTGGGCATTTGATTACACAACCACTTACATCAGGCACAATACATTCAGGAAGTCGTGAAGCTTCGAATATGATGAGCCCAAATTTGTTTTCTACTCAATAGGCATAGGCTTGATAGGCAATTATCTGCACTAACGTGTCAAGCGATAATCATTCCTTTCCAATCTGTATAATTGCGTCAGGCTCGGTGCCATACAATACTGGGAAAATATGTAAATGAGCTAAAGATATAATTCAAAAATCTTCTCATTCAGGATTCCAGATTTCTTCATAGCCAAATTTACTGCATTGGAATTTTAGTACAATGGAATGTTTACTCCCCATTCACTCCCCATTCACAAATAACCTAAGTACAGTAAAAGCTATTCTTCTGAACAGTATTCTTATAAATATCAGATAGAACATCTTTGAACAATTAGAAGATAGTACCTAATAAGTACAGGAAAAAGTGACAAGTAAGAGTAGCAATACTCAGTGGTGCAAAATGTAGTGTCCACACTTAAAAGTGTCCGTGTGCAGTACAGTAATATTCTTATACTAGCATAAAAATAGTAATTAGTAAATAGTCGATAGTAGCATCACCATGTGGCACCATAGAGAGCGTTCTGTCGGGTGGTGTCACTGTGTGGTATAGCAATACCACTGCACAGGACAGGAAAGCCATCCAGAGGGTCGTTAGGACGGCGGAAGCGATCATCGGGTGTGCACTTCCATCCATCGAGGAGATCTTTCAGTCCATGTGTCGGCGAAAGGCCAGCTCTATCATACAGGACCATAATCACCCTGGGCACCAACTGTTCTCCCCCCTTGTCTCGATTGGTTAGCCGACATTTAAACTTTTATATTTTGCCGTCTCAAATATGCCGTCTGCTCATGACTTCACATCCATGACTCAGTCTCTAATGTTGGGTAATCTAGTTTTTTGTAGTCCTGCTGTTTTGTAATCTATGAGGTCCAGACTGAATGTTGTGTTCATCCAGGTGGCAGCCATTAACCCCAACCACCCTCTGGCCCAGATGCCCCTGCCACCCTCCATGAAGAACTGCATCCAGCTGGCCGCCTGTGAGGCCAGCGAGCTGCTGCCCATGAACCCCGACCTCCCAGCCGACCTCTTCACCTCCTGCCTCACGACGCCCATCAAGATCGCCCTGCGATGGTAAACACCTGCCTTCCTTCCTTCCCTTTCATTCCAGCTGATCAAAGTATGTCACACCCCGGTTGGGTTTGACACCTGACGAGTAGTCAAAAGGCCCATCACATTTCGTGCAATATTATGGAAGTTACAGAAACACATTTGAGGTTGTAGAATAGCCAGGAAACACGAAATTCTCTTAGTGAAATTATCTTTTGTTCCCCCAGCACTGTAGTAACCATAAACCCATTTAAATGGTAATGATGCACAAATCGAGCAAACGACGGGGCTCGCTAATGAGTCCATTTGGAGGGCGTGGCCCCAACAGTGCTCCAGACAGGACATGTTTGGTACACTTCACTTCCGCAGTGTTAGACTTGATACTTCTCAATGAGAAGATGTAGAAGTTGCATCACTCGCATGCAACTCACTGAGCATGTGTGCGTCGCTCTCTCAAGCTGTGCCAATTCCATCATTTCCTTTCAAAACACACACACACACACACACACACACACACACACACACACACAGAAAGACCAGCAGACACACTTAATATATAATACATCGGTACTGCAGTTGTAATAGGGCTGTGACGGATGACGTGATGGACTTGTACTCGTTACTTGGCTTTAGTAACCCAACAGGACAAGTAAACTTGTGCTGTTGGGTTCTCTGGTAAGTTAGGGTGTGTGTGTGTGTGTGTGTGTGTGTGTGAGATAATTTGTGCATGAATTTGTGCATGAGGAGCCGTCTTCTTCATCTGTTCTTGTATCATATGTCCTATGCCACTGTGAAAATGGATACTCACGTGGCTTCATTAAACTCCGATTTTGGTTTCATACTGCAAGTCACCATGATAATTGTTTTAGCTGCCTGTGAAAGGCTCAATTCAAACGAATATGTCGGCTAAAATGTAATGTAGTACAAATTGTAATGTTTTCTGGATATGCTGCACATCATGAACATCATAATAAGAGGAGTAGTCGGGTGAGGATGAGCATAAGCCTCGCCGATCCGGCCCACCGTTTGAAGCCGGGATGAGGGAAGTCTTGGCTTCTTCTTTAGCCCCCTTCTACATTCACGCCCCGTGGTGACCTTCGAAATAATGAGGGGTTATGCCATTAATATTGATAACCCCCGACCCCCTTTACCCATCATCCTCTATGTAGACCACATTCATCTTCTATCAGCTCTGACAGAAAACCCTCTGTGGAGTTGAGGCCCAGTTCTGTTCGCCGCTGATGCTGAGAGCTCTGTAGGTTTCCCAGAGCAGATGTTGACTGCTCTGTCTGAGGCGCGGCTGCAGTCGGGTCTGTTCATAACTGCTGCTCTGTGTCGCGAGCGGCGGCTCTAAATAATACACTTTTTTTGGCAGCGGCTGCCTGGCTGACGCGCATTTGTGTTGACATTCATCAAAAAGGAAAAACGAAAGAAAGCAATAAATGCATGAATAAATGTGAATATAACAGTGAGCGCCACTCCTGTGTTCCTCCACCCGTCCCCACGCCTCTCTCTCTCTCCTTCTCCCCTCTCACCACACATTGTATTATTGTACTCCATAAAAAAACCTCTTGCATAAACACTCCCCAACCCCCACGCCCCCCAAAACAAAAACTTGACTTGCATGTTGTTTAAGTTGGAGGCAATGAACTTCATATTGTAGGGAACGGGATATTTATAACACAGCATCATACGACAAGGCTTCCAGTCAGTGATGCTAGGACGAGTGTGTTTGTGTGTGTGTGTGTGTGTGTGTGTGTGTGTGTGTGTGTGTGTGTGTGTGTGTGTGTGTGTGTGTGTGTGTGTGTGTGTGTGTGTGTCTCCCAAGGGAACAGATAGAGTGAGATAGATGGAGAGGGAGAGCGAGAGAGAGCGGGAGACGGCCACCATGTGCCTGTCATTGCCCAGCCAGGCAGAAAATTGTCACTGATGGGGCGCCCTCCTAAAGGGACTTCCCAGATGTCTCCACGGGCTGGGAAGCACGTGGGAGCCGTTGGTGTGAAAATGGAGATGGTGTGTGTGGGGGGGGGAGGAGGATGTGACTGAGGGGGAGAGGGAGGAGTAAGCAAACTGAGGGATTATGGAGATAAGGCCCCAGAACCCTTGTTCAATCTTTTAAGAGCTAAATGTGGCCACGGTAGGTGAAAGATGGGGGGGGAAGAGAAGTGTAAAGGAGGCTGCATTGTAAATTGTCGGATGGAGACGCGATGCCTCCACAAGTTCCCCCGGTATATACAGATATAAATAAGAGGCTCCGCATCGTGTGTGTGTGTGTGTGTGTGTGTGTGTGTGTGTGTGCGTGTGCGTGTGCGTGTGCGCACGTTGCATCATAGCGCATGTGTTCACACATAGCCATCACCGGGTGATAGTGAGATGGAACGAATTCCCTGTCTCCCCCCTCGACGTGGAGATGTGCGGCGATGCCCGCCAGCCCCACAACCACATCTTGCGTTGCATTTTTATTCAGTAGCGGTGCTGCCTGTTACAACTTACAACACGGCCTCATTAAAACCGCTCATGAATTAATCCTCCCTTTTGTCATACGCTCGGCATTGATGGAAGTGGTGGACATAATCCGCATCGCTGTAGCCACTGATGATCAATTATCGACGCAATATTTTACACGTCAGCCGGTTATGATGCGTATAGACTTGAAGAGACACATCCAGCATGATATAAACGTATCTATAGACCAGTGTTTTTCAACCTTTTTTGAGCCAAGGCACATTTTTTTACATGAAAGAAAATCCTGCAGCATACCACCAACCAAAAATGTTACAGAATGTCACATTGTAGCCTAATACAGTATATACTGTATAATGACAATTTAGTCTCAAGTGTGAAACCTGGGCCTGTTTAGATTAACACAAAGCTGATATCCTGGCAGACCTACAGACGGTCAACCATGGCAAATTATTAGCAGTAAATCAATTAAGTGAAATTGGATCTCTCGGACGTGGTACACTAGTGTGCCGCGGCACAGTGGTTGAAAATCACTGCTATAGACCTGTTTCTGTCTGTTTTGATGGTGCATTCTGTTTGTGCTCCGCCACTCTTTGAAAAAGTTCTGCTGTGTTCGTCTGCTGCCGTTGCCTCTCGATGGAGGGTGAGCTACCGAGAGCAAGCGTTACATAACCACGGATGCTCTCGGCCCAGCTCTTTTTTTCTTTTCTACAGACATGGGTTGATTTTGATAGCGGAGAGGCATTCACCTCAGAATAACCCAGAAATACTTCATGCGTCTCTGTGGCTCCGTGGGGTCCGACTCCAAACCCTACTGGAAGCAGAAACTGGTGCGCGCAGAATGATTTTTTTTTTTTACATTGGTGCAACGCGACTGGGATGTGATCTCCGTATAAAGATGACGTGGGTGTGTGCCACGGGCTAACCCGTAGCTCGAAATAACTTGCATAACTTAAAAGTTCATCTGAATATTGTTTGGCATCAGGAAAAGTATAACAGATCACAGATAAGATCACTTTATTAATCCACACTTATGGTCACAAACACACAATCACACAAAGATAGGTGCCCACTTCGTAGTGTGGCTTCTCCTGTTGGCTAAACCATAAAAAAGGCATCGCTAATGACAAAATAAGCTGCCCCGTAGATAAATTATGGAAAATACTTTTCCCCTTTCCCCTTTTTTACTCATTTATCTGAGTAAAAAAACCCCATGTCATTAAGAAAGTAATGGAAACGTTGTTATTAAACCCCCTTATTCTGGGAAATTATTAGAATTTGGTGTTAATTGGAAAGCCCTAGGACAGGACAGCCTAAGCAGGGTGACCACCGTGCACACTTCCATAGGCACACCCCCCCTTTGTGCTGTCAGACATGTCCTCTTTTGTACTTGGCCTCTCGCAATAATTAACATCCGCTGCCGGAATTGTACGCCGCGCCACAGAAATCACCAGTTTCTCAGATTGTTATGCGGCTATGCAGATTGTCGTCACAGGGGGTGTTAATTGGGATACGGCATCCCGCTATAAATAATGGTTTGGATGCGGATAAAATACACTTGTTATTATCGCACCGGTGTACATATCACGCCCCAGAGCAGTCTCGTAAAACACAAGAAAAACGAAGGTTGTCAAGTTTAAACAGCTTCATTTTTTTTATATGCTTCGGGCAGTTTACTGTTAATTAACACCAGTGGCTGTTGGCACAGACACCGTATTTCCACAACGCTGGGCTGCAGATTATATTGTAGTTCTCATACGTTCCCAAAATCCATCCCAGCTGTATTGCCGGCCTGTAAACCCGCTGGCCGGAAAGTTCAACACGGCCCGTCGCACGCATCCAATTCGTTGCCAGAGATCAAACACTGTGTGGAACACCGGCAGATATGAGGGCATGTCAAAGCTAAAGGCTATGGTTTCATGGTCCCTGACCTGCCGTTCTCTCGCAGCGGTGTCATAGTCGGATGAGACCGGACCAAGCTCTTGTTATTTATGTCTGGTCTGTTTCGTTGAGGTTGTGTCTGTAGCAGATGCCCTGCTCCCCTCCCCGCCACACTTCTGGACCTCCCAGTGTTCTCTCAATGTGATAAACGCTGCCGCTCAAACAGTTAGTTGGTCGTGATATTCAAATGATGGATCCATGAATGTAGCGTTCACATTCGTGTGGCCGTGACGGCGAGGGTGGTATGGCAATGAAGCACACAGCAGTTGCACACTCGTAGAGGAAGACGTTCCTCTACGCAGTGCTTGGAGTGACATGCATGACGAGCGTGAGAGATGCTCGCCAAAATGTATTGAAAACTCAACTGATTGTGTGAGCTGTATTGAATATGGCCAAGGGCCTGATTTGGCGGGGGCCTTGTGTTTGATACGTGTGGATTTCTGCACATCGCTAATGTATCCATAATTGTATTCTGTTTTAGTGTTTGATTCTGTTGTACTTCCGTTTATACGTCACCCGTAATGTTCTTTGTCAGTAACCCTGGTATATTTCTTTGAAGGCATGACAAGACTTTGGTATTGTTGATTATCGCGTGTCTTCGTGTCTCCAACCCTCTCTCAAAGCCATGTTTTCTTTCTGCAATGTCCTCAAAGTGCAACGTGATGCCGTTTATCTAGATAGACCTTTATCAGCGTTGATTGACTTTTGCGCTCGACTCTCCCGAGTGTTCATCTCATCTCTTGTAAGTATGATGGGCCCTCTGTGTCTCTGTGCCCCTTCCCATCTCATTTCAGTGCTTGGATTTCCCCAGACTGACTTCCAGCGTCGACACAGAGTGGAAGTAGTGTATCAAAGTGCTGATTGTCAAAGAGTTGTGATTGTTCCTGACGAGAGTTGAGGGGACATACTGCCGTTATCATGCGCTTTATCATCAAACCGTCCCGTTGGTTCCGTCATTCACTCATATGGTAATGTTTGAGATCACCACCGCACATTTCGGAGAGATCAAGGCATTTACAGTCAGGAAAAAAAACTCGCAAACTACCGTCAGCAAGGATGTGACGAAACCGTTGCAATGCAGTGACAAAGGAAAAGCTTGCGTGCCAAACGACCGTGCTTTTGCAGAACAAAGACGAGACGTGTCACATTCGTTAGCACAGGCCATGAGAAAGTCTCTGGAAATCGCAGCTCGGAACAAACTGTCTGTCGGACGGGTTTGGTCCAAGCACTTCCGCTTCGACAATGAGTTGGAAGTTAGGAGTAGCTCGGCTAGCTTAGTAGTAGCGCCGAGTCCTCCATAGCGACTCCTCCTTTGTCGTGTGCTTGATGACTCCGTCCCGTTTAATCATTCTCTGGTGAGCTTGTTCCTCGCTCGAGGCACAGTTCCGTCGAGCGAGGGTCCCCATCTCATTTACCTTGGCCACGGGTGGAAAGCAGCGCAGCTAAGAGACTCTTTGACGGAGCGCTGGAGTTAGAGACTGCAGAACTGAGAGGGAAGTGCGTGTTGGGTTATATTTAGCAGGTATGCACAGGTAAAGCGTGAGATGCGTGATCTTGATTTATTCGTCGTTGGCGTCGTATCATTTGAATATGTAAATGAGCTGTTGGGTTGTAGGAAGTACATTTCAAACATGGTGGACGACGTCTGCATGTTTGTGCTCATGTCACGGTTGATAAGAGAATGTAGTTTCAGTTGCACTTTGTTATTTCTTCCACACAAAGGGAAAGGGTTTTCACACATTTTACTTAATATTAAATTAATGAAAAAGCCGAAGGTGGGTGGATGGGTCTGTGTGTTTCTGTGAGTGGGTGGGTGGGGGGGGGTGTGTGTGTGTGTGTGTGTGTGTGTGTCACATTGCTATATTGCCGCGTTTCCTTGTTCTGCCTTCTGTTGTTTTTTTCTATTTTTATTACTTCTCCAATTCTCCGGCGCTCATCTCCATCCCTAAATGAGATGTCAGGGGGAAGAAGAAGTTGGATCCTTCTTTTGCTCTCTCCCTGCTACTGAAGGAGGACCGTTGTCGTGTCTCTGTTCTGTTTACTCCACCTTGTCAGTCCTGATAGTTAAATGAGTGCATTGCATTCTACTCATAACATACAGACCCAAAGGCAGGGTGGCTATATCGAGCAAGACGTGTTGTTTGGATCCTGTTGCATCCTGTTCCCTGCACTGTTATTGTAGGACTGACTTACAGGTAGGCTGTTAACATTGGTATGGGAACCCCAGTGTGGCTAGGCGGAGGATCGAACCAGCAACCTTCCAGTCACCAGACGGTATTTAGAAGGGGCTGCGTACTGTGATTTTCCAGATTCCTCCACTCCTGCACAACATGTCAATGACAGTACCTTGCATCTTCTGTTTCTTTCACACTCACTGGTAAATTCGAGGTACAAAGAATAAAGGTTGCGGCAAACTCTTGTTTATTTTTTAATTGTGATAAAATACCACCTTGACAATACCAAAAAACAAAGTGGAATGATGCATAATTCAGCTTTAATTCTGTCACTTCAGGGTCTGGTAAACAAGACAAAACAGGATATTTGTGTAAAAAAAAGTTTCGTTATTTTTTTTTGCAACCGTGGGGCTTAATCGATCCTTTCACCCCAAATGCATTCACTGCACCTCTGCTGTGCTGTCACCCTCTTTGGTTGGCGACAGCTCAAAGGTAGGGTCATCTGTACACGGGGAAGGGTGCATAACCTCTGTTACATCACAGCTCTCTTGGACAACAGGACAACAGCAGTGAGAGGTTGATTGTTGGTCGGTAATTAGTAGGGATGCACCGATACCACCGAGTACAAGTAGAAGTACTTACATTTGGGTACTTGCCGATACCGAATGCCGATACGAGTACTTAATAAAACCATTAGGCCTACAGTTATAATGATTTTTTTGTCTGGGGGGGGGGGGGGGGGGGGTGCTCCGTTAATTTGCGGTTCTGATGGGGGGGGGGGGGGGGTGCTCCGTTAATTTGCGGTTCTGGTGGGGACATGTCCCCGGCGTCCCCACTAAATTCTACGCCCACGCTCGGTACCATGCGCAGTTGCTATTAAACGTCCATAAACGACAACTCGGTTGCATCTCTTTATTTCAATATTCCTTGGCTAAGAATATTACAAGGTTAACGTTGCGTTGCCAAAGTGGTATCGGTGCGGTTGTATCGGAGCAGTTTAACGAGTACGAGTACGAGTACATGAGCACAGTATCGGACCTATACCGAATACTGGTATCGGTATCGGTGCATCCCTAGTAATTAGTATGAAGCAACATTGAGTGGTAGGCTAGTGTCTGCGAGCCGTGCAATGGAAGAACGCTGCATTACAAGGAGCCCTGTGGCCTTGGTGAGTAACTGAAAGTGTTTGGAGTGACGAGGCCCAATTAAAATAGACTTTTTTTATCATTTCTTCTTTTAGAAATATGGCCCTCTTCCCCTGATACTCGCCCCAAAATACACTCGCCAGCTACTGACTTCAGTTCTCCCCTTCCACTTATCAGTATCTCCCAGCGGGTGCCCCCTAGCCTCCATGCATCACAGCGCCTGTACAGTGGCCTTTGCAGTGCTGCTTTCTTCTTGCTATATCTTGTTTTGTGCGAGCTCTTTATTTACTTGTGCCGTGCGCCTTGTGTCTGCCTCTCCAGGTTTTGTATGCAGAAGAGTGCCAAGCTGGTTCCTGGTGTGACGCTAGACCTCATAGAGAAGTAAGTGCCTCTTCACACACACAGACACCACAGACACACACACACACACACACACACACACACACACACACACACACACACACACACACACACAGACACACACAGACACACACACACACACACACACACACACCACTCTCATCTCTGTCTCTCTCTGTGTCCATCTCCATCTGTCTCTTTCTTGCTGTATGTCTCTCTCTCTCTCTGTTTCTGTCTTTATGTTTCGGTCTGTTTCTCTCTCTCTGGCTCTCTTTCTCTGTGTGTCTCTCTCTCTCTCTCTCTCTCTCCATCTCTCCCTCTCTATTCTTTCTTCAGCCTTATCTGTGGGACCACTGACAATGGATCTCTCTTGTGTCTCGTGTGTCTGTCTATCCATCAAGCTCTCTTTCTCGTCACGCTCCCCCCCCCTCGTCTCCCTGCCTGCTGGGTTAATTCCCTGCTTTAGTTTCCTCCTCTGCGTGATTGCGACGGGGGTAATTTAAAGCATTCACTCGGTTTTGCGGCGGGAGCCGACTGGATGAGTACGGAACATCTCTCGCTCCAAGGCACACGGTCCCAGATTGATATTTGCAGTCAATATGGATGTCATATCGGAAGTTAAGCTTCTCCCACGATCTTGGAGAGTGCTTTCCGTCCCTCACAGTGGGCGGGAATACAATTATCCGCGTATAACCATTCATAATTATTATTCATTTCAGATGAAAATTATTACATGTATAAATAACACGAGCAGGGCGTTAGCTGCGTATTAATGGTTTCAGATACTCACTTTTTTTTGGGAGAATGCTCCTTCGAGACCATTCTGTCATTTCTTTTGTCATGTTTTGCTGCAGGATGGTCGTAAAAGATTTTCAATAATGTTCCGGAGATTGTCCCGTTCAATCAGGCATAATCTCCCTACGCGGTCAATTGCCTCCGTAAGAAATGTTGTGTCTAGTGTCTGGTTTTCTTGCGCTCATTTTTATGAAGAAATGCACCTTCTCAAGTCTCGGGTTTTCCACGTGCCAGGGGCCGTGCTTCTAGAGCCTCCTGTGACTGTTGGAACTTGACATTGCATCACAGAAACATCCAATAAGCACCCACTTGAGACCCTGAACAGCTATCGGCAGACTCGGTACCGGGGATTGACAAAACTCAATCTGCAATCGTAGACTCATAAAAGGTGTGCTGATGACGATGATTCACCTCAACAACAAACCACCAGCACCAAGCACTTATAACTCAAGGTGAAATAGGGCTACCTTTTGAGATGAGTTGCACTGTGCCTGACTGCATGCCCCTGCATCACAGCATGTCAGAGATATTAAAGGGCAATCCAACACTCCCGGAGAGTTCCTGGACCGGGTAAACCCCGGGTCGTGGCAGTCTATCCTGCCACACACACAAAACACGCCACATCGTTTCAGTCGGTTCCCTGCAGATTGTGCTGTCCGTGCAGTCGGATTATGGTCTACTTCCAATAATTGACCGTAAACTATTTACTACTGTTAAGTCATTCAACAGACGGGCTATTTCCAGGGATTTCATTTAGATGCAGGTCATTAAGGGGGTGGGGCTTCTGGCTCAAGGGATGCTTACAGGTTGGAGGCTGCATGCATGACGCAGGGTTTGAACCCATAACCTTTTCGACCGGCACGTCGAACACCCCCGCCACTAGACTGTCTTTGACATGCATGTTTGTCTGCATGTATGTCTGATTCCATGTCTCCTTGTATTTAACCCCGTATTTGTTTCCATGATATGAGGTACGAGCCACATGGATTAGGTTCAAGGCAAGGCTCTTCTACAAGAGTCATATACCTGAAATACAGCAAACATTTGCTAAATATACATGAAAAAGCAAATTTTCTCACACCAATGTTTAACATTGGTTTATGAATTTTAAATTGTACATTATCAGAATATTCATAAATCAACTCATATTTCATGAGTTTCTGTTTCAAGTTTCTGCTGGTTTGGAGGTTAACCCCCGAACAGCCGAACCTCCCAACATCTGTTAATGTGACACTAACCTAGCTACTCACTACTCTATTGCATCACTTTGGGATGCAATAAAGACACTGGCAAAAATAGTATTTTTAGTAATAAAATTAATAGTGTTTTAAAAACGGCTAACTGCACTGGCTGTCAGTGGACACACACACACGCACGCACGCACACATGCAAAGAGGCGCATGCAAACACCTTCCCACGTTCAACCAACACACATTCTGGTCCAATCAGGAAGCAGCAGGTCTTCACACACGACTCAAAGCCATGACATTCACTCACACACTATTATTAAACACACACTCCCTTTATACTTTGGGGATGATGTAATCTCTCCAGTATGCGCACACACACACACACACACACACAACTACTACTTTTTATTTGTTGTTATTATCTTATCTGTTAGCAAGCGTTGCTATTGTGCAGAGGGGATTGTATGACTGTGTTTCCACCACTATTATGACAAGAGCCTTTCCTGCTTTTCATCATTGTGGAGAGACACAAAGGCTCTGACAATGCTCAAAACATCACATTTTGCAGTGCGATATCTCACAAAAGAAGCATTGTACATCATTAATTACATTGCACAAGCATACAGTGTACAACAAGGTCTCCCACAATGTTTTTTCTGGTTTTAAAAGATAAGACTGTAGTGTAGTACCCCAACCCCCTATCTCTGTCTGTCTCTGTCTCTCTGTCTCTCTCTGTCTCTTTGTCTCTGTCTCTTTCTCTCTGTCTATCTCTCTGTCTATCGCTGTCTGTCTCTCTGTCTGTCTCTGTCTCTCTCTGTCTCTCTCTGTCTCTCTCTCTCTTTCTCTCTCTGTCTATCTCTCTCTGTCTATCTCTGTTTATCTCTGTCTATCTCTCTCGTTCTGTCTCTCTCTGTCTCTCTCTCTGTCTCGCTCTCGCTCTCTCTCTCTCGCGCTCTCTCTCTCTCTCTCTCTCTCTCACACAGCTATATGTGCCTCGCGTGAGCCTGGGTTCATGTTGTGCGATGTGTGCATGTAGTGTGTCATTGATCTATAGCTGCCTAGCGTGAGCTTGTGTCTATGGTGTGCATGTAATGTGAACTCCATCTATAGCTGCCTAGCATGAGCTTGTGTGTGTGTGTATGTATAATGAGTCAGGGGAGTGGTTGGCAGATGAAAGGGGTTGGGGCGCTGGGGGGGAGAGACAGCCCCATAGCGCCCCATGTCACCTCTTGGGCAGCATGGAGTAATGAGCATTCTGATGCGCTGCCCCGCCCTTTCAATGATGTGTGTGTGTGTGTGTGCGTGCGCGTGCGTGTGTCTGTGTGTGTGTTCCTGTGCATGGAAAGCGGGTGTGGCTACACAGCCTCAGTACCATCATCATTGCCTTCATCATCATCATCTTCATGGTCAGAAGCGATCGATCGGCCCCGAATGGGAGTTTCCATTGATGCACTATCAGAAAAAAAATAACTTTATTCTTGCCTTCGTGTTGCCGACGAGCAGAGATGCGTCATGCATGATTCATAGCAAATATTTGACAGTTAAGAATGTGTAGCTGAACTTGCCAGGTTGCTTAGCAACGTCAACCTGAGAGTCTGGGTATGTAACCTGACGAGCATAAGCCCATTAAGAAAGACGCTTGGACGGCTGTGCTTAATATGTTTCTATCGGATAGCCTTCTTGTATTGCGTTTGCCAAATGCAGGTCACGTTTGGCAATCTGTTTTAACTCACCCTAAACGGTTCTCACATCTGCTCCCCCCCGCCACACCCCGTCGTACTCAGCTTATTTGGAGTCCGACAGACAGCTGTGACAAATGCGATTTGCTCCGTTTTGCCCAGGGTTATTACTGTCGGACAGTCTCAGACTGTCTGACAAACACATTTCCCCACCCCTCTACACCCCCACCCCCATTGTTTGCATGTCATTAGATTTTTCAAACCTGTCTACCGCTAGAATTGTGTTTTAACTCCCTAGAACTCAAGTGCAGGAAGACCCACGTGGGCAGAGTGAGCCGCGCAGATCACAGGCCTTGATATTTGCCCAGAGCCTCCTTGAAACTGTCCCACAACACAACAGACCAGGAGCACCGCTTTGAGACTCGGGGGCACAGCTTTAAGACCTGTAGGCTGTTTGTAAAGCAAAGACATAGAACACAATTCTGTCTGGACTGGAATTAACTCCAGGACTGTTGTGGTTGTTCTGCACACACACTGAGAGTGGGAGCCCATTTGCAGAGACATGTTGAAAACGATAAAAGATTAATTCAATCTGAAGGAGATGCACAATACAATACATTTTCTGTTTTAATGTAATTTACCCGTGTGTGTGTGTGTGTGTGTACGCCGACTGCCTATGGTGCCATTTAGGATGCATTACCCCAAAGGCAAGGAGTCAATTTGGTTTCCTTGGCTACTAAGGATGAGCCAGACAAATGACCCTGCCACCCATCCCTGCTGTTGGAGGCAATAATCCCAAATTGAAACATAACCTTGTTAAAAACACTGCAGACAATAATTTCCTTTACCTATTCCTACTTCCATAATACCAACTGCAGCCCCATTTTGTTGTACGCAGTAAGTAACTGATAAGTATGCAAATTGGGTCACCCTTCTCTTTTTGCATAGTTTTTCCATCGCCTTGTTTGAACCCTCGCTCGCATCTAAATAACACTGAGCAACACTGTGCTCATAGTCCTCCAATGCAGTGTTTTCCAAAGCAGGAGGTGCAGGTCTGCTGCATGGGGCTGGGATAGGAAGGGGAGCCTGTCATGGATTGTCGTGGACGACATGTGTTGCACACAAGAGCTGTGCATGAAGACATCAATGCCCTGCAAACTGCAGTGGCAAACTTTATAGCCGCGTCTCGCGCAATTCACCAATATCGACGTAATCACGGGCCTCATACGCGATTCATACGCCGATTGCACGTTTGTTACTCACACCCACCTCTGAAATGTTGATGCTCCATCAGAAGAGTACGCAAACTTTGTGTTCACAATGTCATGGCAAAATGGCGACTGCCGTGTGTGGACAGAATCAAGAATAAACTTTGAGCTACAAGTTGGCCAGGCAACAAGGACTTTTAATAGCTTGTGGGCGATACATTGAGGAAATGATGTGTCTGAGGATTTGCTGTTCCGTAAATATGTATTCAAAAACAGACAATTCATCACTTTGCTGAGCTAGGGGTTCATTCATTTCATTTGAAGGGGAGTAAGGCCTGTTTAGATTTTTCTTGCCGAGAACGGTGGGAAATTGGTGAATGTGGGCAGAATTACTAATTATTTTTTTACCAAAGGGCAGGTCCTGACAAATAGCAGTTTGGAGGCCATTACTCTGATGTGATCTCATCTCATCTCATCCTGGGCCCTTGCGTTCACCATGAGCTGCTCTTAATGCAGGCACTCGGGGAGCAGATCTCAAAGGTCCCGGCGGCGGGGCGTCGTGGACACACAAGTGAGACGTTCTCTGTGCTCTGAGTCAACCGTCTGCAAGGTGAAACTCACATGCTGCCATCTGGTGTGTGTCTGTGTGTGTGTGTGTGTCTGTGTGTGCGTGTGCGTGTGCGCGTGTTCCAGGATCCCTGGCAGACTCAATGACAGGCGCACGCCCCTGGGGGAGCTCAACTGGATATTCACAGCCATCACCGACACCATCGCATGGAACGTGCTACCAAGAGGTGAGCTGCTGCACACACAACATTGCCATATACTGACACTATATATACTTACTTAACAAGATAATAAACTTAAGGTGTGTGTCAATAATATTGACACACACCTTAAGTTTATTATCTTGTGCGATCCTGCAAATATTATGTGCAGGATCGCACTCAATTTCCCCAGCACCTGTAAGCAGTTCTGTAAATGCTGTATGAATATCCTGTATATAACTGTTTATTTGTTCGTTTGTTTGGTTGGATCTGTTGAATTGTTGTTTCATTATCCACCACAACATTAGGGTATCATGTGTGCACACACACACACACACACACACACACACACACACACACACTGAATCTTTTAGTCAGCAGCAATCTGGCGTATGCAGACATTGATGTCTGCATACGTTCTCTGTAAAACCCCTGGGCTCTGTTTGTAATGAAGCGTCTCCATCAGAGAAGGCCCATGTAATTACGACCACGCTCGCTGAACAATCCGTCTTTCTCTCTCTATCTCTCATTCTCTCACTCTCTCTCTCTCACTCTATCTCTCTCCTCCCTCTCGCTGACTGACAGCCGGTTGTATATACCAACACTCTGTTGCCCAACTCTGGGGGGATTTTTCTATCATAACATTAGGAATCACCAGGAGACTGGCCTGGCGCCATTAAATTGAATTAGGGAACTAATTAATGAGCCGATGAAATGTCATCACCGCTCATTACGTTAATCCACACCTGCACCTTTGTCTCGCCGGCCCCACGCCTCCGGACTCGCTGTTCAATAAAGCCGCCCCATAAACAAGCAATGATGTTCTTTTATCTGCCACTTTCTGCAGCCACCGCTTGGCACCAGAAGACCAATACCTTTTGTTATCGATGTCCTGCTGTGTCTTCTGCCTGATTGAAAATACTGTCTCACTTCCTCCATTTCTCTCTCTATACTCTTGCCTTAATCTCCTCTCTCTCTCTCTCTCTCTCTCTCTCTCTCTCTCTCTATCTCTATCTCTCTCTCTCTCTCTCTCTCTCTCTCTCAAAAGATTTATTCCAGAAGCTCTTCCGGCAGGACCTGCTGGTGGCTAGCCTGTTCCGCAATTTCCTATTGGCGGAGAGGATAATGAGGTCGTACAATTGCACGCCGGTCAGCAGCCCCCGCCTGCCCCCGACATACATGCACGCCATGTGGTAAGAGCCCTGCTGTGCACGCACACACACACATGCTGTGCATTGTTGCCGCGGTAGCGCACGATATCGAGGGGGGGGGACATGAGATTAAGGCGGCCATTTTGACGGCACCGACGTGCATTAGTAGGGGCCAAATAATCTCTCTGATCTTGATCACGCAGTGGTGTGTCAAAACCACGGTCGTCGTGTCAAAAGGGTGGCGTAGCGCATGAGCTCGGTGACACGGCGCATTGCTTTCTTTTGATCATCGCGGGCGGAGCAAGCATGGGACGGAGGAGACCCCGAAGACCTCTCTGAGCGCTTCCCCCGCCCTCCGCACGCCCTCTCAGTACCTGCAGGCGCGTGGTGGTGGTGGTGGTGGTGGTCCTCTACGCCATCAAAGGAACACCAGCCACCATTACGCTCAGCCCTTCAGCGATCAAATGGTTCTTTTTTAAACCCAGCAATGCTCACATCACGTAGGGGGGGGAGAAACAACCTCACCCCTGTCTCAGTTTCTCTTTCTGTCTCTCTGTCTCTCTGTCTCTCTGTCTCGTTCTGTCTGTCTGTCTCTCTCTCTCTCTTTCTCATTCTCTCCGTCTCTGTCTGTCTCTCTGTCTCTATGTCTCTATATCTGTCTGTCTCTATGTCTCTATGTCTGTCTGTCTGTCTGTCTCTCTCTCTGTCTCTGTCTGTTGGTCTCTGTCTCTCTGTCTCTATCTCTGTCTGTCTCTCTGTCCGCTGCCTCCCTCTCTGTCTCTGTCTGTGTCTGTCTGTCGGTCCCTCTGTCTCTCTCTCTCTCTCTCTCTCTCTTCTCTGTCTCTCTCCCTCCCTCTCCCTCCTTGTTTTTTGATTCTCACTCCCTGCTCTCTCTCTCGCTCTCTCGCTCTCTCTCTCTCTCTCTGCCCAGGGAGCAGCTTGTATAACTCACTGGCATCCGTTCTGCAGCACGACGGGTGAAGGCTGGTAAAATGAGCCCAGCCCCCAATTCTCCCTCTTTGTTCCCGTTGCTCTTACACGGGCCGTTACTGTCACGTGCAGCATCGCAGCGCCAAAACACACCGACGCAAACAAATGTAACGAGGAAAGTGCACGCTTTGTCACCCGTTTAGGGGGGGGGGGGAGGATAAGGGTGTCACTCTGGGAAGAGACAGCCAAGCGTTTTTTTTTCGGATTGGTAGCAACTCAGCTGTGGTTGAACGATGGGGTGGAAGACAGAGTGATGGATGATTGATGGGCGGTGAGGGGGGTGGGGGTGGGGTGAGGAGGGTGGGACGTGGGACGCCGTGGGACTTGTTGATGGATGCCGCTGCCCGCACACCAGCACCACTCATTGTTATTCAAATGGTGCAGGGAGAGGTAGATATGAAACCTAGGCTGACTACTCCCTGCGACCTGTTTAGCCGGCCACGTGTGCCGTGTGTGTGTGTGTGTGTGTGTGTGTGTGTGTGTGTGTGTGTGTGTGTGTGTGTGTGTGTGTGTGTGTGTGTGTGTGTGTGTGTGTGTGTTGTGTGTGTGTGTGTGTGTGTGTGTGTGTGTGTGTGTGTGTGTGTGTGTGTGCGCGCATGTGTGCTCACTGTTAGGCGGCAGGAAGAAAGGGCTGAGTCAGCGGCCAACTGTTTCCCGCCGTTCCTTCTCGTCAAACGTCTGCGTCGAGTGTAAAAGCACAAGAGTCTCGGTGATGAGCACATTTGTTTTAATTAGCAGAAACAAGCAAATATTGTATTCGCTCTCCAACAGGGCAGCTGCCGCCTGTGTGTGTGCGTGTACATGTGTGTGTGTGTGTGTGTGTTAGCGATAATGATTTGGAGTGATGTCTCTCTGGGAGGCCTGTTCACAGCCCTGCTCTGTCCGTGATCAGCCAGAACACCACGTGCTTGGCTGTTTTCACGTTTAACCCGTGCAACGTGTCAAATGTGTCATTTTATAAATGTATAGCGCCTGTACATTGTGGAGTCGCGTCACAGTGGCTCCCGCCATTGTGGGAGCACTGGAATGTTATTTATTGTGTTGTTCATAATAGTGTTTGGTAATTAATCGTGAGAGGATTTGTCATTTGCCACAGTGTTTAAAACGCGAGACATGGCAAAGGTTTTCATTAGCCTAGGTTAGGGTATATTTATGTAGGATTTTAGGATTTTACTGTAGTACAACTCTTTTGAGTCCTCTCAAAATGGCGGAATATCAGCAACAATAAATCCCATGATGCATTCTGATGTGCAAGCCCTATATACGAAGGGATGTAAAGCCAGTGTACTGATGTACAGTGTTGAGGATATACTCTGCTTTGTTTTGCTTGAATCGCTTGACGTATATGCAAAACATTGATGGAAAAATATCACCGCAAGTAGTTTTTTTTTCAACTTTCTTTCTATTCCGAGCCTCATGGTAAAAAAAAGACTGCAGATTGATTAGCGAGAGAGGGAGAGATGCAAAAATCTATACGAACATTCCGTCTCTCACCTATTCTCTCATTGCATGCCGGTGCGTTGAGTTGTGCGTGCCCTGAGAGGCACGATTCAATCACCGTTACCCGTGGTAACCGAGAGAGAGAGAATGCCCATGAGACCTATGTACCGCAGGCTGCATGCCACAGAAGAAAAGAGTGAGAGAGAGGAGAACCGATGCTAGGCGGGGGGGGGGGGCGGCCAAGAGAGAGAGAGAGAGAGAGAGATAGAGATGAGATAGAGGAAGCATACTAAGAAAA